>OX328123.1:11100197-11280197 GCA_946811695.1 Gonocerus acuteangulatus | reverse complement strand
AGAAGGTGTGGGATACTGTTGACCGTATTACTGATGACAAGGCGAAAAAGGAAGGGACAAAAAACGCCGATAAGAAAATGAAAAAATGGGACAAATTGACGCAAAAATCAAATTTGGTGGCCCTCAAAAGGGTCGTTAAAGATGATTTTTTGCGACAACCAACCTGGCTGGTATTGAGTTGTCTCAGGAAGCCATAGAAGTCCTTGAAAAAGGCATGAATTTCGCGGTGGCACCAAAACGCAACCCGACGGAGGAACTTGTAACCAGCATCGAGGCCGCCCTCTTCCGGATGGATATAGACAAGGCTGAAACAATCAGGTTAGAAGCTGCCTACCTCGCCGGAAGAGCCAGGCCCCCGAAAGACAACTTAACACCAGCCCAAAGAAAAGCCCTATGTGATCTGAGGAAGAGGGAAGATGTCATAATCACAAAGGCTGATAAAGGAAATATGACAGTGATCCTCAACAAAACATCCTATGAAGATAAAATGGAAGGCTTACTGTCCATGAACACATACGAGAAGAACATAAAGGACCCCACCAAGCGAATTGAAAATCAAATAAATAAAATCTTAAAGGATAAGATCAAAGACAAGGCACGAATCGCAGAGATGGCCCCCGGTGACTCCAGAATACCCCGGATCTATGGTTTACCAAAAATCCACAAAGAAGGAGCACCCCTCAGGCCTATAGTCTCAATGATTGGAGCACCCACGTACAGAGCCAGCAAGGTGCTGGCAAAAGCTCTGAAACCTTACACTGGCCAGTCCTTTTCGGCAGTACGAAATTTGATTCACTTGGTGGAAATCCTAAAAAACACTAAGCTCGAAGAAGGAGACCTGATGGTGAGCTTTGATGTGGAGTCCCTCTTCACCAACCTTCCAGCTAAAGATGCTACCCAGATCATCAAAGACAATAAATTCTTGGAGGGAGGGATGATGGAACTAGCTGAACTAGTTCTAACTTCCTGCTACTTCCAGTACAAGGGAATCATCTATAAGCAGAAGGATGGAGTGGCCATGGGTAGTCCCCTATCACCAGTTGTGGCTGACATTTTCATGGAGGACTTCGAAAGGCGACTGATCGAGGGCAGCGAACACAAACCGAAGCTTTGGCTACGATACGTGGACGATGTCTTTGCAATCTGGCAACATGGTGCAGAGGAACTCAAAAAATTCCTCCATCTCATGAACAATTTGCACCCAGCCATCAGATTTACCATCGAAGAAGAGAAGGATGGCAGATTGCCTTTCCTGGACCTCCTGATCATGAAAGGAACCAACGGTGAACTGGAGCACACTGTATACAGAAAACCCACGGCCACAGGAAGATACCTCCACGCCGATTCTCACCACCACACTTCACAAAAAATGGGAGTGGTTAAGACACTGACACACAGAGCTATAACTCTGTGCAGTAACGAATCACTCCTAAGATCAGAACTTAGTCAACTGACGGACGACTTAGCCGGGAATGGATATGACAGGAAGAAGTTGGCCCGAACGATAAGGATGGTGAAAAATCGCCACCGTGATGAGAATAACCGGAGGGAAACACAAACAGAACTAGAAGCAGAATTACCCTACCGTATGTCAGCGGGGTCAGCGAGAAGCTAGGCAGACTATTTAGGAAACAGGATATGGAGGTCGCCTACAAGCCGCTGAACAAAATCGGGGATTGGCTGAGCACAAGCAAGGACAAGCAGCGGTTGCAAGACCAGGGTGTATATCTTCTACCATGTGACTGCGGGAAAGTGTATATAGGACAGACCAGAGTTGGGCATAATTTTATTTATAAATAAAAATACGAATTTAATCGTACTTCATATATTTGTGAATACGAATATAAATAAATTCTTACTTCATATATTTGTGAATACGAATATAAATAAAGTCTTATTCATAAGTGTGAATACGAATTTATTTTTATTCACATATATTAAATATAAAAATACAAATAAAATTTTATTCGCAAATTTTTCTGCGAATAAAAATAAATTCACAGAAAAAAATTGTAAATAATCACAAAAAATGTGAATATTTACAACAAATCAAGGGATTAGAAAAAATATCACATTAAAATATACGAATAAAAATTTATTCACATTATAATTTGTGAATAAAAATGTATTCACAGTAAAATTCGCAAATAAATTATGTATTTATTCGTTTTAAAATGATATTACGAAAGTTATTGAGTTTTTTTTTTTTTTTTTTTTTTTTTTTTTTTTTTTTTTTTTTTTTTTTTTTTTTTTTTTTTAATGGAGGTACAGATGACAAACTGTGTCCCTGCAGCATGGCTGGTGGTCCCACGGCGGACTCGGGTAAACAAAAAGTCTAGGCGCTAATAACCTAGACGTTTAACGCCTTTAAAAAAAAAAATAATAAAAAATCACCTTCAATAACTTTCGTAATATCATCTTAATACGAATAAGTTCATAATTTATTTGCGAATTTTATTGTGAATAAATTTTTATTCAAAAATTATAATGTGAATAAATTTTTATTCGTATATTTTAATGTGATTTTTTTTGTAATCACTTGATTTTTTGTAAATATTCACATTTTTTGTGATTATTTACAATTTTTTCTGTGAATTTATTTTTATTCGCAGAAAAATTTGCGAATAAAATTTTATTTGTATTTTTATATTTAATATATGTGAATAAAAATATATTCGTATTCACACTTATGAATAAGAATTTATTTATATTCGTATTCACAAATATATTAAGTACGAATTTATTTATATTCGTATTCACAAATATATGAAGTACGAATAAATTCGTATTTTTATTTATAAATAAAATTATGCACACCACTGGGACAGACAGGGAAGAAGGTAGCCACTCGAATCGCGCAACACGCTGCAGACTACAGGCTGGGACGCACCAAAACTTCTGCGGTGGCAACACATGGAGAAGAGTGCCCCAGACAAGTCCTGTTTGATCAAGCCAAGACCCTGGCTAAGGAAGACACGCTGAACAGGAGACTCATCAGAGAGGCGATTGAGATCCACAAAAATCCAGCCAACTTCAATAGAGAAGAAGGACTCATCCTCTCCAACACCTGGCGGGCCATCCTGAAGAAGACTGGAGACAATCCACTCATACCAGCGCCCCGAACGGACGACCGAGGAAGTTAACATAGACAGACGGAACCCGATTGGCCCAGAGACGCCCCAGTTCATTGGCTCGCATAGTCTCCGACCAAGAAGGATAAGAAGGGCCTAAACCGCTGACGAGCGGTTTAGGCCTTTATTACCCTCGTCAGAGGAACTCAGCGTCCACCAGGATGAAAAATAGTACATCTAACGGCCCCTCTACGGGCCATCAAAACTCCGAAGGCAACGGCCCTGGTACGGGCCACGAAAATCAGGAGAGGTACGGCCCAACAACGAGTATGGAGACGGACAATGGGAACACCCCTTCCCTGAAGCGTGGTCTCTCAGAAGAAGACGGTTATATGATCCCTCGCAAATTCGCAGCGCGCCCCAGGATTCCACATCGGACCACAACGGAGGTGAAGAATTCATTTTCACCGCTCCCAGTCCAGGAGGTGCCACCAACTAGAAATAACGACAAAGCAGAAAAAAGGGTGCGCCAAGCCCCTTTCTTCATTAAGCCGCCAATATCTGCAGCCCACCTCACATCCCAGCTCCTAGCACGAGGGCTGATCGATTTTTCAATATCTAATAGTGGACAGGAGACACGCCTATTCGTGTCAAGTAGACAGGATCACCAGAAAGTCTGGTCCATGTTGCAGGAGGATAAAAATATTACTTTCCATACCTTCGCCGAGAGGAGCAAGAAACGTGATAGGAGATACCTTCTCCACGGTTTCGACCTTGATCATCCGGTCGCAAACATCACAGAAGAGCTCCAGCAGAGGCTGCCGGGGTTCAAGAAGGCATCTAGGCTCATGAAGAATTTAGAAACAGGACAGAAGGTCGAGCTGAGTCCCATCCTCGTGACAACCAGCAATGAAGTGACCCTCAACGACCTACAAAAACTGCGACAGATAGATCATATCGCAATCAGAGCCACTGCATTCAGGACAGGAGGAGGCCCCGTGCAGTGTTACCAATGCGTCAACTTCGGACACACAGCCCAGTACTGCGGGCATCCAGGAAGATGTGGCTGGTGCGGAGAAGCACATTGGACACACGAATGCCCGAAGACGGCACCCCCTAAGTGCCAACAGTGCCACCAAAGCCACCCCACGTCCTACAGACTCTGCCCAAAGCGCCTGGAGCTGGCTCAGCAGATGCGGGATAAAAGGGCGCAAAAGCCTACAAAAAGGATAGGTGTCACCCAGGCTCAACCGAACCGGACCTTCCCGGCCACCAGGACCACCAGCGGAGTGCTTTTCTCACAAGCAGCCGGCGGAACAGCACCCCAACATCCATACGAAGCACCAATATTGTCAACTGCTGACTTCCCCAGCCTCCCTACACAGGAACCTATGCGACAGCCGCAGGGGATGGGCATGGACGCTATGTTCACGCTCGTCATGGGTCTCATGGACACAGTTACCAAGCTCATGGCTAAGGTCGACAGGCTGGTTGACCTCGTGGTGCCTTCAAAATGATCGGGCACATCGTAGTCAACTACAACATACGCAGCCTTCGACCTAAGTTGGCTGAGCTTGAATATCTCCTCCAGGCCTACTCCCCTGCGGTGGTGGCCATTACGGACACCCAGCTGCGCCCCCATGACCGGCCGTTCTTCGGAGGATACACCTCGTACAGGTGCGACGGCCTGGCTGGAACTTCCGGAGGAGCGCTGCTGCTCGTAAGAAGAGACTTGCCTTCAAGACTTCTCGAGCAGCAGCCCACCACTAACACCGGGACCCAGGCAGTGTCCGTCTCGGTTCGCCTGAGGAGACGCTACGTCTTCACGTGTGTCTACCGAAGGCCCCGAGCACCGCTGGCGGAGACCAAGGCACTCATCACGGCTGCATCGCAGGAACCCCACCATGTTCTCGTCGGGGACCTCAACGCCCGACACCAAGTCTGGCAGTGTTCCACGGCTAATGAACTGGGGCGGTACATAGTGAGGACGAGTCTCGGAGTTCTTCATCCGGGGATCCACACATTCAGACATGCAGGGAACCCCGCCTGGACGTCCACCCTAGACCTGCTCCTCACTAAGGATCTGCATGCAGTGACGAGATGCAGTGCCCTGGACTTTGGTCCTTCAGACCACCGCCCGGTCTTGTACGAGATGGAAGGAGACCCGCCTACGCCGCTGCCTACGAAGTACATCCTCCACAAGGCAGATTGGAAAGGATACCAGGAGGATATCCTCTCCGACCTGCCCCCCATTGGGACCTTCGGAGCTGCTGCCGACCTCGACGAAGCCGTCACAAGCTTCACCGAGGTCATCCAGTCCGCCGCCGATAGAAGGATTCCTAAGTTTGTTCCGAAGCCCATCAACCAGCGTAAGCCTCCTGCTCACATCACCAGGCTGATCGGGATGCGAAACAACCTTAAGAATATATGGGCGCGGACGAATGATAGAACCCTGAGGGCCCCTATCAATGCCATGACCCGGCAAATTGCGCAGCTGTCTGCGCAATGGAAGACGGCCCTCTGGCACGAGCAGCTCCGACGGACCCACGAGGACACTAGGCAGTTTTGGCGGCTCCTTCGCTGCACGGTCACGAAGCGACGCGAGGTCATCCTCTCCGACGGCGATCACCTCCTGTCACCGGCAGAGCAAGCTGAAGCCCTCGCCGATTACTACGAGGAGAACGACCGTCGGAGAACCGACACGTCGCCGAGGCTTGACGGTGATCCCCAAGACCTCCCCAGGACCCCGCTGCACTTCACCTACAGGCAACTGGAATCGGCGCTGAGGCGAACCAAGGGAAACAAATCCTCCGGACTGGATGGTGTACCGTATGTGATGCTGAAGATGCTCCCTAGGAAAGCGAAGGCCTACCTATTGAACATCTTCAATGCAGCCTACCGCACTGGACACTTCCCCGAGGCATGGAAGCACGCCGTGGTGGTCCCTCTTCGAAAACCAAAGAAGCCAGGAGACAAGCCCGAGCACTACCGGCCGATAAGCCTGCTGAGTCACATGAGCAAGATCTTCGAAAAGTTGATCCTTGCTCATGTGCTGAAGCACTGCGCGGACGCGGATGTAATCCCCCCGGAACAGACTGGCTTTCGGCCCGGGCTCTCCTGTGATCACCACGTCGCCAAGCTTCAGAACACCGTGGCCGCAGAGCTCAACAAGAACAGAGCAACGGCCTTCATCTCCCTGGACTGCACGCAGGCGTTCGACTGCGTATCCCACCAGGTGCTTTTGCACCAGTTGCGGTGCTACGGATTCCCGGCACAGCTTGTCAAGATTCTTGAGAGCTACTTGTCGGGAAGAACGTTCGCTGTCAGGATTGGGGGTGATGTATCCAGCAGTCGACCGTCTGCGTGTGGTGTCCCACAGGGATCGGTGCTGGGTCCAGTGCTGTTCACCATCTACACCGCCCACATCGTGAGGATGCAGTTCCCTCGAGTCGCCTTAGCTGCCTACGCTGACGACATTGGCGTCTACTCCTCCAGCTTCAACGCCGGAGTCGCTCTTAAGAGGGCCGAGTCCGCCTGCGAAAAAATCGTAGACGCACTTGGAGATGTAGGAATAGACGTCAACCCGTCGAAGACAGATGCCGTGGTGTGTTCCTTCCAGGGAAATAAAGGAGGCCGACCCCGAGGAGCCCTGCCCTCACACTTTGAGGTCAGGGGTCAGCGGATCAAGCTGTCCACTAAAATAAATTACCTGGGAGTGCACATACACCGGCACCTGTCCGTGACGCCGCATGTCAACAGCCGCTTGAAGGAAGCCCGGCAGAAGACGTTTCGCCTGAATCACCTTCTACGATCTGCCCAGCTGTCGCTTCGGCTAAAGCTGCAGATTTATAAGGCGATCATCAGGCCTACCCTTCTGCACGGGGCACCCGCCCTGAGGTACATGTACCCCAGTGTGCTGAAGCGGCTGCAGCGTTTCCAGAACGGGGTCCTGCTACGGGCCGTGCAGCACACAAGCCTCCGGAGAACGAAGCCGGTCATCCTCCACGACGAACTGATGCTGCCCTCAGTACATGAGTTCATACGGAGGCGTCATATTAAGTTCTATGACGGCCTCCAGTACTGTGTCAACCCCCTTTTCAGGGACTTGACGCCACCACCTCTTCCTCAGAGGTGGCAGGGCAGCACCAGGAGAATCCTGGATCTTGGAGAGGAGGCTGGGTAAAAGCAGCTTTATATTGTAAATAATTGTAAATAAATGTAAATAAAATGTGTACACATTAGATTAAGTTAGTATTAAGTTAGCCTTAAGATACCTCCTAGTCTAGCCCCTCCCTAGACCACCTTGACTCCCCCTAGTTTTAGTACCCTAGACTAAGTAGGCTTAAGTCCCCCCGATTGTAAATACATCCCCCTTCTAGTACGTAAGCGTAGGATAAGGTGTAGATTTAAGTCCAGCTCCAGGCTCCAACCCGTTGGGCCTGGAGGTCTCTATGTACATACTAAATAAATTTTGGAGGGTGGGAAAAAAAAAAAAAAAAAAAAAAAGACGAGCTCATTCCCTTACCAACCAGCAAGGATGAATGATTGCCTGAAGAAGCCGGAGAGGAATCCGGCGAAATATTGCGATGACAGGAGGAGCAAGACCGCTGGAGACAGATGCCGAATGAACAACACATTTAATTCCCAGCGAAGTAGCTTGAAAAATAGCATATATATATATATATATATATATATATATATATATATACATCCATATAAGGCAATTTATTTTGTTAGTAAATATAAGGAATTGTATTAAAAACTTCATCTAGTTTTCATCAATTTTCTGTTTGAATATTATTATTATTTATCTTCATACTTAACTTGCTAAAGATCAACTCCCTCAGGAGTGGAGAATGCCACCTACTGATGTGCAAGACAGAAAAATGGTTACTTATCCAAAAATTTTAATTTTCTTTATCCTCAGCTATTTATGTTATAAAATCATCATAATTATCACAAATAAGTTATTATTATTGTTACTAGCTGTGCCCGCGACTTTGTGTGGATAGTGAACCGATTTAGTTTATTTTTACAACATATTTTTCTATTTATTTCCACAACGAATGCCAAATTTTGTTGCAATACAACAATAATTGTATGGGCGAATAACTACTTTGGGTCCGGAGTTCCCCCCCCCCTCCAGATGAACTAATTTTGCTGATTAACGAACTCATTCAATCATTTGCTAGGGGAATACTATATACCAAGTATTGTGACGAAAAAACAAAAAACTCTGGTGTGTCTCGTGTTAACGATAGTTCATGAAATGTTCGACGTGATTCTTTACATTAGCGTAACTTTTTTATTTATGAACCGATTGACATGAAACAAATACTAAATGTTAAGTGAACCACAATATATTAGTGAAAACCGCAACTAAATCGGATTAGCCGTTTCCGAGATTAGCGTGCACAGATAAACACACAAACAGACATAAATTCTAAAAATTATTGTTTTGGGTACTATTGCGTTAAGACGAGAGACAAGGCCCCCAATAGTATTTTTCCCATATATCTTCCATGTACAGACAGTGATCCGTTAGAACTTTATTATATGTATGCAAAGAAACTAGGATATATTTCTTTAATTTATATTTTAATATTTTAATGTTCATTAGCTTTTAAGAAACAAGAATAATAGATTTTAGAACAGCTGGTATTTAGAACAGCTGGCACATAAGTTTTTTGTTTTTTCATTTAATGAAGTAGAGTTATGAAAATTAATTATTAAAAATTATTTTAATGTAAATAATATAATTAGGGGGTTGACACTGTAAATAGAAACTTTAAATGTTGTTTCTTTGTTTACAGGTAGTATTCCATTGTATTCATGCCATTAGTTTTCATACATATGTAATCAATATTAGTCTAATAAAAATAGCTTTGTTTACAGAGCAACACATTTGCTTACATTGGCGTCAATTCCCAAGAGTAAATAAGTATTACATTATATGTATAGATTTATTCACTGAGTGTAATTACTTACATAATAATCACTTCTACCATTAATAAGTAAAGATTTAGGCATCTGAGGTATTTTATTAGTATGCAGACCAGTCATCATATCTTCTCCGGGGACGTGCGTCCAGTCCTTTATAAATATTAGATGCTCTGACAAATCTTCATCATAAAGATCTCCGTGTGGATCATTCTTTTTTATATTACGAACAATTACTGGGCCAGTCATACCATCAAGTTTCTGCTGACCTAAAAGTAAATCATTCTATTAAAGTATTGTGACGAAAAAACAAAAAACTCTGGTGTGTCTCGTGTTAACGATAGTTCATGAAATGTTCGACGTGATTCTTTACATTAGCGTAACTTTTTTATTTATGAACCGATTGACATGAAACAAATACTAAATGTTAAGTGAACCACAATATATTAGTGAAAACCGCAACTAAATCGGATTAGCCGTTTCCGAGATCCAGTCATACCATCAAGTTTCTGCTGACCTAAAAGTAAATCATTCTATTAAAAAAAAAAAACTGTAATTGCATTGCTTCTGGGAATCTTTAAAGATTTCAAATAATTTTATTTGTGGGGCTTTACTTTTTCTCTAATTGATATTTTTAATTGTTGTGATAACGCCAACATAAATGAATTTGATTTAAATAAAGTACGTGTTGAATCTTTCTACTTTTGTAGTAATGTAAAATGTTGATCCTACAAATTTTCCTTCATTCAAATCAAGAAGGCTTCTCCATCCAATGAGAAGATAGAAAGACTGTGTCTGGTCAGTCTCTCTCTAGTCCTTCCCCTTGAGGAAGGTTTATGAGGACAGCTTATGTCAAACAGTGGTGTTGAGTCTTCAATGCATCAAAGCTGGAAGTTGAGAGAAATTGAATGCAGGATCAAGTATATTATTGAGGTTCCTATTGCAAATGAAAGCTGTACCTATAGATACAAGGTAATTTTTGTTTTATAATATACATTTAAATTTTTCCATAATAGTAAGATTTTTAAAGTTAACCACGTTTTGAATGCTTTTGAAATTCATGATTAATGTCTTAATTTGTCAAATACCACTCACTCACTCACTCATTGACTCACTGACCTATCATCACCCAGCCCAAACCACTCGACAGAAAAATTTGAACTTTTGCATGGACACTCCCTTTAGTATGTAGACTCTCGCTAAGAAAGGATTTTTTGATATGCAAATTTTTAAGTGACACTGGTCCGGAGCGCCCCAATGTCAAGAAACATTATACTTTGATTACTTATCAATTAATGAACAACTTATAGTATGACGGGAGCCATGCTATAATAAACTGCACAAAATTATGTAGTCGCATTAATTTTGGTGATGCATTATTTAACACAATAAAAGAACTACTTATCTGCCGTGACAAAGCACGGGTATTCAGCTAGTCAATAATAAATAATCACTAAAATAAAAATTAAAAATTAATTGAATTTAAGCTTCATTGTGTTTAAACATACGTTCGTCTATTAATTTGAATACAAAGGCAAATAAGGTGGAAAGTTTTTGTTCTACAATGAAATTGTGCGAAAAATATAGATATCATTTTTTAATAGCTCTTCCTTTAGAGAGTTTAGGACAATGGGGGGTCTTCCTGATGTCTTGCTATTAAATTACAATCAAACAGTGAATTTGATGATGAGGGGAGTGAGAACTAATACTTTTCCACTATCTCTTCTGCTCAGTCCTAATCATTATTATAAACTTACTGTTTATAAGTTCAATATATGTGTAAAATGCTTAATGTGTAGATGTACTTATATTTTATAATTCAGGAAATTATTTTAATTCATTACCATGTCATTCTCCTGGAGCATTAAAACAAACATAGTATTGGAAACTGTATAATGTTGAAATCTTCTTACCAATGTGTGAATGATACCAGAATGTGCCGGGAGTATCTGGAGTGAATCGATAACGGAATGATGTCGCTGGAATTATAGGGCACTGGGTAACATAGGCTGTTCCGTCCGAGTACGGAGTTCCAATTTGCCTTATCCCATGCCAGTGCATTGAAGTTACTTCATCGGGCATCATGTTTTCAACATCAACCATTATTTCATCGTTTATGCAGATCTGAATAGCAATAAAATGTCATTTAGAATTATATGAATGTGCACCTCTAAATATCCACGAACTTAACACAACTAATTTTAAGGCCCTGTATTCCCTTGGACTTAGAGTAAGTGAATAAACATTGGAGATGGGGGAACAACGAATCTATGGGTTCATTAGCACTGCACAAGGCAGAGACATAAGGCAATTCCGTAAGGTCTACAAGAATTACCTCATACAGCCATGAGCTTACAGCAGAGGTGGGATGAAGGGTTCATAAGGGCCGGCTTACCTCCAACAAGTCAGAATCCACAACACTTCTTGAGTGA
The DNA here is from genome assembly GCA_946811695.1 of Gonocerus acuteangulatus. Lineage (NCBI taxonomy): Eukaryota > Metazoa > Arthropoda > Insecta > Hemiptera > Coreidae > Gonocerus > Gonocerus acuteangulatus. The sequence goes on along the minus strand of OX328123.1, from coordinate 11,268,754 downwards.
CGCCCCAGATGGGCCCAGATGTTTGTCAAAGGTACGTCAGCCCAATATTCTCTTATCCCCCAATATGATAGTAGTCACTCTAACTAGCTCTCTCTGGGTCAACTTGTCTCTCGTCTTAGCAATTTTTTACAATTTTTATGTATGTTTTAGTTATCTTAGTGTAAATTAAAGCTTTGGAATGGAATTCTGCTTCTCTAAAATATTTCCCCATTATCTATTCATTTAAATCCTGTCCTCCCTAATTGGCCCATTAAGTATAGATTTTTTTTTTGTTTGTTTTTCCTTTTTCAAGCTAAAATGAATTAGTTAGCTTTATAGGTATTTTTAGCAGAAATAAAGATAGCGTCTAATAGCCATGCATTATTTGTTATCCAATCTTCATTTTGAAGACTTAGATATAAGTTCACTGGTCACTCTCAGGTTAAAACAGATACTACAAATATCACACTAGCCTAATCAAGAGTGTACAAACATAACAATTGGCATTAAAACGCTATTCTCACAAATTTCATGGGCTCAACCAAGGACCGAAATAAAAATTAAATGTTTCCTAAAAATTATGCAAAAATATTACTTGATAATTTATATTTTTAAAATTAATGAATAACTGTTATGAAATAATTTTTATTTTTAAGTTTTTGAAATAAAAATTATTAGAAAATTGTTTTAAAAAAAATAATAAAATATATCAATTACGATGGAATTTTTATTTTTATTTCCCAATAATAAAAATTAAAGGTTAAGTGAAACTCATTTATTAAATATCTCTTATCCTCGGAATAAATGAATAAATACTTGATTTGGAATCTTTTGTTTATTAGAAGTTATTTCTTTATGTCAGTGAATCAAAGTTCGTCTAAATCCAATTGATTTGTATGAGTATATATTTTATATTCTAGAATTTGTTTTTATGCATTACTTTCTATTCATTATGGAAGTAATATTGTTTTTTTATTTAAAATAATGTTTAAAGTTAAAGTAATAAAAAATTGTTATTAAACATTTTTATAAAAAAAATTTTGAAATAACATTATTCAAATAATTTTTATTTTTAAGTTTTTGAAATAAAAATTATTAGATTTTTTTTTTTAAATAATAAAATATATCAATTATGATGGAATTTTTAGTTTTATTTCCCAATAATAAAAATTAAAGATAAAGTGAAACTCATTTGAAATAAAAATTAATAGTTATTTTCGGTCCCTGGCTCAACTGATGAGAAAAAGAACATTGTTCAGCATTTAGGGGTATGGAATACTAACAATTTAGAGCATGGAATAGTTGGCCAATTAAAACGCTATTGCACTAAAAGAAAAATGTTTTTTTTCTGAACAAATTGATCTTATTTAATTTATTTAAGGTTTTTATGACACATTTTCACTGATTTCGAGGGGGCTGCAGCCCCCACACCTTATATGAGTCATAGCAATCACCCGTTACAGTATAAACAAGCTTACCAGGTAGTGCAATGTATCTAACTGAATTAAGTGTGTAATGACAGAACTGTTATGTCTTTGATAAGGATATCCTGGGCTGTATTGAAGGATTACGAATGTCCAAATTAAAAAAAGTGGGACTGACCATACTATCTCCCTCATGTGTCATATGATCAAGAATCAGATACCTCTACATTATCTGCCTCTCTGGGCCCTTCTGGCCTCTGACGGGAATGATTTATGTATATTTACAATGTAAACGTACTGCCTACAAATGCTCATGTCTTCCTGAGACCTACTTGATAACACCTAACCACATTAGAAATTAAAATAAATTTGTATGCCACATTGTTTTTAGTAGTTTAATGGTCGCTTTCTTGGTTTTAAAAAAGGTTCCTTAGCTGCGAAAATGTAAATAAAAGAAAAAAAAAAAAAACACTTAATCACCTCTATAGGAGGTCCAGGAATCTGCCTGTTAACTGTGATGATAGACCGATGGAAACCATCTGCAGTTATGCATTGCGGATTGAAGCAGTCTTCGGTAACTCCAGCAGTGCAATTTCCGCATCCCCTACACATATCATGACCAAAATTAGAAGCACTGTAATATTTGTACATGCAATTTTTCTTTGAGTACAGTACAAGTAATTTATAATTTGGAGGAAAATTGACATGTATGGTGACAGTACTCAAGGGAGTGAAACTGGACCAACAATGCTGCCAAACACTTGTTTCTCTCTTTTTTTGTTCCAGAGACATGCAGTTCTAAAGGTTATTTAAAAAATAATAATCATTTTCATTTATTTTTGAAAATTATATTAGTTTTATTTATCAGTAGTTTTTCTCCCTAAATTTCCAATTAGACAATGAACTCCATCAGTGCAATGTATTATTTGTATTCTTGGAAGAGTAACGATTCTTGAAAATTTGCCGCTAACTAGACTTTCTTCTTAATATCAACTTTTTGAACAGTCATTTGAAAAAAAAAAACACTTTTGAACATTGAAAGTAGCCTTGAAGTAATTTTAATGCTGATTTCAAAAAATTAATGTAAGGTTGAAAAATAACGTGTATAAGCCGAGAAAACTAGGGATTCCTACAAAAAACACGTCTTTCTAAATGACTTTTGGAACGGCAAATCTCTGGAACAAAAATAGATGGAAACATGAGGTTGCAGGGTTTAACTACATTTTCTGTCTAGTTTTACCCCTCGAGTATTGTCATTTACTTGCGATCCATCCTGTATATCATCGATATAAATGCAAAGTATCAAATGTGAAAAGTGGTTTGGTACCTTATAGATGACTTTATATATATTTTATCCTATGATATGTTTTAATTAGACTTAATGCACATTCGTTAGTTTGATTTTCTGTAATTGATAATTACGTTTCTTTAATTTTCGAGAGTTTGCCATAACCTACATCAGTCCAACAGCAATTAAAAAATATTGTTTTTCACATCTGATACTTTGCATTTCTATTGACTATATGAGAATCCTCCTATACTGCTTCTGGTATATATTTTCCATTAACTGATAAAATTCTTTCAGTTTTGTTCTTTATGTAGCAAAATATTGATGAATACATATTATGTAATCAATATATGTTTAATATTTCAATACCTGGAGTTACAATTCAGCTAACAAGTACATACTGTTTATATTTCATTAAAAGCACAAAAAATATGTAGACTAAAGCATCGGAATGCTGATACTTACGGCCCTAAAACTGTATAGCGTTCTAACGCCATTTTCATGAAACATCTCTTCGGAATTCCATCACAGTCTCTCTTACATTCATCCATATGGACCCATGATTTAGGAGGACTACTCTTCAAATGGGAGAGTCCTGAAAGGAATAATTTCTATGATCATGGATGAAGAAAGGATTTTTATTTTTTTTACAAGAAATTTTGAGAATGAGAAACTCTATAACTCATTCTCAATATAGAAGACTCTGGCCCTTCCTTAATCTGCTAATAGTGGAACTTTGAATTATTAAACAAAAGTATGATGAATGTCCTGCAGAAAGTACATTTCTCAGCAAATTGACTACTTTATGCCAACTTGCTGAGAAATTTATTTAAAATGAAAAACTAGATTTTTCTTGGGAGTTTTTTATATTTTTTTAGGTATTTCGAAACCAGTTGTGAAATTGTAGCATATGTAACGCATCTATTCGAAAGCTTGTGAAATTTCCTACAAATACTGTTCTTGGAGGCCCGATGACCGTGAGCTTTTAACACTTTGTACCAAGGGTCGTGGGTTCAATTCCCACTATGGGGTGGTGGCTTTTCTTTAGAAAAAATAAATACTCTAGCTAGAAAAGGGTGGTTATCTATTGATTTAAAAAAAAAAAAAAAAAAATCAGTCCCGTAACAGGCCACAAGGGCCCTGAGGGGCAGATACTGTAGAGGTATCTGATTCATGACCATACGGCACACTAGGGAGATAATGTGGTCAGTACTATGCTCTGGCCGCCTGATTTTCCCCTTGGTGTTTCGATTGCTAGAGTCATTAGCACCAAGGTACCCATTATTAAATTAATTAAAGGCTGGGTTGGACCACTGAGCTAACCTCGCCCCTATATAGATAACCCGTCCTACAGTTCCGTGTTAGTTATAATGGACGTTAACATTTAAATAAATAAAATACTGTTCTTAAATGAATTTTGATAGAGTGATCTCATTTGGAGAAATCATTGCTTAAAGGGAGTAATTTGTACTTAGGATGCTGCCAGTTTCCTGTTGTAGTTCCTAAGATCTTGCTTCGCTTTGATATTTCATTTTACATTTTTACATGTGTTTACATTTTTCATGGAAGATTAAGACTACACGTTAACTGTTTCTATTCTTAGCTTTCATAATCATCCTAGGGATAAGACTGGAAATGCTCTAAGATGGCCCAATTTCTGTGAGGTGGACTTTTTTTTTGACTCAATAATAATATAGTATTTTCTGTTAATCTCTACTTATACTGATTAGTTTTGAATTATATAAAACAAAACAACAACATATTTCATTGAACAAGGAAAAAATTATGTCTGACTGTTGCACATTTTAAATTTGGTTTGAAGTGAGTTCCAGATAAAATTGCGCACTATGTTTGTTCCTGGTCCTAGTGCACTAATTTTGTGTTTCTTTTATAACAAGTCTTTCCTATTAGTTGGACATGATAGATACCGAGTTTTGTTGCGAGAATGGAAAAATTATTGCTTTTACTTGCAAATTATTATTAATTTTTATTTATTTATTTTCCTTCCTTGGTGGCACCTAGCAGCATATAAGCAGCCCAGATTAGGAAAAAAGTCATTTCCTTGGCTACCACTGAGGAAAAAACAATGGCCTGCCTGACAAAGCTGGAGAGAATTCAAGCGAAATATAGCAGGAAAAGTAGTAGAGGAGAACTGTCACTGGAGTAAGAAACCATTCTATCCATATATATATATATATATATATATATATATATATATATATATATATATATATATAATACATATAAAACTTGGAAGGTACTACCTATCTTTTTAAGTCTGTCTCATGATGTTTTAAGGATATGGTTTGCCACTGTAAGTGACTTCATTCAAAAATGGATCAAATTCTAACTTTTATCTCCTCCATTGGACTGAATAAGTGAAATTATCCCAAATAATATAGGAGTGTTAGTGAATCCCAGCCATTTGAATAGCTCTAATAGCCAACGTTCATCGCTACGGTTATCTCAGCTAGGGGCTGAAGCTTCATCGTCCAAATATTAAATCTCAACTACTTTGATATTTAACTCACTCTGTTTCGGGACATAAACACATTTCTTGTGTTGTTCATCTAAAATATCATAGCTTGAATAAAATTAAATTAAGATATCAATAATTTAAAATATCTTTTAGACTAAGGCTCAATGCTTTTGTACATTCTTGATAGAATAATACCAATTGGCGTAAAGGAATTCAGATTTCTTTATCGGAGAAACAAATTTAGTTTTAATCCTTTTATCTTAAGTGGACAACATCAAGAGAATATTTTAGACGCATTTAACGATTTGTCAACTTTAAGATTACCAGGAGCTCTCCTTCAGTTTTTATGAGAGTTTCAATCTTAATATTAACAAACTTGAGTAGAGTCGTGAAGCAGTACTTCTGTGATCTAAAATCTGAGAGTAATTTCATCAAATTGTACTATAAGTCTATATGATCAATTGGAGTAACTTTATACCACAAATTTGCATTAAACTGCTAATACAAGGCCAATTATAATGTTATAGTTATCACGTTAAGTTTTAAAGATTTTCCATCAGTCTAAATAGATTTCATGAAATAGTGTCAAAATTACTATAAAATAGGGAAAACGCAATTAAAAGGTGATACAAAGTTACCCATGCTCTTTGGGTAACATTGTTCTACGTTTCCGATTTAAAATCATTGCAGTTTTTGTCTAAAATGATTGAGGGAACATTAGCCATTTAAACATCTCTTAATAGCTTGTACCTAATAGTTTATCAATAATTTCTTTGGTCAGCTATTAGGATTGTTATTTTGAAAATAACTAAGCTAGACAACTTTGCATCGGTCAAGCAACAAGCTTTATATTGAGTTAAATTTTCTCTAAATATAATTTAGAGCAATATATCGCACTAGTATTTCTAGTTTTATATACAACTCAAAAATCGGTTTTATTCACACCGTCATAGTTATGACTGTGAATGACTTGGTAAATATATCTTTATGAACCATCAAAACTGTGTGTACCTAGCTTCAGAGCTTGTACACCAGAGGGTGATGGTGTCACCCTTCCTGTCTGAATCCAACGCCCCCCACATAGGCAAAAGTGACACTTTTTCAGTTGAGTTTTATTTGAGTTGTGTCACTTTAGAAATACTAGAGCGATATGTAGAGTTAGAGCCACCGGTACAAAATTACTCTAAACGGCACAAAGTTACCCCATTTGACTGTATATGTGTCTTAAGTAGTCAATCTTAGAGGTCATTTATAATAAATAATGAATTGAAATAAATTCCAATCTAGTTGGCCTTCTACTTAATACCAGTGTTGGACAAAAATCATTCAGAATAATGAATAAATCTGTTATTTCATTCTGAATAACGAATAATATTTCATTCATTATTCAGGCATTCAATGAATAAAAGAACTTTCTTATTTTTATTCATCAATGAATACAATTTATTTATTTGATCGAAATTTGTAGTTGAATAAAACAGAGTTGGGCAAAAATTAATTGCAGAGTCCGGACGTGAATCAGATCGATCCGGAAGAGGCCCAGGGATGACTGTTGCGACCCAGAAGTAATTACGAGGGACCGGAAATACGCATTAAGTGAACCGGAAGTGATACAGATTCACCCGGAGATGCTACTGGGATGAATATAGTGACCCTAAAGTAATTAAGAGAGACCGGACGCAAGCCGGAAGTACCCAGAAACGACAAAGATCCACCCGGAAGTGACCCCATGGATGATTGTCTTGAAGCTAAAGTAAGTATGAGAGATCTTGTTTTACTAGCAAATTCGTTTTACTGTTATAATCAACTGTAAATATGTGCTTCATGGCGAATAAAATTCCATTCTGTCGTGGGTTAAATCTTTCTATAAAATAAGAAATAACGATAACTTCTGTTGGAGGCTATGAGGAAGGCTATATAGGTAGGAGAATTTAAAACAAACTATGCAGACGTCATCATGATTAGCCACAGCCATCTTGATTACCACAGCCACTCCAAATTTATTACCAAAACCTTTCACCGTTTCTTAGCTTATTTTACTACAATACTAATTTTACTGATAAATGCAATTTAAAATAAACAACAACCAATTAAAAAGTGAGATAAACAAAGAGAAAACCCTTTTCAAAACAACAAAACAAACACTTTTTAAGTTTTAAGCGCTTATATCTCTGATTGACGTTGCCCCATCGAACATTGCATCTAAACCTTTTTTGTAGAGAATTTAGTAAGCATTCGAATGGACACTTTCCACTTATCACGATTTCCCAACCGTTATCGAGATATTTATGAAAAATGTATGAAGATCAGAAAACTTTTCATGCCTATTAATAAAATAATTTTTTTCGCATACTTCCTTAACTCCAAATATAACCAAAATTTAAACATCTTAGTTGGGATTTATTTCCAAGATGTAGAAAATATTTCAATTGAATCCCGCGATTCTAAGTACCCACAAACAAATAATGACTTACAAAAACATTAATTCCACTTTTCTCAGAAACGGTTACAGTTTTCTTATGTCAAGAAACGTATAAAACAAGTACCCGCAAGCATATAAACTCAAAAACGTAAGCGTTACGATTTTTTTGCGCGAATTTCGCCCCAAACACTATCTTCCAGTGGGCGGATTCTGCTGGTTAACGAACTTGACCTTTCAAATTACACGATAGATTTTTGTACCAAATTTCATCAAAATCGGACCATTTTTGAGCTTGCTAGAGAGCGAACAGACAAGGATATATATAAATACACACACACACACACACACACACACACACACACACATATATACACAAATTTGAACCACCTATATTTTCGTGAACTATGGGGTCTGAAACGAGAATATTTCTGGTCGGCACTTCCGGATTGCGTCGTGAGGTCAACCTTATAAGCGGGTTCTCCCTATGGAGGTAGGGAGTAACCGCGCTAAAATATGAATACTAATTCTACTCTTATCGTAGTGGAACAGTTAAAAATTAACTGTTACACTAAGATTTGTTTTTTCGGGACAGATATGCTTCCGGAAGATTGATTGGCCTCTCGACTTCTCCTTCATAACTCCAACATTCAACTTAATCGAAGGTTTCTATTAGGTGGTATTTCTTAAATTAATTACTCATTTGAACTTTACTACGAGTTCATTACTGACGAGCTGTGACTAGATCGGATCGGATCGGAAGGAATACGGGTCCAAAGTAGGTGTACGCTTAATCCGACTATGCGTCGGACCTGGGAGTCAACGTGTTAAAATATTTTATGATCTTTTGTCTCAACGCCGACAATATTTTGCTTCCTCCCTTAATAAATTTCTGACTACTATAGTTACTACCAAGACATGCTTACCTCTGACCAAAGCATTCTCTCCAAGAATGGCGGCCAACAGCAACAGCCTGAAATCCATCCTTGTGTCTGATTTGAAGCGATCTCACTTAGAAATAATTCATCAATACTCTTAGACTTGCTTATCGATTAACGATATCTGATATTGATTTCATTTCGCAACTCTTTATAATCTCCAATTCACTGATCAAGTTGTCAACACAAAGAGGAGGGGAAGAGGAAAAACTCGAAATGAGGAAAATTTACAACAAAATTTTTTTTAGCTCTTTGAAGCATTTTGATGTTGAACCCTGCCTTCAATTAGCATATCATACAAACGATACATAATTGTAGTATTTATTTTACACCGGCTTTCCGCAGCAATGGATACGCCCAACAACATAGTTAACAATTTCATTCCCTGTTCCATGGTATAAACTAATTAAGGAGCTTGGTATCAAAGTTGAACAACGGAGCGGTTCCTCCTTCCCATCATAGGGAGGAAGCCCACTTATAAGGTTGACCTCATGAAACAATCCGGAAGTGCCGACTAGAAAATTTTACGTGTCAGAACCCCTAGAGACCAATATATATATATATATATATATATATATATATATATATATATATATATATATATTTGTCTGTTCGCTCTTTCCTGGCCTCTGCATGTTTGAAATTCATATAAACAAAGATGTTTAAATTTTGGTTGGGACCTTTGCATATTTTCATTAATTTTTTTTTCCGTTCGTTAACCAGCAAAATCCGCCAACTGGAAGATTGCGTTTGGGGCGAAATTCGCGCAAAAAAATGGTAACGCTTACGTTTTTGAGTTCATAAGCTTGTAAGTACTCTTTTTGTAGGCTTCTTGGGCTAGGAAAACGAATGAAACCATTTTCAAGGCGATAGCTTAAAGGAGAAATAAGTGCTTAAACTTCAAATACGTTTGTTTTGTTTTTTTGAACGGGTTTTTGTCGTTGTTTTTGTAATTTTTGTCTCTTTCCCTTAGTTTTTTATTGCTTTTTATTTTTGTAATTCTTATATTAGGTAAATGTATTTGTGTTTAAAACAGGATAGTTAAAATGAGAACCAATTTTCTGTTGTTAGAAATAGATGAGTTAGAAAAATATGAGTACCTTTGCATAAATTTCTAGCAACCTGAAAATTTGCATTAAAGTTAGGGACAACATTATAAGGGAATTGGGAAAAGCCCTTATCGATCCTATGAACAATTTTATTCGATTTCAAAGTTCGCAAAAAAAGGTTTTTTGGATTTTTCAGCGAAACGTGTAGAGAACTATTTCTGAGAAAAGGCGATTCCAGAATTATCTTTAGTTTTATTCAACATAATATGCCAGACTGCTAGAATTTTGTGGAGGGCACAATACTATGCTACCTGCTCCTCTTTCTAAGGTCCTGACAATAGTACCGTTAGAGCCAGCCATAAACCTCGCAAAATGACCTGCATGGCATTTGATAATATTAAACTCAAACAAGCTCATGAAGTAGTTCCTCTTTTTTTGTCTCTGTTTACCTCAGTTATTAATTTTTATTTATGTTGTATGCCTTATTTTTTAATTGGTTGCTGTTATTTTGATTGCATTTTTTTCAATAAAACAAGGCTAGTAAATGAGAAGCGTGTTCACGCGTGTATAGAAAATAATTTCGGAGGGGGCTGGGAGAATTTGGGGGGGGGGGGGGGGCTGAGGGGATTTTGGGGGTATGGAATACTAACAATCTAGAACTTGGAATAGTTAGACAATTAAAACGCTATTACATCCAAAAGAAATTATTTTTTTTCTGAACTGAGCGATCTTATTATTATTTTTAAGGTATTTACGACACATTTTTACAATTTGGGGGGGTGCAGTCCTCTCAGCCCCCCCCCCTTATATAAGCCCATGCATGATTGTATTTTGTATTGATGCATAGAGTTACAATGAGAGCCGGATTGTGTAATTTCCGCTTCTGTATAAGTTAACTACTGTCGGTTTCCCTGACGCCTTAATATCACTTTTATTCGAGATGCTCGAGAGGATGTTGACAATTTTCACGAGATATAAAAAAAAAAAAAAAAAAGTTTATTTCTATTCTAAGATTTTCGAATGACACTAGGGATATGAACGGAACCGCTCTAAGATGACTCAGTTCCTGCGAGTCGGACTTTTTTTCAACTGAAAATGGAATTAGACAATAGAATTGTCCAACTTTGATACCAAGCTCCTCAATTATCTTAAAGAAACTTAAGAAAGATTCTTATACATTAAGACTTTTATTATGGGAATCGAAAAGTAATGACATAAAACGCTTACAACCTATCCTTAATTCTCAAAATATCATCCCATCCCATGAATTCGGCTTTTGCTCCCAGCACTCCACAGTGCAGCAAGGGCTTCGTGTTGTTGATCTCATCTCCTCATCCCTCGAGCGAAAAGAGTATTGCACGTCTGCCTTCTTGGACGTTGCCCAGGCATTCGACCGAGTCTGGCATTCAGGCTTACTCTTCAAACTCAAAACTCACCTTCCTAGCACCCTTTACCTAATCCTTCGCTCCTATCTCTCAGACAGGTTTTTCCAAGTCCGACATGGAACAGCCTACTCAGATGACTTCCCTATGGAAGCGGGAGTTCCTCAGGGTGGTGTCCTCGGTCCAATCCTTTATACCCTTTTATACAGCTGACTTTCCAACTCATCCCGATACTCTCCTGGCAACGTATGCTGATGATACGGTCATCCTTTCGCCCCACATAAATCTGGACACTGCTTCACAAAACCTTCAAAGCCATTTAACTCAAATTGAACTGTGGTGGAAAAAGTGGCGCATTAAGATAAATGTCACCAAATAACCTTCACTCTTCGACGTAAAACCTGTCCTACTGTCTCCTTCAACGAAAATCCTTTACCCATAACCAATACCATCCGATACCTTGGGTTCTATCTCGACTCTCGATTGACTTGGAAAGCACACATTAAACTCAAACGACAAGAACTCAATCGACGATTCGGACAACTATACAGAAAACTAAACCGATCATCACACTTAACCGTACATAACAAACTAACTGTCTACAACTCATTAATAAAACCTATATGGACTTACCGATTGCATTATAGCAATAGCCTTATCACATTGAATGTTGATATGGTTCGTTTAAGTCAGTTTGGAGTCCAGATTTACCCCAAGATACTTCACATTCTTAGACCAAGGGATTGAATTACCGAAAATCTTTAATTCAGGGTATTCTTTAGGTCTTCTCCGAGTAAAGAGAATAACCTCAGTTTTTTCACTATTCAACCTTATTTTCCACTTAGTGGTGATGAAAGTAAAACGAGCTTATTATATATTATGCTTAAACTTTAATTTTGTTAAATTTCCAATGATTAAGAGGAAATCAACAATCTTTTTTTTTTCAATGGAAAAGTTCTAAATATAGAACCGTCCATTACGATGAAGGCACGTCTGTATCGCTTCTGCGTGAATTCTTAGAATTCCAGGCTACACATAATGCCATTACGCTTGAATCTTTTCTGACTAGTATATATTGTTTACTAGCGAAGAAATCAGGCAAACGTCTTTGCATTGAGTTTTATGGACCTCCTGACTGCGGTAAAACATGGCTTTGTTCCCTTCTCTCCGAAGTTATGATCATCTTCGGAATAATAGGTAACTTTAATAAATATTCACAATTCCCTTTTGAAGATTTTATTGACCGTAATCTCCTTCTAATGGACGAGCCTTCAGTTGAACCTGCGTCATTCGAAACATTTAAATTATTGTTCTCAGGAGCAAACATGTCTGCTAATATTAAATATAAAACGCATAGACCGGTTACTAAAACACCGACTCTTATTGCATCAGGAAAAGTAATTTAAGCCTTTATCTTACGGAAAGTTCAAAATACTTTACTGTGGGAAAGCCCAACACGAAAACAATCCAAAGTGTGTTTCAATGCAAATATTAAACTCAAACGTAAATGTACTCAAATATAATATAACTCTTGAGGAATAAGGAAAAGTCGAAACAATTAATGAAAACTAATTGTGAAAGAAATTGAGAAATACACTCAATGACACTTGTGTTGTTGAGAAGTTTCTGCTGCACATGTATCAAAGTTCACTCACGTGTAAATCACGAGGATTGTCGCACATTAAGGCAGAGAACGGACGAAAACAAGAAACTCCCACTCGCAGCAACTGCGTCATCATAGTGCATATCGTCTATCAGTCCATATCACAAGTGCCATTAGTAAAGAAATGTTTTTACAAGACTTGTCAACCTTTCAGGTCATGTCATTAACGCCAGTTACTTGAGGTTTATAGTACTTATTAGCACTTTCTTCAGAAGGAAAGTAGCTATTGAGGTTGCACTCACGACGGAATTTTTGAAAAATTTCTTCGAATCTTTATCGATCCTACCTAGTACACGCCGAAAATGACCACCGTTCAAATTTATATATATACTAGCTGTTACCCGGCGAGCCATGCTACACCTACTTTCTGCATATAGAAGAGCCTAAAAAAATTAGAAACCAAAAGAGTATTATTAAAATCTAATAACACGAACCTGTAACTGTTTCGAACCCATGACCTCCCAACTTTGAGTCCTAGACGACTTTGCCCTAACCTATAACACCCCCCGTATCAAGAAATACATGTATGCCAAGTTTGGTGAAAATCGGTCTAACGGAGTGGATTTTTATTAAAAAAAAAAAAAAAAAAAAAAAGACATACAGACCGCAGCTGGTAGAGGTTTTTGACCTAGCTTACGGCACTCTCCAGATTAGGATCTACCTGTGTACCGAGTTTAGTCAAAATCGGACGAACGGCGTGGATTTGTATGAGGTACAAACTTACTGACAGACAGCTGGTAGACGTTTTTGACTTAGCCTACGACACTCCTCAGATTAAGATCTACATGTGTAAAGAGTTTAGTCGAAATCGGACGAACGGTGTGGATTTGTATAAGGGACGAACATACAGACAGACAGTTATAAGACGTTTTTGACTTAGCCTAAGACACTCACCAGATTAAGATCTACTTGTGTACCGAGTTTAGTCAAAATCGAACGAACGGTGTGGATTTTTATAAGGGACAAACATACATACAGAAAGTTATAAGACGTTTTTGACTTAGTCTACGACACTCCCCAGATTATGATCTACATGTGTACCGAGTTTAGTCAAAATCGGACGAACGGTGTGGAGACGGTATCGAGTTTATTCAAAATCGGACGAACGGTGCGGATTTGTATAAGGCATAAACATACAGACAGACAGCTGGTAGATTTTTTTGACCTAGCCTAGGAGATTTCCCGTATCAAGACCTACCTGTCTGCCAAGTTTGGTCCAAATCGGTCAAACGGTGTGGATTTGTATATGGAACAAACAAACAGACAAACAGAAAAACAGACAGACACGTGATTTTTATATATATATATATATATATATATATATATATATATATATATATATATATATATATATAGTTATATATGTGTCCGTTAACACGATACACGCCAGAGTTTTTGTTTTTTCGCCAGGAAACTTGGAATGTAGTATTCTCCCATCAAACGATTGAACGAGTTCGTTAATCAACAAAATCGGTCCATCTGGAGGGGGGTTTACTCCGGAGCCAAAGTAGTTATTTGCCAATACCAGTCGTAATTTTTGTTATATGTCAACGAAACTCGGTATTTGTTGTGGTCAACTGAAGAGTAAAAATAAACTAAATCAGTTGACTAGAAGGGGGGGGGGTTACTCCGGACAGAAATTACTAATTTCCTTATACCGGTCGGAATTTCTGTTGTATTGTTACGAAACTCATCAAGATCAATGGATGAATATGTGAAGCTTTGTGTATTTAGTACGTAGTGTAGTACCACACATACACAAAACTCTGGAAGGAATTTAATTACAAAATTAATAATTGAAACAGCTGCTCATAAAAGCAAGGTTATTTTAAGCAAATTATTCAGGAATGCACTAGACCCTACCCAATTCTAAGGAAAGTGATTAGTTATGCAGCTCCTGCGTGACGGCCTTTTATTTTATTTATCTATATAGGTTATTTTAAGCAAATTATTCAGGAATGAACTCGACACTACCGGAAAGTGCTTAGTTATGCAGCTCCTCCGTGACGGACTTTTATTATTACTTATAGTTTATAGTTCAAAATGATAAATTTATTAGTATATAAAAAATGTTGATATATTTATTTTGAAGTCCAGGTTCACGTACGGACCTGGCATTCGGCTGTAACAACTGGCTATACAGCCAGGGGATTATTTTGGTAACCCGTTCACCAGAGCTATGTCAGCGATGAATGAGGGTAACCAGGTTCTGTTCAGTTTTAGCGCAGTTCCTCCCTCCCCCATAGGGAGGAACCCCGCTTATAAGGTTCCTCTCATGACGCAATCCAGAAGTGCCGACTAGAAAATTTTGCGTTTCAGAACCCCTAGAGACCGAAAATGATGGTGGTTCAAATTTGTATATGTATGTGTATATATATATATATATATATATATATATTTGTCTGTTCGCTCTCTAGGTAGAAGACGAATGGTCCGATTTTGATGAAATTTGGTACAAAAATCCGTCGTCCAATTTGAAAGGTCAAGTTCGTTAACCAGCAAAATCCGTCCACTGGAAGATGGCGTTTCGCGCAAAAAAAAAAAATCGTAACGCTTACGTTTTTGAGTTCATAGGATTGTAAGCACTTGTTTTATGGGCTTCTTGGGCTAGGAAAACGACTGAAACCATTTTCAAGGCGATAGCTTTAACCGTTTTCGAGAACATTGGAAAAATAGTTTTTGAATACCGTTTTTGGTTTGGGTACTTAGGATCATGGGATTCAGTTGAAACATTTTCTGCATGTTCTACTTTCATTAAAACTAATATGTTTAAATTTGTGTTACGTTTGGAGTTAAGGAAGGGTTAGAATAAATAACCTTGTATACTTTCCTTAATATCTCGAAAAAGGTTGAGAATCTTGGTAAACGGAAGAATACCATTAGAAAGCTTATTAAATGCTCTACAAAAAAGTCCGATTCGCAGGAACTGCGTCATCTTAGCGCGGTTCCGTTCTTATCTCTAGTGTTTATGAAGGCATAGAATAGAAACAGTTATTACTTTGTTAAGATCAATAGCGAAACAGCTATCCAAATGAAATCCCAAACAAACCAGTCTTGAAAGGTCTTGATTTACAATCTTACCTGTATGGGTCAGCTATACCATAAGTCGGGCAGAAAGGCCTCCGCTCAGAGGTATTTGGAAAGCCTTGGGATCTCTCTCTTTGAACGCTACATTTCTAACAATAAATTGATCTTCTTATTTTACTTAATCTGTTATATTGTCAAATACATTATCTGACTATAAGCAATTTAAAAATAACAAGGAATAAAACAGACAAAAAGAACAGTTCGAATAAGCGAAATCAATTACTTTAAAGTTTTAAGCACTTATTTCTCCGATTGACATCGCCTAATCAAAACTTTCATCAGAACCATTTTTGTAGAGCATTTAGTGAGCTTTCTAATGGAGATCTTCCTTTTCGCAAGATTCTCAACCTTTTTCGAGATATTAAGGAAAGTATACAAAGTTACCAAAACTTTTTATGTCTGTTAATAAAATATTTTATTCTAACCCTTCCTAAACTCCAAACGTAACAAAAATTTCAACATATTAGTTTTAATGAATGTAGAACATGCAGAAAATGTTTCAACTGAATCCCATAATTCTAAGTACCAAAATCAAAGAGAAAAAGAACAGTTCGAATAAGCGAAATCAATTACTTTAAAGTTTTATGCACTTATTTCTCCGATTGACATCGCCTAATCAAAACTTTCTTTAGAACCATTTTTGTAGAGCATTTAGTGACCTTTCTAATGGTCATCTTCCGTTTCCCAAGATTCTCAACCTTTTTCGAGATATTAAGGAAAGTATACTAAGTTACCAAAACTTTTCATGTCTGTTCATAAAATATTTTATTCTAACCCTTCCTTAACTCCAAACGTAACATAACTTTCAACATATTAGTTTTAATGAAATTAGAACATGCAGATAATGTTTCAACTGAATACCGTGATTCTAAGCACCCAAACCAAAAACGGTATTCAAAAACTATTTTTCCAATTTTCTCGACAACGGTTAAAGCTATCGCCTTGAAAATGGTTTCATTCGTTTTCCTAGCCCAAGAAGCCTATAAAAAGAGTACTTACAAGCTTATGAACTCAAAAACGTAAGCGTTACGATTTTTTCTGCGCGAATTTCGCCCCAAACGCCATCTTCCAGTGGGCGGATTTTGCTGGTTAACGAACTTGACCTTTTTAAATTGGACGACGGATTTTTGTACCAAATTTCATCAAAATCGGACCATCAGGGAAGCCAGAAATGAGCGAACAGACAAATATATATATATATATATATATATATATATATAATATATACATATATATATATATACAAATTTGAACCACCGTTATTTTCGGTCTCTAGGGGTTCTGAAACGCGAAATTTTCCAGTCGGCACTTCCGGATTGTTTCATTGTATCAACCCTATAAGCGGGGTTCCTCCCTATGGGGGAGGGAGGAACCGCGCTAAAAGGTTGTGATGAAAGTTTTGATTAGACGATGTCAATCGGAGAAATAAGTGCTTAAAACTTTAAAGTAATTGATTTCGCTTATTCGAACTGTTCTTTTTGTATGTTTTTATTTCTTGTTATTTTTTAACTGCTTATAGTTGTATAATGTATTTGATAATAAATCAGGTTAAGAAAAATAAGAAAAACAATTTAATCTTAGAGATATGGATTTCCAAGATATAGCTTTTCAACTGCCTAGCGGGGTCCTTCCTAGGGCGGGGTACCATCCAGTTTAAAGATAAAGTCCGACTCACAGGAACTGCATCATCTTAGCGCGGTTCCTTTCTTATCCCTAGTCTAATTTGGAAAGATTAAAATACTTATTTATTGATAAGGCTTCGCAACTTTGGCGAATCGCCTTAAGATTAAAATAGAAGCAGTTATTATTTTGATTCCACCAGTCTTGAAAGGTGTTGATTTACGATCTTACCTGGAACGGTCGGTCAACAACTTGAAAGGGTCCCGCTAGTTACAAGGTCTTGGAATCAAGGAAATCTATATTTCTAACAATAAATTGTTTTGTTATTTTACTCAACTAGTGTTATTGTAAAATACATTATCCAACTATAAGCAATTAAGAAATAACAAGGAATAAAAACAGACAAAAAAACGTTCGAATAAACGAAATCAATTACTTTAATGGTTTAAGCACTTATTTCTCCGATTGACATCGCCTAATTAAAACTTACGTCAGAACATTTTTTGTAGAGCATTTAGTAAGCTTTCGAATGGTAACCTTTCGCTTCACAAGATTTTCAACCGTTTTCGAGATATTAAGAAATTATACGAAGTTCCCAAAACTTTTCATTATTTCTAGCAATAGAAAATTGGTCTCATTTTACCTATCCTGTTTTACACACAAATACATTTTCTTAACATAAGAAATTACAAAAATAAAAATCAATAAAAAACTAAGGGAAAGAGACAAAAATTACAAAAAGAACGACAAACACCCGTTCATAAGAACTAAACAGACGTATTTGAAGTTTTAAGGACTTATTTCTTCGACTGACATCACCTAATCAAAACTTGTTTCAGAATCTTTTCTGTAGAGAATTTAGAAAGCTTTCAAATAGTTTCTATCCACTTATGAAAATTTCCCAACCGTGTTCGAGATATTAATGAAAATATACGAAGTTCCCAAAACTTTTCATGTCTGTTCATAAAATATTTTATTCTAACCCTTCCTTAACTCTAAACGTAACCAAAAGTTTAAGATATTAGTTTTGATAAAATTTGAACATGCAAAAAATGTTTCAACTGAATCCCATGATTTTATCTACCAAAACCAAAAACGTTATTCAGCAACTATGTAACTCCCAATTTTCTCGAAAACGGTTAAAGCTATCTCCTTAAAAACGGTTTCATTCGTTTTCCTAGGCCAAGAAGCCTACAAAACGAGTACTTACAAGCATATGAACTCAAAAATGTAAGCGTTGCGATTTTATTTGCGCGAATTTCGCCCCAAACGCCATCTTCCAGTGGGCGGATTTTGCTGGTTAACGAACTTGACCTTTCAAATAACAGACAAATATATATATATATATATATATATATATATATATATATATATATATATATATACAAATTTGAACCACTGTTATTTTCGGTCTCTAGGGGTTCTGAAACGCGAAATTTTCTAGTCGGCACTTCCGGATTGTTTCATGAGATCAATTTTATAAGCGGGGTTCCTCCCTATGAAGGGAGGGAGGAACCGCGCTAACAATGTAAACAGATCTAAGGTGTTACACGGGAGCTGGTGAAAGAAAGAATGAGGTCTCGTATTGTAATTCTCTGTATGCAGGGTCTACTTCCAGGTAAAGTCATATACTTTTACTGCCCTTTACCGTTACTCAGAAGGCTCTTTGTGTTTACAAACAAAGGACTCGGTATAGACCACCCGTATTAACCCAAAAGTGATTATATCAAGCTTGATAAACTTCCTCAATTAAATTAAGGAATTTAAGAGTCCTTAAAATAGGTTCATGATCTAGTCAAAAAATTCAAGGAGAATTAGATCATGAATAGAAAATCTTGGCCAAACAGAAGCAAAATAATATTAACAAGGATAGTCAAACTTCGTTTTCAAAGATTGTTAGTTGTAACACAAAAACGGTCACTCATGGTTCTAATAAATTAACTGTGAAGGGTGATTACACAAATATTCCTGTTGAGACTTTAAAGCTTCAATTTAAAAAACATATTAACCCATAGGAATTATAGATTGGCATAAAAACAAAAAAACGATATTGAGGTTATATCAACAGAGTTTTTAAATATATGCAAAGACCTGTTGATCAATAAAATTAAAATAAAAAATAGAGTTCTCTGTAAAAGGTTTAATGAGTTCTATTAAATACATATTTTCCAATTTAGTTATAATTTTAACTATTGGAATTATTATCCAAAGATTCATATAATTACTCAACAATAGATTCTAATTTGAAGCACAGCTTTTTTCGATATCTACCTGTTCGAATTGTTTTTCTTATTTTAATTAATCTCTTTTATTGTCAAATACATTATCCAACTATAAGCAATGAAAAAATAGGAATAAAAACAGACAAAAAAAACCGTTCAAATAAACGAAATCAATTACTTTAAAGGTTTAAGCACTTATTTCTCCGATTGACATCGCCTATTTAAAACTTTCGTCAGAACATTTTTTGTAGACCATTTAGTAAGCTTTCGAATGGTAACCTTTCGCTTCACAAGATTTTCAACCGTTTTCGAGATATTAATGAAAGTATACGAAGTTCCCAAAATTTTCATTATTTCTAGCAACAGAAAATTGGTCTCATTTTTCCTATCCTGTTTTACAAACAAATACATTTTCCTAACATAATAAATTACAAAAATAAAAAGCAATAAAAACCAAGGGAAAGAGACAAAAATTACAAAAAGAACGACAAAAAACCCGTTCATAAGAACAAAACAGACGTATTTGAAGTTTTAAGCACTTATTTCTCCAATTGACATAACCTAATCAAAAATAGTTTTAGAATCATTTTTGTAGAGAATTTTGTAAGCTTTCAAATAGTTTCTATCCACTTACCACGATTTCCCAACCGTGTTCGAGATATTAATGAAAGTATACGAAGTTCCCAAAACTTTTCATGTCTGTTCATAAAATATTTTATTCTAACCCTTCCTTAACTCCAAACGTAACATAACTTTTAACATATTAGTTTTAATGAAAGTAGAACATGCAGATAATGGGCGGATTTTGCTGGTTAACGAACTTGATCTTTCAAATTGGACGACGGATTTTTGTACCAAATTTCATCAAAATCGGACCATCAGGGAAGCCAGAAATGAGCGAACAGACAAATATATATATATATATATATATATATATATATATATATATATATACATATATAAATAAATATATACATATATATATATACAAATTTGAACCACCGTTATTTTCGGTCTCTAGGGGTTCTGAAACGCGAAATTTTCTTGTCGGCACTTCCGGATTGTTTCATTGTATCAACCTTATAAGCGGGGTTCCTCCCTATGGGGGAGGGAGGAACCGCGCTAAAAAGAATTTTATTGTCCAAAGAAATGTAAACAAATAAAATGAATTTTTACAATTAATTAAATACAAGTATCCAAGCTATAAGCTTTTACAACTATTCTAAATTACCTACATCTATTTAATTTTTATTACTAAAATATTATAAGGGAAAAATACAAAAAAAAAAACCCTATACACTGATAATCAAAAGGTAACATGCCTGAGCCTCTTATACTTGTAACGCTTATAATTTAGGCTATGATAATTATAATTAACTATATCAGCAATATGCTTATAGCTGCTACTTTGACATGCTTCAAAGAAATGCTGTGTCACTTTAATTATGTACAGA
Organism: Gonocerus acuteangulatus; assembly: GCA_946811695.1. Taxonomy (NCBI): domain Eukaryota; kingdom Metazoa; phylum Arthropoda; class Insecta; order Hemiptera; family Coreidae; genus Gonocerus; species Gonocerus acuteangulatus. Next base: position 11,247,750 of record OX328123.1, on the reverse strand, counting down.
TTTATTATAGGGATGTCAAAAACTTCATGCATATGCATGATAGGAGTCCATCGGGGAAAAGAACCAATGAATCTCAAGCATTTATTTTGAGTCACCTGTAATTTCCTCTTGTTGGTTTCACATGTCATAGACCAAATAGGGCAAGCATAAAGTAACACAGGCCTAATATATAAATAACAAATAAGTCTTTTGTTAATTATGCTTAATCCTGAGTTTCTATTCATTAGAGGAAATAAGGATTGTAATATAGCAATAGCCTTATTACATTGAATGTTAATATGGTTCCTGTAAGTCAGTTTAGAGTCCAAATTTACTCCAAGATACTTAACATTTTTTGACCATGGGATTGAATTTCCGAAAATCTTTACTTCAGGGTATACTTTAGGTCTTCTCCGAGTAAACAGTATAACCTCAGTTTTAGCGCGGTTCCTCCCTCCCCCATAGGGAGGAACCCCGCTTATAAGGTTGATACAATGAAACGATCCGGAAGTGCCGACAAGAAAATTTCGCGTTTCAGAACCCCTAGAGACCGAAAATAACGGTGGTTCAAATTTGTATATATATATATATATATATATATATATATATATGTATATATTATATATATATATATATATATATATATATATATATATATATATATATATATATATATATATATTTGCCTGTTCGCTCATTTCTGGCTTCCCTGATGGTCCGATTTTGATGAAATTTGGTACAAAAATCTGTCGTCCAATTTGAAAGATCAAGTTCGTTAACCAGCAAAATCCGCCCACAGGAAGATGGCGTTTGGGGCGAAAATCGCGCAAAAAAAATCGTAACGCTTACGTTTTAGAGTTCATACGCTTCTAAGTACTCTTTTTATAGGCTTCATGGGCTAGGAAATCGAATGGAACCATTTTCAAGGCGATAGTTTTAACCGTTTTCGAGAAAACTGAAAAAATAATTTATGATTGCCGTTTTTGGTTTGGGATAACATTTACTGTGTAAGGCCCCGTTTTCCCTTTGGCCTTGTTAAGTGAATAAGGATGAGAGAAAAGGTTGGCTGTCCATCTCTAGAGATGTGAGAACCACGAATCCGCAAACGTTGCGTCTGGGATGTTGGCACTGCACGTGGCTGATTCGTAAGATTCCTGGAAGATCTAAGACCTGACAAGAGTTTCTAGTTCAATCACCTGCAAAAGCAGGAGTGGGGTACTAAGGGTTTAAAAAGAGCTGGCTTACCTCCGACCGCAGCAGAGTTTGCATCCGTTCCTGAGACTTCGGCCCAGATGCTGTTCAGAGGTAGGCCAGTTCCAAATTCTCTATAATCTCCCCAAATGATCATATTTGATAACTCTACCTATCCGTCTCTCTCACTCAACCTTTTCTCTCATCGTAGCAATGGTTTATGATATTTATGTTTTGTATCCTCTGTGTAAATTATAGTTTTAAAAAGGAATTTCCGCTTCTCTAAAATATTTCCCCATTGTCTATATCTCTAAATCCCGTCCTTGCTGATCAGTCCCTTACAAATGGTGTCAGGTTTCCGGGTATTATTTAAATGTCCAGCTGCAAGCCGGCATTAGATAAGAACCCTGCTCTCGAGATAGGCCGGCGGCTGTACTGCTGACGCTGATAGGACAATTCCTCGAACTGATATCTCGGCGCTGGGTAGTTGTTCATTCAATGTCCTCACGTTTCCTGGTTTAAGGACCGCCAAATACGGATATTTGGTGGTTAGCCCTGTTAGAGAGTAAAGCAATCCCTATTCGTAAGCATAACGTGTTGGGGTTAATTGGAAACGTTGAAAATAGAGCTATACGATGGTGGTAACGGAACAGCAGTTTGCCGATCTGAAAACGGCATTGGATCAGGCGTTGGCTGCAAATGAGCAATTCAGGGAAGAATTCGAGAGGACAAGGCATGAGGGTAAGCAAGGAAAGAGGGATCTTTCTCTTCAGGGAATGGTCGGTCCATGGTCCGGTGACGATTCTGGGGTTCCAATCCAAGACTATCTCAATGGTTTGGAATTAGTGGCAACTAGCGGAAACTGGGAAGATCGTGATAAATCCCTTGTGTTAAGGATGAGACTGAAAGGGATGGCTGCGAAATTTTTGGCCAGCAGATCGGATCTCAAGGGGCCAAATGTAAAATATTCCACGATTCGAGATGCTCTTTTAGACCGCTTTAAGGCGACTATGCAACCTGAGCAGTTTCTCCTTCAGCTTAGTTCAATGAAACAAGAGCGTGGGGAGGATGTCAGAACTTTCGGAGATCGTTGTCGGGAGATGGGTGAACGATCACTCTCAGGTGAGGGATCGGAGGAAGAAGTTATAGGGGCTCGCAAACAACTGGATAAAGTCGTCCTTACATCATATTTAAATGGGCTCGGAGGAGAGATTGGGAGGCTGACGAGACTCGCGTTCCCAAAGGAATTACAAACCGCGATTGAGAAGGCTAGAGCCATTGAAACGGAGTTAGGGCGACACGAAAAGGGAATATTTACTGTAGAGAAGAATCCCCAGGATAACGAAATTCCCAGTCCCGAGGAAGTTGGACAAAGCGAAGTAAGGGTCATTGAGAAGGGTAATCCAAGTGGCTGTTATCGCTGCGGGGATACGAATCATTGGGCCAGGGGATGTCGACAAACAGAGAGGGTTAGTGATATTTCTCCCAAAAAAGGAGAGAGAAGGGGCAATAGGCTTATGGGCTTACAAGGAAAAAGGGATGCTGGATTGTATGCAAGGGTTGAAATTAACCGGATACCACATCGAATGCTCGTGGATACTGGGGCGGATATCTCGCTGATACGACAGCCCATTCGAGGAACGGCAATCAGCCCAGCCCGAGATGTAGTGCGAGGAATAACAGGCAACCCGCTGAAGGTAAAGGGGGTACAGGAGGTACAGGTCTGTCTCGGAACGGTTGGAGTTCAGCACGTCCTTACTGTGGCCGATGTGGACATCGGGTGCGATGGCCTCTTAGGTATGGATCTTCTGAAAAGGCTTCGGGTGACGGTCAATCTAAACACAGGGGAAGTGGCAGCAGGCAGGGAGGAGGTACTCCGGAAGGTGATAGTTGACCCAGTGTCTGTGAGAGAAGAGGAACGGAGGTGCATTGAGAAAAGAGAGAAGGATGAGCGATGGATCGAGGAGGTTATCCGAGAGTCGCAGGCGCTTGCCGAGAGGTACAGTCCAAGTAAGTGTCGCGTTAGGCCGAGGCATCGACGAGAAGAAATGCCGACGGGCGTCCGTCGCCAGGAAAAGCAGAACGGGCCCGAGTCGACGTATCCTGTTAGGACAAGGCGTACACTGACCCTTCCTCCCCTGTCGGAGAAGCTATTTAAGGGCAGGGTAGCGCGAGGGGCTGAAGGCCAGGTCTTGCTAGTCGAACCGAGCTATCTTGACCAGCCAGAGGTAAGGATTGCCAGGGTTGTCTCGGGGTGTGAAAAGGGGACTGTATGGCTAAAGGCAATCAACACCTCAGAGGAAATGGTAAGGGTGCAGAAGCACCAGTCTGTTGGAGTGGCGCGCCAGGTGTCGACCGAAGACATTCACACGGAGGTTTCTGATAAGTTAAACGCGAACAGTCGACTCACCCAAGAGGATATTAGCCAGAAGCTCCAGCACCTGTCTCAGGAGGAGAGAGTACCCATCGGCGATGTGATCTGGGAATATCGGGATGTCTTCGAGGAACCAAGTACCGAGGGTTGTAGCCTGCCGGTGCAACATCGAATCGAGACCGGGGAGGCCGCACCGGTAGCCAAGCGGCCCTACAGAGTGCCATTTCACGAACGGCAAATAGTAAAAGAGAAGATAGAAGATATGCTCAAAAAAGGAGTTATTGCCCCCTCGGACAGCCCATGGTCTGCACCCGTAGTACTGGTCCGTAAGAAGTTGCCAGATGGAGAGATTAAGTACCGCTTTTGTACGGACTTTAGAGGACTCAATGCGGTGACGAGAGCGGACGCCTATCCTCTGCCACTTATACAGGAGACATTAGAACAGCTAGGCTCCAGCCGTTACTTTAGCACCCTAGACTTGTCGAGCGGTTACTGGCAGATACCCATAGCCAGAGAACATCAAGAAAAGACAGCCTTCACTACGACGGAAGGTCATTTTGAGTATAAGAAAATGGCATTTGGCCTCTCTGGAGCCCCGGCGACCTTTCAACGCACAATGGACCGACTTTTGGGAAGGCTAAAAGGGCGAGGATGCCTAGTATACCTAGATGACACGGTAGTCTACAGCGAAGGCCTGGATGGTCATATCAAATTGCTTCAGCAGCTCCTAGGAATTCTCAGGTCAGCGAATTTGAAAGCCAACTGGGGAAAGTGTAACTTCGCGGTAAGCGAGGTAAACTACTTAGGCCACATCGTAACAAACGAAGGAGTGAAGCCGGACCCCATGAAGGTTGAGGCTGTAAAGTCCTTTCCGCGCCCAAAGAACCCAGGGGAGTTACGGAGCTTCTTAGGGCTGGCAAACTACTATAGGCGGTTTGTCCCTGATTTTGCGGCCAAAGCCAGACCCCTTACTGCAATGACCAGTCCCCGCGTCCAGTTCGCCTGAGGCCAACCGGAGCAAAAAGCTTTTGAACAGCTAAAGGACGCTCTTTCCTCAGAAGGTGTATTGACCTACCCGGATTTCCGAGACCCATTCCTTCTCAGTACGGATGCCTCAGGGGTGGCTCTGGGAGCGGTGCTGTCTCAGGTCAGGAACGGAAGGGAGCGCCCTATCTGCTACGCCAGCAGACAGCTCAACACGGCCGAGACCAAGTACTCCGCTACAGAGAGGGAGTTACTAGCGGTCGTTTGGGCAACTAAGTTATTCCGCTGCTACCTTTTGGGGAGACGCTTTAAATTGATAACTGACCATGCCGCGCTCAAATGGATGCTCAACATAAAGGACTCTTCTGCCCGTCTAACCCGGTGGTCGTTGAGGCTCTCCGAATTCGACTATGAAGTCGAACATAAGCCAGGAAAGAAGCATCAGAATGCGGATGCGCTTAGTCGGCGAGTTGCGTGGGTGGACGCCGGGAAAGGAGGAGTGACTAGGTCCGAGCTAAAAGAGGCACAAGAATCTGACCCGTGGTGCCAAGGACTAGTAGGCAAAAGTAAGCAGATTTATAAGGATGCTGAAGAGGTTCTCTACCGAACCAACAATTGCCAGGACTCCGAGAGCTGGAAGGCTATAGTACCGCCTAAACTACGAACGAGGATAATTGAGGCCTGCCACTCTCCACCCTGGGCAGGACATCCAGGAGTAGAACGAACTGCGTCGGTGATTAGCTCCTCCTACTACTGGCCGGGTATGAAGAGAGAGGTGAGGTCCTTTGTGGAGAGATGTCAGGAGTGTGCAAAACGCAAGACCCCTGCAGGACTGAAGGTACCGCTCGATAAACCCTTCATGGCGACGACTCCCTTCGAACAAATTTCGTTGGACATAGTTGGGCCCCTCCCGAAAACCAAGAAGGGAAACAAGTTCCTACTCACCATGATAGACAACTTCACCAGATATGCCGAAGCCATCCCTATCCGGGAGCAAACCGCCGAAGAGACTGCCAAGGCCTTTGTAGAGCACATTGTAGCACGGCATGGGGTGCCGCAGAGAGTATTGACAGATCAAGGTCGAAATTTTGTGGCGCAGCTGTTTAAGGAGGTCTGTAGGATCCTGGGGATCAAGAAACTGCAAACCACAGCCTACCACCCTGAAGGTAATGGTATGGTGGAGAGGCTTCACAGGACGTTGACTGATTCGGTGGCCCACTTCGTGCGGAAGGACGGCCGAGATTGGGATAAATGGGTACCCTATGCAGTAATGGCCTATCGGGGAATTCCCCATTCTTCGACGGGATATTCTCCGAACTACTTACTGTTTGGCCGGGAGTTAGAACCTCCCAGTGGGCAAGCAAAACCGGTCGTCGATGTAGAAGGTGATTGTCGGCGGAACCCAATAAAGCGGCTACAAGAAAAACTTGGCCAAGCCTACCAGCAGGCCAGAGAGCGAGCAGAAAAAGCATGGGCGGAGAGAACTAGGTACTGCAACCGAAATCGCAGAGACAGACTCTTCCGAGTGGGGGACCTCGTATATCTCCATGTGCCGGCAGTGAAGGTAGGTCACTGCCCAAAATTCCACTGTCCCTGGACAGGCCCACACAAAGTAGAAAGGGTTCTTTCGCGAGTGAACTATGAGATCCGACTGGCCACTGGATCTCTGACTGTAGTTCATATAAATAGGCTAAAACGGGCCCCGGGGGGAGGAGGGGATTCGCACCCTATGGTTATGACGAAGGCAGGTGGGGCAACCCGGGAAGTGGAAGGGTCGGAAGATGAGGTCATGGAGCCGGAATGGGAAATTAACCCAAGGTGTTGTTATGGCTCAGAAGACGACTCTTGTGAGGACCAAGATGAAATTGAAACGCAGAGTGAGATTCACAGACACTGTCCGGTTGCTGCGGGAAGATCGCCAGAATGTAATGACCCTGCCTGCCCTCTGGGCGTTAGATCCTCTCCTGAGGAAGAAAACAGGGAAATAACCCAGGATAGTCAAGGGGAGGGAAACGAAGGACGGATTGAGACAGGTGGGACTTCCGGGGAAAGTTCCAGTGGTTCAGATAGCGAGAGCCAAGCTCAGCCAAAGGGGAAACCTGATGCTACTTGGACACCAGAGGGGAAAACTTTAACTTTTTCTCGTAGGTCCCCATACCCGCTTAGGAGGAGAGCTAAGTTGCCTGAAAATGATTCCTGAATATCTTATTTCAGGGTTGTCTGGGGTGGTCCGTAGAATTTTGAAGGAAGGTTTTCAAAAAGAGGCGCAACTTCAAACGAACATATCGCGTGTTACTAACCTCATCCAAAGTTCCCTGTACCTTTCCTCGTCCCTCAGAAGCCTAGAAACTGGAGTAACGGAATTCCTATTTAGATTCCGCAGAGTTCTTAATGGAGTAGGTGCATCAATGAGTGGAAAGTTGAGTAGAGAGATGCTAGGTCCTAAAGAGTTAACTCTGATTTTGGGGAAGGTAAGAGAGGCTCTGCCAACTGGACTGACACTCCTCTCGGAGGGAAGCCGATATCATGACCAAATTTACTACCAAATTTCTGAAGTACATGCAATTGCAACCGATGATGGAGTAATAGCTGTAGTGGAATTGCCTTTAAAAACTCCGGATCAGGAGATGGTGCTTTATCAGGTTCTCTCCTTGCCTCTTAAGGAGAATAAAACAGGAAGAATGGTTGCAGCTCAGCCGGAGGGGGCGTTCTTCTTGGAGAGCCACAACGAGAAGGCCTACTCAATTCTTCAGGAGCAGGATATAGCCAGATGTCGTCCCGGGATACCATGGATCTGTCCTGCCGAGTTCAAATTCTTTCACGGACAAACACCATCTTGTATTGTCTCATCGTTTCGCCAGGAGAATACGTCGAAGGAATGGTGCCCGTGGACTTTGGTGAATCCTAGATCTTCACCCACATGGATTTGGGACGAGCACAAGGAGCTATGGTGGTATAGCATGTCTAAGCCCACTCGCCTCCATCTTCAATGCAGAGGGAGTGCTGGAGTAGAATCGCTAGAGCGGGTTCTAGATGGAAGTGGGCAGCTTACCATAGCACCTGGTTGCACAGCTTGGACACCTGATTATCGCCTTTTGCCGATAGCCGACGTTGGGGAATCCTCTCAGGTGGTGCAGTTGCAATGGGTCAACGTTACGATCAAACCACCCTTGGACCTGCCAGTAAAAGAGGAATATGATCCCGCAGTATGGGAGGATACTTTGAAGGAGCTCAAGGAGCTCGAAGAAGCGTCCAATAACTCTTCGGCTGAATGGGGAACATGGAGCGATGTGGAACGGATCCTTGCGGCCCAAAAGAAGGGGAAGGAAGGGGAACTTCTATGGATAGCAGGCGGGTCGGTTGCTCTAATAGCACTTCTTGGGTTTACCACTGGCCTGCTAATTACAAAACTCAGATCCCGGCGTGGTGCGAATCAAAACTCGCAGCCAACGGAAGGAAGTGGGGCAGCAGGATTCGTAATACATCGACCGGCAGCTGAAAGTGTCGTATCTGTAATAACGGAGCGGATATAGACCGCTCGAAAGTGTAGTAGCCGTTCAGTGATTGTGACGACAGTGTTCGGTATAGTTATAAAATAATGGTAACATAAGGATTTTTACCTCCTAAGGGAGAGGTTTTGTCTTGTAAAGATGCCAATAATGTTTATTTTATTTTAATTTTTACAGCGCATCACCTGTATTGTTATTAGCACTAATATTGTTTATTATTATTATTATTAGTAACATAAGGATGGGTAGTGTTAAAGGTAAAGTAATGTTCCAAGGGAAACATGACTTTGAAAAATCGGGGGGTGATGTAAGGCCCCGTTTTCCCTTTGGCCTTGTTAAGTGAATAAGGATGAGAGAAAAGGTTGGCTGTCCATCTCTAGAGATGTGAGAACCACGAATCCGCAAACGTTGCGTCTGGGATGTTGGCACTGCACGTGGCTGATTCGTAAGATTCCTGGAAGATCTAAGACCTGACAAGAGTTTCTAGTTCAATCACCTGCAAAAGCAGGAGTGGGGTACTAAGGGTTTAAAAAGAGCTGGCTTACCTCCGACCGCAGCAGAGTTTGCATCCGTTCCTGAGACTTCGGCCCAGATGCTGTTCAGAGGTAGGCCAGTTCCAAATTCTCTATAATCTCCCCAAATGATCATATTTGATAACTCTACCTATCCGTCTCTCTCACTCAACCTTTTCTCTCATCGTAGCAATGGTTTATGATATTTATGTTTTGTATCCTCTGTGTAAATTATAGTTTTAAAAAGGAATTTCCGCTTCTCTAAAATATTTCCCCATTGTCTATATCTCTAAATCCCGTCCTTGCTGATCAGTCCCTTACAACTGCATGTTCTACTTTCATTAAAACTAATATGTTGAAATTTTGGTTGCGTTTGCAGTTAAGGAAGGATTAGAATAAAATATTTTATTAACAGACATAAAAAAGTTTTGGTAACTTTGTATACTTTCCTTAATATCTCGAAAAAGGTTGAGAATTTGGGAAACGGAAGAATACCATTAGAAAGCTTCTTAAATGCTCTACAAAAAAGGTTCTAATGAAAGTTTTGATTAGGCGATGTCAATCGGAGAAATAAGTGCTTAAAACTTTAAAGTAATTGATTTCGCTTATTCGAACTGTTCTTTTTGTCTTTGATTTTGATACTTAAAATTATGTGATTCAGTTGAAACATTTTCTGCATGTTTGAATTTTATCAACACTAATATGTTAAAATTTTGGTTACGTTTGGAGCCAAGGAAGGATTAGAATAAAATATTTTATTAACAGACATGAAATGTTTTGGGAACTTCGTATACATTCCCTAATATCTCGAAGACAGTTAGAAATATTGGTAAACGGAGGGTTACCATGCGAAAGCTTACTAAATGTTCTACAACAAAGATTCTGAAACAATTTTTGATTAGGCTATGTCAATCGGAGAAATAAGTGCTTAAACTTTGAAGTAATTCATTTCGTTTATTGGAACGGTTCTTTTTGTTTGTTTTTATTCCTTGTTATTTTTTAATTGCTTAAAGTTGGATAATGTATTTGACAATAAAACAGATTAATTAAAATAAGAAAAACAATTCATTGTTGAAAATATATCAGGCTGTACCCTATGAAATGTCAGTTTTGGATTTGTCGATTTCCTTCAAATGTCTTGAAACTGTCGAGGCTCCTACTCCGAGTTCTTTGGCATCTTCCCTAGTGTTTTTAATTGCTTATAGTAGTAAAATGTATTTGTCAATAAAACAGGATACGTATAATTAGAATCAATATTTTGTTTGTTAGATTCGAAGATGCCGTATGAATATCTAGATTACAGTACTGGTGTTGATTTCGTTCTTTAGAATTATTCTTGGTATTTCCTATTTTCATCTGTTACCCATAGTTTTTTATTGCTAGTAGTTTTTTTCTTATTGATTATAGAATATAAATCTATTTGGCTGTAAAACAGGATACGTAAAATTAGTGACAATATTTCGGAGATTTCTGAGCGAAAAACTTTTAAGATTTTCTACCACCACGAACGGCTTTTTTCCTCTATTTTTATCCACTAGATAGGCTTTATTTTGCATATTATTCTATATAAGTTTTATTCAGCAGGGGATTCTGATGAAATGTCGTGTTTTTGCTGTGGATTTTAATTACGATGTGTCGAAGATTGGGTAACATTAGCGAGTCTACATAGTTAAGAACCGACGACGGAGGATTACTTCTTGCTATGATTTATTCTACATATGTATATTAAGTCCTAAATCCAAAAAATAAACTTCACAACGGTTAGATACTATGAGCAAATATGGCGGTTCAATGACCGTGGAAACAAGGGGGCCTCAGGAAATTTACCTGCTAAGAGTTAATCCTCAAGAGCTGTAAATATACCCCAGGTATCTGCCGACACAAATACAAAGCCTAGGCGGAGAGCACCCCAAAAACTCAGATCCAAACATAAGGTTATATACTAAATATTCATAAAGACTACTTAGTTGTAAACCGATTCATCAATTAGCAATCAATAGTTTTCAACAAAGGTTATATACTAAATATTGATAAAAAGTATTTAATTAGAAAAAGAACAATATTCCACAAGACTTGTTTTTGGTCCATTTGTGTCTACTCCATAGACTTAATTAGGTATATTATTCTATTGTAGTTGGGCAACTAAACTTTGTATTATTTTGTTAAATAAAGTTTTTTTTCTTGACTTGTTATTCGTCAAGACTTTTATTTGTCCTTGTGTATTTACTAGATAGGTTTTATTCGGCATATTATTCTATATAGGCTATATTAGGCAGGGTATTCTACTCAATCTTGTGTACTTCTTCTTGATCCTTCTGTACATGGGCGTATATAAAAACAATTTCGGGGGGGGGCTGAGACCATTTCCAGGGTATGGAATACTAAATATTTAGAGCTTGGAATAGTTTTAGGCAACTAAAACGCTATTACACGTAAAATAAAATATGTTTTATGAACTAAGTGATCTTATTTAATTTATTTTTAAGGGTTTTACGAGAAGTTTTTATCATCAATTCAAAATTTCGGGAGGGGCTGCAGCCCCCCCCCCCCTCATATACGCCCATGCTTCTGTATCCTCTAGAAAGGCTTTATTAGGCATATTTTGTATTGATTTATAGAGCTTTGCTTTAGAATGAGAGCCAGATTCTGTAATTTCCGCTTCTGTGTAAAAGTTAGCTACTGTCGGTGTCCCTGACGCCTTAATATCATTTTTATTCGAGATGTTCGAGAGGATTTTGACAATTTTCACGAGATATATAAAAAAAAATAAGTTTATTTCTTTTCTAAGCTTATCAAATGGCACTAGTGACATGAACGGAACCGCGCTAAGATGCTGCAGTTCCTGCGAGTCGGACTTTTTTCACTATTCAACCTTATTTTCCGCTTATTACAGTATTTTGTACACTTTTCCAATGCTGTGGTAAGATGCCTAGCAATAGTGTCAACCCGAAAGCTGGAGATTATATATGCCGTATCATCAGCAAAAAGAGATTTTTTACATTTAATTTTGAGATTGTTTATATCATTTAGGAATATAATGAATAGTATGGGGCCGAGTACTGATCCTTGAGGGACTCCCGCGAGGATTTGGTAGAGTTTAGATTTTTGGTCAGCAATGGAAATATAAAAAGATATATTTTTTAGTTAATTATTAATGAGGAGAATTAAGTATACCGGAAAGTTATATTGAATAAGCTTGTATATGAGGCCATTATGCCATACACAATCAAAGGCTTTCTCGACATCTACCAGAGCCATGCCAGTATGTTTGTTTTAAATTAAAATTATGGAGGATCATGTCGGTTACCCTGGCTAACTGGGTTGTTGTTGAATGCTTACTTCGGAAGCCATGTTGGTCGTTGGATAATAGATTCCTATCTTCCACAAAGGAAACTATATTCGTTTTGATGACCTTTTCAACTACTTTGCTGAGACAATTAAGCAATGAAATGTAGCGATAGCTACTAGGAAGAACAGGGTTCTTTTCAGGCTTTGAAAGAACAATTACCTTTGCAGTTTTCCACTCATCCGGAAAATGGGCAAACATTAAAATATGATTTATGATTTTAGTTAAGTGTATTAATGCTTTACGGGAAAGGTTTTTTAATAATTTATTGTGTATGCCTTCACCACCAGGTGATTTATTATTTTTTAGTTGTGAAATAAGTTTTGCAACCTTTTTGGGAGTTGTTAAATGTACATTAATGTGTTTTCTTGAGGGCTGTTGTAGAAATTCCTTAGTAAGCCGAAGTACTTTTTTACTAAAGGATGGAACTCCCAGGTTTGAATTAAGTGTGAATGTATGGTATAAATTTTCAGAAAATAGTTTGGCTTTGTCCTGATCTGAGCAAGCAAGAGCATGAAGTGGTGCATTGTTAGGAGTGAACCTACTATCTTTAAGTAATGGGGGAATGCTGTTTGTTTTAGGCTTGATTTTCTTTATCATTTCATACAAAGAACCGTTACTGCTGAAAGTTTGGAAAGTGTTTTAGTCCATCCCAAGTTTTTATACATTTTCAGAATACTGGAAATTAGTTTGATCAACATGTTTAGAATTTTCTTGAGCCATATTTTGTAGTGACGCTGATACGCCTTTTTAATAAAATTTTTCAAGCTAATTACGTAAAGAATCAAAGGTGGTAAGCCTGACTGTTGCTGGATAATGGGGGTTTGAGGAATGGATAATTTAGCCGACTCAAGAATAACTTTCTGAAATTCGGAAACATGATAGTCGATGTCTTGAGGACTAGTGATTGCAGGATTGATATCAAGTTTTGTGTCGATTAGAGAGCGAAACTTCTTCCAATTAGCTTCTTTATAATTAAAACCAAATTTTATGTCGTGTTTCCTAACCCTAGCATTAATGTCAAAAATGACAGGGTTATGATCAGAAGATAATTCCGAAAGTGAACGAGCTGATATCTGAAAATTGATATTTCTTGCAATAGCAATGTCCAAAACACTTGGTCTAGGTGGCTGCCTATTATTACTGTTATTGACCCTCCCAGGATAGTGAGTAGGCTCATCAGGAGCAATGACAAGGAAGTTGTGATTTAGGGACATTTCTAGTAGTGTTAGTCCATTCTTATTATTGTTAAAACAGTTCCAAGAGGTATGCTTTGAATTCAAATCACCTAAAATTAAAACTTGCCTTGAAATATTAAAAAGGGCTCTAAAATCTTGTGTATAAACATGGTGAGGCCTTGGTAGGGATAAATAAGCAGAAACTACCAGAATTTCAATGTTAGCTATAGTAATTACTACCCCAACAGCTGTAAGGTATTTAGGTTTAGGTAATTTCACTGGGTAGTGAGTGATACTATTACCAACCAGTAAAGCTACTCCTCTTCCTTCATCAGCTCTATAAACTCGATAACCTGTAGCTTACAATTTATGTTTACTCTATATTTATTTACAAAAAAGGAAAGTTCATCCAACTTATTGTGTACAGATCTACAATTCCAGCAAGCTAATTTAGTCAAATCAAGAGAGTGACTCATATTAGAGTGAATAGAAATTCAGCTATAACAGTTACTTTAGACATTGCATCAGGTGCATTCTTCAATTTTTCCATTAAACTTTTTATATTTTGCACAAGACTACCTAAATTAATTGAACTACAAATATTTTTCAAGTCTTTGAATAGATCAGTAAATGATAGATTAGAGTCGTCTTTCATACCTCTAGGACTTGCCCATACTGAAGGTCGGGGAGCTGTTTCGGTGCTGGAGAGAGCAGGAAACTCCGCATCATTCCGTTTGAATTCGTTTCTACGAGTAGACGTGCCTTTGGGTGGTGTAGCAGCCTTCATCTTCATTTTATCCATGAAAACAGGACAGCTTCGGTGATTAGCAGTGTGTTTGCCGCTACAGTTAGCACAAGTTGGGCTAGAATCTGCAGGAATAGGGCATTCGTTTGAAATATGCTCACCAGCACACTTCGCGCACTTCGGTTTTCGATAACAATGTTTGGCTAAGTGAAAAAATGACTGACATTTAAAGCATTGGATAACTCCATTACTATGCTTGTATCGATCCCATGAAACTATGCAATGACAAACAGACTTAGTGTTCTTAATGTCTTTCATAGAAGTAGTGCTTTTAAAAGTGACTACATATAGAGGATATAGAATATACGAGTCCTCCCCCGTTTTTTTCTTCATTTGTACAACCTTCAACACATCAAGATTCTTGGTCTTCAAGTCGTTGAAAATTTCTTCAGTTGAGACGTTCGGTGGTATGTTCCGAAGAACGACTGTTTTGTTAGCTTCATCCTTGAATGTGTATGTGTGACATTCAAGCCCCGCAGTTTTTACATCACTTAGAATTAAATTATAGTCTTCTTTACAGCCAGGGGAAAAAATAAGTCTATTTTTTCTATATTTGATGGTAAATTCTGTTTTGCAATTTTTGCGGAGGCTTGCCAGCGTCTGGGTATGGTTTTTGATGTAACTGTACACTACGATAGGTGGAATATTCCGTGCATTCTGTGATATTTTTGAAGTACCAGCTTCTGGTGGATTGATTGTTGTGTCATCATCCATGGATTCTTCCAAGTCCGACAGCATTTCATATTTATTTGATGTTGATATAGTGGACTGATTTTCGGCGTCACTATTTTTCTTCCGTTTTTTGTTGACGGCTGCAGTCTCATTGTTAAGCGAGAACTGGCCCGGCGAAATGCCATGTAATGACATTTCGACCGAGTATCGTCGAGACTACTTCTATTTTAAAGACGAAATTCACTTGAGAGAAATAGATTCAGTATTAGGTAAGGGAAACAAGCACGAGCTGGGAATAGATAAGAGAGCATTCACTAATCCCGTCCGTACTCTACCGCTCCTTACACGAAACTGACCCATCCAGTTAAGATCGTAAATAAGACCTTTCTTGAAAGTAAAGATGGAACTGTCAACTTTGGTCCTCCTCTGCCTCCCGGCACTTTCATTGCTAACGAAGGCTACCAATGAGTAGCCGAAACGTCCTAAATATAGATTTTTTAACAAAAATCGTATTGAGGTTTCTTTAGCCGAATCCCAACCATTCCATCTTTACTTATCACCTCGACGGCTAACTATCTAATCTTCATGCTTTCTAGAAATGTGGACCCAAAATAATAACAGCTTCTATTTTAATCATTTTAAATGAGTCTAGAGATAAGAACGGAACCGCGCTAAGATGATGCAGTTCCTGCGAGTCGGACTTTTTATAAGTTTAGTTCATACATTGATCTTAACAGTTCTGTCGTTGAAAGACAGTTTGGAGGTGACGGGTTCGAAACTGTGACCCAGAACAGTTCTGTCGTTCAAAGACAGTTGGGAGGTCACGGGTTCGAAACTGTGACCCAGAACAGTTCTGTCGTTCAAAGACAGTTGGGAGGTCACGGGTTCGAAACTGTGAACCAGAACAGTTACAGATTTGAGTTATTACATTTTAACATTACATTTTTGGCTTGTAATTTAATTTTGCTTTTAAAAATGGAGAAAGTAGGTGGCACGCCGGGTAACAGCTAGTAAAGTTATAAAAAATAAAATACCAACACGGTAAAAAGTAGACAGAATAATAAAACATAGTTCATTCCCAACTCAAAATTCACTTACAAAAGGTAATGATATCCCCCCAAAAAACTAACTTTGGAAAAAAAAGAGGCCAAGTTCTAGGCCCCTCCCAAAAACAGTTTATGATATCATAGTATTGGGACAAGTTTTAGGCTCTTAATACCTAGTCAAGAACCTAATAAAATAATACTCTCTCACTTATTTGAGCAATTCCAACTTAGCCAGTTTTCGTTAACTTAAATACTGCCGTGCCCGCTTTAATTTACATAGAGTTCATACAAACCCAACCGTGTTATGTCATCAAAGCGTCCATAATAACCCTAAATCGTTATCCTAAGGGCCTGAATCTTTAAATGTCAGACATCTTATAATAAATCCGATCATTATAGTGGCCATCATTTAACAAAAACTGGCCAAGTTGGAATTTCACAAATAATTGTGAGGGTATTATTAGGTTTTTGACAAGGTATTAACAGCCTACAACGTAGCCCAAAACTATGATATCATAACGTTCATAGGTTAACTGTTTTTGTGAGGGGCCTAGAACTTGGCCTCTTTAATTCAACGTCAGTTTTTTGGGGGTTAGAATATACTTGAGAGCTTGTTGCATCAGACTCTTACTTTGTAGGAGCAAATAAACGTTTAATTAAATGCGGTTTCGGAAGAACGAAAGCAGGTCTACCTCGAAAAAGTCCGTCACGCAGGAGCTGCATAACTAAGCACTTTCCTCAGAATTTGGTAGTGTCGAGTGCATTCCTCAATAATTTGCTTAAAATAGCCTATATAGATAAATAAAATAAAAACATAAATAATTCTGCTCTTTTGAATTTATTATGACCAACTGTTTCAATTATTATTTTTTTAATTAATTTCCTTTAAGAGTTTTGTGTATGTGGGGTACTACGCTAAGTAATAAATACACAAAGCTTCACATTTTCTTCTACTGATCTTGATGAATAAAATATAATAGAAATTAGGACTGGTATTGGCAAATAACTACTTTGGCTCCGGAGTAACCCCCCCCCCCCTCCAGATGGACCGATTTTGTTGGTTAACGAACTCGATCAATCGTTTGTTGGGGGAATACTATATATCAAGTTTCGTGGCGAAAAAACAAAAACTCTGGCCTGTATCGTGTTAACGGACACATATATAACTATATATAAAACTATATATATATATATAACTATCTATCTATATATATATATATATATATATATATATAACTATCTATATATATATATATATATATATATATATATATATATATAACTATATATATATATATTTTTCTTCTAGTGTCTTCGTTCACCGGTTGAATTCGGCCTCCCTGACCGTCCCTTGGCCAACCCAGCCTTTAATTAATTTAATAATGGGTACCGCCAACGGCCATAGCCATGTTGAATACACCGGTTCCCGTAGATCACCGAAGTTAAGCAACGTCGGGCGTGGTCTGTACCTTAATGGGTGACCGACCACGTGCTGTTGGCATTATAAAAGGGTGGCAACCTATAGATAGCCCGGCGCTAATGGCCAAGTTGTAGATGCGCCGTAAAAAAAAAAAAAAAAAAATAATGGGTACCTTGGTTGGTGCTAATGACTCTAGCAGTCGAAGCAGCCAAGGGGAAAATCAGGCGGCCGGAGCATAGTACTGACCACACTATCTCCCTAGTGTGCCGTATGGTCATGAATCGACTGCTAAGGTACCATTCTTAATTGTTCTTTTTTAACCAAGGAGGGAATTCTTAATTATTTTAGCTTAAACTAAACTAAACAATTCGAACTTTGGTTAATTTCTTTTCTTCACTACAAACGGAACCAAAATTTAATCTCCAAAGGGAACACAGTTTCCTAAGTCCTCTTGGGCCAATAGTGCAGTTTTATATGTTCGATACGTATTATTGATATATAAAATAGGAAACAAAAACATCAACAATTAAACTAGAGTATATTTCAAATATAACATTTTTAAACTAAGTTCAAATTATCTTCAAGAAACGTTATTTTGATTTTCTTGATCAGAATGACCTGAAAAAAAATTGAAATAATTATATTTAATTATTACTTTTGTGCGAAAACACAATATTATGTCAACTCACCGATGTTATTGTAGAGAAATTTCGTCAAGAAGGAATATCATTTGAGTACATCGGATTGTCTGGCTAAGTTCATGAGTTTGTACATTGCTGTTAAAATCTGTAAAAAAAAAATATCTTTGTAAGATATTGTAGTATTCTTATTCCCAAAATAAACATTGAAAATAGCAAAGATAAAAAAGAAGATAAGTGAAAGAAAAATTGAAAGTTGGCCAAAATTGAGAAACAAATAACGTAAAAGACCTGAAATATAATCAACTGCTGAAAAACAGGTTATTTATTTATTTATTAAGAGTTTCGCAACTTTTGGCGACTTGCTCTTTAACAGTAAATCAAGATATTACTAAATACTTTTTGCGCATTGTCTATATAGGAAGTGAGTACGTAATACAGCAGTATGTGAGGTAATTAATAATAACAATAACATTTTTTATAGAATATATATAACAATAACTAAAGAGTAATATAATAGATGTTAAATAGTGTGAGGAGAAAAAAAAAAGAGGGGGGAGGTAGAAGAGGTAAGTAAGGTTATATTGGAGATAGGGCAATATTTTTAAATGTGGGTTAATAAACTTAATTCGCTTCCCGTTCGGGCTGGTCTCCCTGGGAAGTGTAGACTCCTCAAAGGAGGAAGGCTTTTACAAGCAAAAATTGTCGATCAGTTATTTAATAAATAAAATAAAAGATTAGGAAAAAAAAATGTTTTTAAAAAAAAAATGTAAATAATTTTCTAAAGGCTATTTCGTTCATTCATTCAAATTAACTTAAGAAGGTAAATTGGAGATTGGGCTAGATTTTTGAATATAGGTTGATTATCTTAAAGTGAGTTGGTATGGTGTTAATATGTGGACTATTTTCGGCTAGTAGGTCGTGAGGAATTGCTAGGTGGTCACCTAATCTGCAGTCAGTAAGTATGTGTTTAACTGTTAAAACAGATTAAAACAGGATACAAAAATGTGGACTAACCTCACAATTCTGTTAATGAAAGAAGTTAAAAACGTGATGATAGAAAAAATGCAAATACAACCTAATAGAAAATAAAAGGACTTGTAAGCTTAATAAAAAATAACAACAAAATTGTTGATAATACAGATGTAAAAGAACAGTGAGGGGACCAACATTCGTTCTAAAATTCCTACAATAATAGTAATAATATAATAAAATGGGGTCTCCTGTGGTATAGTGGCTAGCGCCTTGGATTCATAAGCAGGAGATGGTGGGTTCGATCCCCACCGGCGGCAGGAATTTTCTTATCCCACGGCTCGTTGGGGAAATTCCTCGCTGCACCCTGGATGTCGGCGCTAATGGCCTAGACGTCAAAGCACCATAATAAAAAATAATAATAATAAATAAAATTCTATTCCAGCTCTGCAAATATACCACCGGAAGCGAATGTGAAGACTCCATTGTTAAAAGGTACATAATTAAGGATAAGTAGGTTTGACTCAAGCCTCCTCTATTTCGATCTACTCCATAGACAGAACAAGGTTAGAAAGACTGACCTGCCGGAGAATATTTAAATAAGAACTGACATTGTGGGCTTCAAGAAACATAACTCTCCAAAGAAAGCAGTGGTGTGTTGTCGAATGCCCCAGCTGCCTGCATACAGGGATTCTTAATTTTAGCGCGGTTACTCCCTACTCCAAAGGGAGAACCCGCTTATGAGGTTGACCTCACGACACAATCCGGAAGTGCCGACCAGAAACTTTCTCGTTTCTGGCCTTATAGATCACGAAAATATAGGTGGTTCAAATTTGTATATATATATATATATATATATATATATATATATATATATATATATATATATATATGTTTGTGTGTGTGTGTATGTATGTATATATATATATATATATATATATATATATATATATATATATATATATGCTTGTCTTTTCGCTCTCTAGCAAGCTCAAAAATGGTCCGATTTTGATGAAATTTGGTACAAAAATCTGTCGTCTAATTTGAAAGGTCAAGTTCGTTAACCAACAGAATCCGTTCCCTGGAAGATAGTGTTTGGGGCGCGCAAAAAAAAAAAAAAAAAAAAAAAATCGTAACGCTTACGTTTTTGAGCTCATATGCTTGCAGGTACTTGTTTTATAGGTTTCATGACAAAGGAAAACGAATTAAACCATTTTTAAGGCGATATCTGTAACCGTTTCTGAGAAAAGTGGAATCAATGTTTTTGTAAGTCATTATTTTTTTGTGGGTACTTAGAATCGAGGGATTCAATTGAAATATTTTCTTCATCTTGGAAATGAATCCCAACTAAGATTTTTAAATTTTGGTTATATTTGGAGTTAAGTAAGTATGCGGAAAAAAAATATATATATATATATATATATATATATATATATATATATATATATAATATTTTATTAATAGACATGAAAAGTTTTCGGATCTTCATACATTTTTCGTAAATATCTCGATAATGGTTGGAAAATCGTGATAAGTGGAAGGTGACCATTCGAATGCTTACTAAATTCTCTACAAAAAAGGTTCTGAAGCAATATTCGATGGGTAACGTCAATCAGAGATATAAGCGCTTAAAACTTAAAAAGTTTATGTTTTGTTGTTTTGAAAGAGTTTTTCTCTTTGTTTATCTCACTTTTTAATTGGTTGTTTTTAATTGCATTTATCAGTAAAATTAGTATTGTAGTAAAATAAGCTAAGAAACGGTGAAAGGTATTGGTAATAAGTTTGGAGTGGCTGTGGTAATCAAGATGGCTGTGGCTAATCGTGATGACGTATGCATAGTTTGTTTTGAATTCTCCTATCTATATAACCTTCCTCATAGCCTCCAACTGAAGTTATCGTTATTTCTTATTTTATAGAAAGATTTAACCCACGGAAGAATGGAATTTGTTTCGCCTTGAAGCACATATTTACAGTTGATTATAACAGTAAAACGAATTTTCTAGTAAAACAAGATACTTAAAATGACAACGAATTTTTAGTTGTTTAGAATAGAGCCTTCTCAGCAGTAGTCGAAGAGTAAGTACGTTTTCAGTACATAATTGTATTGACTTTTACAGGTTAAGAATAATCCGCTTCTATGTAAGTTGGCTGGTGTCAGTTTCCTGTGATTTGTGATGCTAATCTATTCTATTTCTTTGAGATGTACGTAACCGCGCTAAGATGACGCAGTTCCTGCGAGTCGGACTTTTTTTATAGGTCCTAACGACCTCTTCTATTTCTGTACGAAAGCTCTGTTTTTAATTTCTTATACAGCAATCGCTTTTATGTCTTTCGTAATGCTTCTTTTTGTGTGTGTGTGTGTGTGTTAACTTTTAAGTTAAGCGCTTTACTTCCCAATCTCCATAGGTAGGAGACCCGCGTTTCTTGTCGACCTAATTTTAAAATCCGGAAGTGCCAGCTTGATATTTCTACGTTTTATTTATTCTACGTGTATTTCAGAATCCACAGATCACGAAAATAATGATGGCTCAAATTTTTATTTATATTTAAATGTATATATTTAGGGTGGCCCTAAATTAATGTTTGAGCTTCAAAGAACTTAGTGGAAATTATACTCTGAGCAAAAGGTTTCTAACAATAATGCTCCGGAAATGCTTTCTGGAGGCGCTGGAGCTTAAACAAATACCTGCTAAAATCACGATTTCAGATTCCAAATCCCGCTAACTTCTCAACTTGTGGTGTTAGAGGAGAAACGTAATGATAAATGTTAAAGGCCACTAAATATTGCACGTTTTGGTACTGAGGAATCTAATTTTGCATTACGGAAACCAAAGATTCGTTTGATCAATCTTTAATAATTAGTGTTTTTTTCCAGCATTGACCAAGGCTCCCTGTGGTGATTCAGTTATATACGCTGATTAGGGATTTGGAGTCTTAAAAACATGGTTTTTATAGCTCCAGAGCCACCAGAAAGCATTTTCGGGCCCATGTTGATAGGAACGTTTTTTCTCAAAATCGAAGAACCTTGAAGCTTAACCACTACATCGGGGCCACCGTTTATTTATATTGGATTTCCAAGACAGATTCAGAATTTTCCAAACTATGTTCAGAATTTTCCAAACTATATTCGGAATTTTCCAAACTATATTCAGAATTTTCCAAACTACATTCAGAACAACTACATTCTTCCAAAACAAATTCAGAATTTTCCATTTCAAATTCAGAATTTAGTTATTATTATCTTATATGCAATTTTGGACCAACTTTTTTACAATAGGTACTTTTTTTGTTTTGTAGGTAGGTAGGAAATTAAAAATGTAAAGTATTTTCATTTGAAATATTTATAATATGTAATAATTAAAATATACTGATTTATCAAGTAAACAGAATCTAATATTTGATCCTACTTCCTAAATCTAATATTAAATGCCTCACATATTATTTCTGTTTACTTCCTATACTGTTGTTTACAATACTGTTTTGAAGAACAAAGTTTATTTTTATTTACGATCAACTGGTTCATTCAAGCCTTCTTTCAATTGAAAATATTGTCAAAATAGTATGTTTGAGAAAATTTATTACATTCTGAATTTGAAATGGAAAAGTCTGAATTTGAAATGGAAAGTTCTGAAATCGTTTTGGAAAATTCTGAATTGAGTTTCGAAAATTCTCAATTTGGTTTGGAAAACTCTTAATTTGGTTTGAAAAATTCAGAAATTGGTATGGAAAATTCTGAATCTGTCTTGGAAATCCTATATAAATGTTTATTATTTGTATATTACATACATCTCCATATATTTCCAGGGATGGTTCTACATTAATGAGCAATGCTCTGAGGGTTATGGGCTTCCTCGTGTAGCAGAGCATGATAACCAAGGCGTTCTTCAGCTTCTTGTCATGGTTGAACCAAGGAATGCTGTACAGCTTTTCGTAGAGTTTGTTACCCTGCAAAAAATATATTGATTGGTTTTAATAATAATATAGGCATTAACTTAAAAATAAACAGTACATTTTAAAGTATTAATTAATTTGTTTTACGTAAAGCTCGCGAATCTTACATTTTGGAAAAATAGCTGTCACGAGGGTTTTACGAGATTTTCTATAATAAAGAAAATTAGAGGGGAAATTGTGTTATATTAGAAATCAATATTCAACAGTTATAGATATGACCTTGGAAATTGTTTCATTAGATATCCCACCGCCAATTACTTATATGAAGGGCTCAGTGCCAAAGGTAACGAACCCACAATTAGAAATAACTGAGAAAATTTGAGTTATAGATAAGAAGATTCTGAAAAAAATTAGTGTTGCTGACAGAAATGATTCTAATTGGACCAATTAAAATAATTTCTGTCACTAATACAGAATAATATACATGCAAAGTTTATCTCGAAAACGGTTGGAAAATCGTGGTAAGTGGAAGGTGACCATTCGAAAGCTTCTGAAGTTCTGAAGAAATTTTCGATTGAGTTAGAAAAATAAATTGTTTAGACAAATTAATAGTAATAAGTTCTAATTAATGTATGCTCTTAGTTTATCAAATACTTCCTTAATGATTTCCAGGTGCCTGGTTATAACAATTTGATTCTACACCCCGAGGCATTGCGGTAAGCCCATACTAAATTAGCACCCCCCCCCCCCCTTAAAAAAAATGTTTGTCTAGTGCCGCCTATGTATTCCACGGAAGGTCTAACCGAAATAATAATTGTTTCAAGCTTTCCAAATGACAATAGGGATATGAACACAATCGCGCCAAGATGTCCGACTCACAGGAACTGCGTAATCTTAGCGCGGTTTTGTTCATATCCATAGTGTCATTTGTACTGTTTCAAATAGAAACAGTTATTGTTTCGGTTTTTCATTTCACGCCTCATTACAGTTAAAAAAAAAAACGTGTAAATACTTTAGAAGATGATGAATTTGCAAAAATGCAATATTAGCTAAGCAAGGGCTCTATCAAAACCTGGAAAATACGTCAAGTGGTCCGCGCTTGGCAAAAAAAAGGACACGAGGGATTAAGATTTTTATCTTTATCATGAAATGTGAAGTAGTCATTTAGTTATATTAGGAAGTGGAGGGAGGTTATGATGAATATATTGAAGCCTAAAATCGGCCATTTTAGTGTGACTAGTGACGCGCGAAAATTTGAGTTTTTGAATATGATTCTAAGCAAGCAATGAATTTAAACGAATTTACATATTGTATTAGTTTTTTTTTTTATTTATACATATATGTATAAACAAAAATCAATACGATATGATATATTTGTTTAAATTCATTGTTTCTTTACAATCATATTCAGATGCAAAATCATCTCGCGTGATTGGTCACACTAAAATGGCCGATTTTAGACCTACACTTTTTAGCATTGGAAGATAGACAACACTCCGTCCACTATCTACTAACTCAATGGAACTACTAGCCAATTAATAACCTACCTTTTCTATAACCTCTTCCCCAGAGCTGCACAAGTATAAGCAATAAGTCTGCTCCGCTAAGCTTGTGAATAAGTAATTCACCATTACATTGATTGGAGGGCTCTGAAAAAAAATGGAAGCATTCGACTCGTTAATTAAATAAGATGGGTTAGTCTAACACTAGTTTAGACTAAAGATTTTTGTGCTTTGCTCTAAGTAATACAACATTTTAAATATAATATACAAATTTCATGCAGGGCCTCAGAGATGATTACGCGCCCCTGTCCAAATAACTTCACGGGCCCCTTAACCCACCCCCCTCCTCCATTAGCATTTTCAAAAACTATTAATAGAATTATTTAAAACTGACATTTCTCTGAAAATAAAATTATATATGTTACCAATAATGTATATAATCCAGGTATTCTATAGAATGCCAGAATGGTTTAGGCAAAGTATAGAATGTATTAGTTTCTACATCATATTACACACATTGCCTAGGTATTCTATATAATGCCTAGGTATTCTATAGAATGCCTGTTCCTTATTTGGCATTGTATAAAATGCCTAGGTATTCTATAGAATGCCTGTTCCTTATTTGGCATTGTATAAAATGCCTAGGCATTCTATATAATGCCTAGGTATTCTATAGAATGCCTGTTGCTTATTTGGCATTGTATAAAATTAAAAAAGGTTTTGAGTATACTACATACACTTTACTTAGATACTTGAAAGAAATGACACCAGGTTGAATTTGAGTGTTCAGAATCAATGCAAATCACTAAAATAAAGCGTCCTCAGCACCGATTTTCTTCAAAGTTTGCACTATAACGTATTTTGTTGCACTAAACACGAATCCGTTAAAAAAAAAGTTGCTCTCAACTAGGAAAGAAGTTATTAAGCACTAAAGTTCACTGTTATGGAGGCTATAAAAGACGGCGTAAACAGCGTATTTGTAAGCATGCGCATGCGTAATAAACCTTAATGAAGAAGTATAATTGAAATTTAGACTCACCTGTCGTAAGCTGTCGCTTTTGGGCATACGTGCTATGCGTTTCCGCTCGCTACGGTCGCTCAAGAAGATATCAAAACCCTAGTCAATCCAACTCGCAGAATTTAATAGAATTCTATTAATTTCTGCGAGTTGGATTGACTAGGGTTTTGATATCTTCTTGAGCGAACGGAAACGCATAGAGCGTATCCCCAAAAGTCGTCCTAGGCATTCTTCTAATTCTCCTAGACATCATCAGACGCGATGTTCGGTGGAAATAAATACGCAATCGCACCGCCGGTAGTTACTCCTACAAGCTACAAATCCTGTCTTTCATGCTTTGCCTAAAGCACAGTAGGCATTCTGTAGAATGAAATAAGCTTCATTTCATACATCGGCGGCTGGATTTAGGCATTCTATAGAATGCCTGATTGTATACTTTGCCGGTAACATATGCACTAGTAACGGAGTAGAAAATGGTAGGTATATAACGTTCTTATATATAATTATAATGCGATTAAAAAAATTATATAGAAAGTATATACTATCTATTTATATAAAACCCCCTGACCATTTGTTCTCCGTGCCCCCTCCCCCTAGCGCAGGCCATGATTACATGCACTTGACAAAACATAAATCTAATGTAGTATATAATAACTATAAAATTAAAACGCCCGAGAAATTAAATATTACAAAACTAGCGACATCCCTATTCATGTTTTCCGCGGTTTAGTTACCTATAGCGGTATTAAGAAACAAAGGAATTGATGGATTTCGGCTAAGAAAAACATTCAGATTATCGGACAAATCTTTAGCTTGGATGTTTTGGTATGCTCTTTGGCAGCCTCCTTAAGCTATAAAATAATTATACAGAATTCACGAAGACAATAATCAAAACAGTAAGCAATATATTATTAAAATAGATCGTAGAACATTTTTTTTTTAAGTGCACATTAAGTAAAAAAACATTTTTGAGTAAATAACAGTAGTTTTACAAAAAAAAACTTGTTTTCTTTTAGTTTTTCGAAGGTCCCCAGTAATATAGACATTTTGGATTCAAGTGGCCTTTGTCAATACATATCGAGCGATTAAAATCATTTTTATTTTCTTGGGAAACATAATTTTTCTGTCCATTGTGTATGATCGAATATACTATTGTGAATTAAACATCCAACTATCTTTAAATTGACAGAATACCAAGATTGGGAGTTGTGCAATAATCAAAAGAATTTAACCTGGAGAAATGTAATCTCGTCCCTTCTAATTCATATTAAAAAAAAAAAACTATGTAGCTGCAGTTTCCGGCTTCGCTTAGGGAATTTATAAGCGATTGTGTGATAGTTGGAATAAAATAATAAACTTTAAAATGTAATAAGTACAAATGTTTTATTGAAAATATAATCCTAATACAGTACTTTCATTCTGTACTTGTTTAAAAATGACATATTTCATTTTGTTATCCGGGAAATATATAAATAATATTTTCGGATTTCCTTCTCAAGAGCAAGTCTTTGAGGTTGAAATACATTAAAGTTTGTCCTTGCCCATTGTTAATTGTAAAAATATAGGCTAATTTGATTGGAAATTGCACTCTTTTAATATGAAATGGTGGTCATATCCATACGCTGCACTTCACTGGTAAGAAACTGATATCCGAACCCAATGACAGATCATGCTTTATATAACCCCCACAAATACAAAAGGGTGTTCTGGAATGATTCACAATGATCTGGAATGTTGTGAAATGCTCTCCAACGTTCTGTAGATGGCAGAACGTCCAGCCCTTTTATCTTCAAAAGCATACCCTTCAGGTTAATACGGCAACCTTCTTCATGGACGGGAGATAGAGGGTTAGTACACCATATAACTTCCTTGATCGTACCGGAACTCATTTCTTTCTTTTATAATATATATATATATATATATATATATATATATATATATATATATATATATATATATATATTATATATGGCGCAGGTCAAAAGAATAGTACTCCATTTTCCATGTACTACTTTATTGTTGGCAAGCCCTACATGTTTCGCGGCCTTTATGCCACCTCCTCATAGAATATATGTATATGTATATATATATATTGCTCATTTAGGCTGTTTTAAGGAATTACCAACCTGATACATGAGGTAAAGCATCGTTGCGTAAATAAGAGATGCCACGGTAAATACACCCAGCAAACAGGAACCAATGAAAGGTTGGCACTCTTTTTTGAACCTGGATATAATGTTTAATTAGTTAAGTTACCATTTAAGAATAACCATAAAAAATAAGCATAGTTGCAAGGTTGTATTTCTCCTTAGTAATAACAAAATTTGGATACTGAAATCTTACCTAAGCAGCGCCTGGTGATGTCGAACATTCGCTCTGAAACAGGAGTACACACACTTCCGGAAGGCCAAGTTTTCTCGGAGGTCATCCGTGGACATGGCCGCCACTCCTTCATTGCTAGTCTTCTTGTACATGGAGAAAGCTCTCTTTTCTATGTTGCATATGGAATGGTTCAACACGTCCAAATGTACCTTCAGCTGTACTATGGATGATATGTATATCCCGTTGGTACTGACCACGGTCGAATAAAGGCAGAGCCAGAAGAAGAAATCGAGAAGATAGGCCGCCATGTAGCCCAGAAAGGTGCTGGAATCGAAAGGTGTGTAGTATACATGAGGTAGGTATGGATTCATGGTGTTTTCGAATTTGCTCTTGTCTTCTTCAGAGAGAATCAGGTATTGAGAGAGTGGGAAGAACACCATATTGGAGAAGAATCCTATGGTGTACATGATATTTATGGAGCTCGTTTTTTTCTTTACTTCTTCAGCAATACTCGATTTGAACTTTATCTGTTCGTCGTCAAGCTCTTCATCATCATAATTAAATATCCCGGTGTTTATCATGCTTCTCATCTTTGTAATGGATCTAAAAACGTTAAAAACATAACTATTTATTTTTATTTTAGGGTCTTTTTGCGAATACCACATCTAGTTACTTTTGAAGTAGCAGTAGTGATTGTATCAGTGATTCAGCGCATGCGCATAACTCCTTCGCCTTCCTATTGGAGGATTCCGATGACCAATTGTATTGGTTCTTGCTGGGAGTAAAGTAACCTTCAACAGTGAATTAGCTTATGTTTATGAAAAAGCTCTGCTTATGATAGTGAGTAAAAATGAGCCTTTTTCCTGAAAAGAAAAAGGGATTGGTTTCTTACTCGGAAAAATTAATGGAATCCTATTAATTTTAGCAAATCGGATAGACTAGAGTTGCTAAAATTAATATAATTCTATTAATTTTAGCAAGTCTTGATATCTTCTTGAGCGAGCGTAGCGAGCGGAAACGCATAGCACGTAATGCTTAATAAATGTAAAATATCCAAAAAAGAGAGACAGAGAGAAAAGGAATAAAATGTGTTTGTTTACAAATATCGTTGTTTGTTATCCTTCATAACCTGCAAAACAGTCAACTTTAATGCTTAATAACTTTTTTCGTAGTTGAGAGATTGATTTTAATCATATTAACCTTTTTATTAATATTGCTTGCCATTATCTAATATGAATTATAACCGTAGATAACGAGGCAAGTAGTAATAGATAACCAGCAAAGAACCTGTAAGCTTATCAGCGAGTACGAGTAACTGTTATAAATCACTACTGCTACTTCAAAAGTAACTGGATGTGGTCTTCGCAAAAAGAGCGTTATTTTTTTATTATTTTATTTTCATTTTTTTTTCCTTTCATTTCATTTTGCTTCTATCCTTTAGGATCATTAACAGTTGTCAATTCAAGGTAAAATCAAAAATAGTTCGTAATTAAATAATAATGAACAGATTAAAATAAAATGATGTTAGAATAAATAATAATATCAATTATAATAATAATAAAATATTAATAATTTAGAATAATAATTATAATTAGTAACTCTAATATAATAAAACGTATGGATAATCAAGAATACACAGGGTGTCCGGCATTGAGATGTCATAACTTTAGGGGTTTATTCTCCACCTCATTTGTAGTTCAGGAGCACAGAAACGAGCGTTCTACTCGTATCTGAACATGTAGCAGAGCTACTCAAACGTTTGTCCATTTTCAAAATTATTGTTGTTTTTTTTAAAAAAAAAACTGTGTTTTCCAGATTTCTAGTTGTTGTATCGTAAATAACAACCACATTTTGAGAATCTAAATTAAATTTCCAATAAGAAACACCCATTCTTGAAATATTGCCATGTAAATTAAGAGCTGTATAAAAGCCATATAGATGTGAACTATTGTTATTAGCGCTTTCTTAAATTATTCGACCTTTTCTGAATCAGCTATTTGTAGACTTAGAGGTTTGCCTCCGCCTCAAAAGTTGCCTTATTTAATATGCTTTAAAACGGTACCTCTTTGTTTTAGGAAAAAAAAAAAAAAAATGTGTAGGTATATTTTTTTCTGATTTCTATGTCAAAACCAATAAATGTGCTTTAGCGATAAGGAGCCATTCTGAAAACATTTACTTTCCCAAAGATCATGTTAAATGCTCCAGTATCTAAACCTTATTTTTTTGTTTTGGTTTTTGTTTCCTTTTTTTTTACAGTAAAACGCGCACAAATATCTTTATACAAATAAAAATAATATACAAACTCACCTATCAGTGAACATCCTACATGCAAGACTGTATGTAGCAAAGAATCCTGAAGCAGAAACATGAAGAGCGTCTATGATCAATTTCTTGTTTGGTGCGACCAAGTAAGCAGCATAAATAGCCATACATTGCACGTACATGTTGAGTGTAAATAAGAAAATTATATAGAATTTGTACCAAATCCCTCTAAAAGTAGCGAATCCTATCAGCAAAAACAGCCATTGATGGTCTAGGAAGATGTCATACGGTGTGTTATGAACAAATATTTCGGCCATTTCTTAAGTTTTATTTTTTATTTTTTTTTTCTGAAACTTAATTATCACTCATTATATTATCACCACAGGTGTGTAGAATTCATTCTGAAAATATAGAAACAATACAACATTCAGAGATGTACAAATAAGAAAGCAACAATTGAAATTGTGATATTATTATAATGCCTATTCCACAGGTGAAAACTTTAAGAAATTATATTCCTTATAAAATACTAAGTCATGCAAAAAATAATTGAGGTACAGTAGATTTACAGTAGATTTTACTTTAATTCAAGTAGACTAATAGAAATCTCTCTCCCCCCCCCCCCAAAAAAAAGAAGTTATAAACAATTAAAGTAGGTTCCACTGAGAAAACTGTGTACAATCATATTTAGACAGAAATTTTACTCGATAGACACAGTAGTATTTTCGTTGTAAAAAATACATATACTAGTATTTCTGAAGTGACGCAACTCAAAAATCGGTATTTTTCAGTTGTGACCATGAAAGACATGGTAAATATCTCTTTATCAACCGTCAAAACTGTATGTACCTAGCTTCAGAGCTTCTACATCAGAGGGAACTTGTGTCACTCTTCCTGTCTTACCATAATGCTCCCCGCATTTTCAGTTGAGTTTTGTTTTTAGTTGTGTCACTTTAGAAATACTAGTGCGATATATATATATATATATATATATATATATATATATATATATATATATATATACACACACAAATACTTGTCTGTTCGCTCTGTAGCTGCCTCAAAAATGGTCAGATTATGATGACATTTGGTGCAAAAATCCTTAGCCTTATATGAAAGGTCAATTTGGTTAACGAGCAGAATCCGCCCACCGTAACACGGGTTTTGGAGCGAAATTCTCGAAGAAAATCGTAGCGCTTACGTTTTCACGTTAACGACATTTCGCAAGTTTTCTAAATTTTCTACAGAAAAATTTTTGAAGTAATTTTCGATGAGACGATGTCCATCGGGAGAATAAGTGCTTAAAAACACGAAATTGTTAGTTTTGTTCTTTTGAACGTTTTTTTTCTCTGTTTAGCTATCTTTGTATTTATTTTATTTTTTTTTTGGGGGGGGGGGTTGATTTGCATTTATCAGTAAAATTAGTATTTTAATAAAAGATGACAAGAAATTGAGAAACTTATGGGTAATATTGTTTTCCAAGACCGAACGTTGTGAAGAAATGGGTGTCATTTCCGCTTAGGATACTGTCAGTTTCGTAGACAGTTCAATTAATTTCAGAGATAATTCTTCTGAAAAGAGGTTGAAGTAGCGAGATACGCGCCAAGGAAAAAATAAAAGATTTTGTATAAAGAAATTTAAAATTATTAGACCTACAAGACACTTATATGGATAACAGCTTAAAGACAGATAATTACAGTGTTCTGCTGTTTTTACATAAACATTTTTTGACAGTAACAAATTCCTGAAGCATTCGAAGGGAGCTTACAGACTGACGACCAGCCCATTAGTAGAAAATATCATTAATTCTTAAAAGAAAATAGAATCTTTAAGAAGTTTCAAACTTTTTTGGAATCGAATTTTGTTTTCTGTTTTATAACAAGCAGTTGTAAATAACGTTTAGCGTACACTTCGACGGCCTGTGTTAAATTATTCTTTTTTATATCACTTATTCAGAGAATTACCGGCATTTTAAACTTCTCAAGTCTTTATTTTTATTTCAGTAATCGCTTTTCTTGTTCGTGTTATTAAACAACGTGATGTCTGTTTCGGGGTTTTAATTTTTTCAATAAAAGCTAAGGACCGAATATTCTGAGTATTTATTAAGGACAAATGTTCAAGTACATGCATAAACATTGCATGAGTTTAGATAACAAAAAGGTAATTCCTTGTTCAATTATAAAGTGATATTGATTACACTGGTCTACGAAGAAATTGTCCCAAGAGATCTACACAATGACAACAGCAGCGAATTTTCCAGTTAAAGTATAAGAAAAAAGAAAAGGTTGCTTCGAGAATACCTGTAGCGCAGTTTAATTTCTTTGCCACACAAGGATGAGATGGGTTGCAGGAAGATTCCAAATCGCATAAAATTAAGTTTATCGAATCTAATCCAGTTAATTCGGTTCGGAGAGCCGTACGGTGCCCATCGCTCAACTGGAGGACCAGCAGCTCAATCAAAGAGGGGGAAACAATTGATTCTAAGGGTGCGTTTACATCTGACACTTCTCGCAGGAAATATATGTCAGGTGTCGGATAGATATTCTCTTGAAGGTTTACATACTGACAGAAATAGCTAGACATTTATTTCATGGATATGTATAGGACAGTTCTGGATTTGTTCTAATTTGCGATAAATTCACCAAAAGCACAAATAATCAGTGTTTACATCTGTTTGTATAGAAGTGTCGACAATACAGCTAGTAGCCAAGATATTTATCTCTGAAATTAAATTCTTCTCGTAAAAATCTGTGTTTACACCTGGTGGTATAGAAGTGTGGACACTTATAGTTCGTGATAGAAATATATATCTTAGACATAAATTGCTCATGGTTTACACTAGTCACAATTTCTGTCTGATATAAATTTCCTGCAATAACTAGCAAGTGTAACCCCACCCTAAGAATCGCATCCAACTCATGCAAAACAGCCAAAGCAATTGCAGAGGAAGCCGGTGTTCACACCAAGTTTAGGAATATGCAGTATTTACTTGATACATCAAAAAACGTATTGAGAAAAAAAAGGAACGCGAAAACCTGCTTAATCATAAAATGGCTCGAAGGGCTTTTGCAGAAAACGTTATGTTGAGTACCGATTAATGGAAAAAGTTATATTTTCTGATGAGAAAACATGTGATTTGGATGGACTTGATGGTATTATTTTCATTTTTGTTATTTAAGAGAAGTGGAACTTATATTATCTCGGCGGAAAGTGAGTGGAGGAAATGTTATGGTTTGGACAAATATTAGGTTCAAGAAGAAAGGCTACTTGGTGTTCCTTTATAAGAGAGTATATACACATGAGTATCAAAACTTATTATAAGAACAAAAAACCACCTTTAATGACATGGCAGAAGATTCATCTGCTTTTCAGCATGATCCAATCCATTCGGTAAGAATTATTAAGGAATGGTTCATACGAAAGAATATAGACAAACTAGATTGGTCAGCTATTTTTCCAGACCTTAATATTATTAAAAATGCCTGGGAAATTCTTCCAAGAAGAGTATATAAGGAGTTAAGATAATATTCCACAATCGATGAGCTAAAAAATGAGAATCTGCAATCAGATTTCTTCTATCTCATCTAATTTGTAAGTAAAGAAATTAGTAAAAAAACAAAATGACTGGAGTGGTCCTCCGAAATCCATGGTTGAGCATCCATCTTTATGACTTGTACAAGGTTGTAGTCTAGTATTGCTCTACATATTTTTATGACTTGTACAAGGTTGTAGTCTAGTATTGCTCTACATATTTTTATGACTTGTACAAGGTTGTAGTCTAGTATTGCTCTACATATTTTTATGACTTGTACAAGGTTG
Source organism: Gonocerus acuteangulatus (assembly GCA_946811695.1). Taxonomy (NCBI): domain Eukaryota; kingdom Metazoa; phylum Arthropoda; class Insecta; order Hemiptera; family Coreidae; genus Gonocerus; species Gonocerus acuteangulatus. The sequence goes on along the minus strand of OX328123.1, from coordinate 11,214,310 downwards.
TAGTCTAGTATTGCTCTACATATTTTTATGACTTGTACAAGGTTGTAGTCTAGTATTGCTCTACATATTTTTATGACTTGTACAAGGTTGTAGTCTAGTATTGCTCTACATATTTCGGGGGACCACTCCAGTCATTTTTTTTTTCAATCGAATTTCAAATTTACTTGAAAATTAGATAAGGTAGAAGAAATCTGATTGCAGACACTTTTTCTAAATTAAAATTTCGTCAAGTTAGAGCTATTATAATTTTCGATGCGACGGCCATGAGGCAACATTATATTGCAAAATGTATACCGATTTTCTGGCAAGTTATTGCCTTTGAAGTCGAATTACTCTGTATATGCTCAACGGGTTTTAATGGGCGTGGGGTTGTTGTAAAGGCAATTTAATACCCTAAAATATGCACATTTTACTTGTTTTAATTAAGTAAATATGGACTTAGTTTATAACCAAAACTCGATGAAAAACGCTGTTATTCGTTTTTCCTGTTTTTCTAAGAATTGGAGGGTGATTCAGAAAAACGGGTTGCACCCGAAGAACGTTGACATTGACATCTACAAGAAATGCAATGTAGATCTCTTGGGACAATATCGTTGTAGACCAGTGTAATTTGCGTCCAAATTATTTTATTCCCCTCTCTTTTTTTTTTTTATGTTTGAATAGACCTTTCAACTAGACCATGAGATTGATAATGATATGGACTACTAGTTACATGCTCAATATCCCAGGAATTAACAAAGTCTTTAAAGAGATATGAATTGAAAGGTGGACCATTACCAGAGACTAAGACTGCAGGCACTCCAAGACGAGCAAAAAGTTCCTGAATTACAATAGACGCAGTAAATCCTTTATTGAGCAGCGCAATTTCTATATATTTAGAAAAAATAATCTATGCAAACTAAATACTTTTTGGAGCTTAAATCCATAAAATCCATATTCCAAGGTACCATTTTGACTTCATGTGGTAACAAGGGAAGGTTACTGTTATTGTTACTGAACTCCTGACAGACACTACAAGATTTGACAATATTTTTGATATTGTTTGGAGTTACTGACTTATCTATAGACAAATTACATTTAGTATTTAATCGACCTAGACCTTCAAAAACATCTTTATATTCAGTAATAAAATTATTGCCAGACTGATCTGAAAATGTTACATTATTTATACGTTTGACTAGTTTTAAGTCAACACATGTCTTGAGACCAAGTATTGTTTTACAATCAATTTCCACTACATGAAATTTAACAATATTTTCTTTACCTTTGACAATACAGTTCAATAAAACCTCACCAATCACATTTAGTTGTTCCCCACTGAATGTCACAACTCCATTATCTGTTGGCATGATTTTATTACTATTAGTAGACTGTTTTAATGAGTTATAATTATTTAAACTTATTACGTTAGTTTGTGCTCCTGTATCAATGATACAAATTACTCTTACATTATTTATGAATACAGGTACATCCCAAGTAAGTGAATTTATTTCAAACTTACTTTCTTGAGTAGATACAATACCTAAGAACAAATCAGATTCTACACTTTTTACAGAGTAATTGTTTCCCATTTTGTTTTTGAAACAATATTTAGCATAATGCCCTGTTTTGTGACAATAATTACAACTTACCCCTAGTGCAGGACACTTAGAACGATGTACTTGCCCACAACGACTACATGTAGATTGATGACCTCTGGTTTGTAAATTTTGAGATTTCCCTCGGCTTTCTCCAGTTAGTTGACTAGGTGATTTCCCTCTACTTTGACTAACATTTCTGTTTGCAGGAAAACGTTGTTGAGACCTTCCACGATTCCTCCACTGCACAGCACCAACAAAATCTTGTTTATAAGTATTTGACAATTGAGAAGTTTGTTGTTTTGACACATTCATAGCTCTTGCCAATTCTATAGCTCTTTGCAGGTTCACCTCTCCTTCTTGAATCAGGCGCTGCTTGACATCATTATGAAGAGTCAAGTCCACATATAAATAAATCTTTGACCAAACTTTCTCTCAAATCTCCGAATTCACAAGATAGTGAAAGGTTTGTAAGAGCTGTCACAAAATCTTCCAGTTTTTCACCAAAAAAATCAGTCCCGTAACAGGCCACAAGGGCCCAGAGGGGCAGATACTGTAGAGGTATCTGATTCTTGACCATACGGCACATTAGGGAGATAGTGTGGTCAATACTATGCTCCGGCCGCCTGATTTTCCCCTTGGCCGCTTCGACTGCTAGAGTCATTAGCACCCAAGGTACCCATTATTAATTAAATTAATTAAAGGCTGGGTGAGCCTAGGGACGATCTGGGACCCCAAATCCAACCCTCGAACGACAGCACTAGAAGAAAAAATCTTTAGTGAGCGCTCGGGTTTTGAACCTGGTCCTCCAGTTCATTAGTCGAGTGCTCTACCACTGAGCTAACCTCGCCCCTTTTAGGCGTAAAGTAATTGTCAAATTCTTCAACTAAAGCTTTAAATGTTACCTCGTCTAGTTTGACATTAAAAGAATTGAAAATCTCGATGGCGTCTTGTCCCAGGTGATGAAGCAGAAGCGCAACCTTCCTAGAGTCGTCTTCTTTTTCTAAATTAGTGGCCTTCAGGAAAATGGTGAATTGTGTTAACCATTTTTTTCCAGCTATAGGACAAATTAGGACTTTTGAAGTCCATATGCTGAATGGTACACGACATGGTGGCATTCTTACCACGTGCTTCGGCCATTACTGAGTCTTACCGATTTGTCTCTAACATAAGTTTAATTAAGATTGGAAATAAATAGACGTATCTTGAACATAAACGCGACTAAAACATTTTGACTTTACTTCTGACACCATGTTATATGTGTGATTGATAGAGACACAAAAGACATAAGTAAGCACTTTATTACATTAGGACTAACTAGCATAGACTGACTACTGCAAAGAGGTATGCCAGTGATACCAACATTAGATACTCATAACACTCAAGTCAGAGAAAGGTGGATCAGAACTCCAAATAAACACTCTCTTAGAAACCAGGGGGGGGGGCGAGGTTAGCTCAGTGGCAGAGCACTCGACTAATATAGAGTGGGGGCGAGGTTAGCTCAGTGGCATAGCACTCGACTAATATAGAGTGGGGGCGAGGTTAGGTCAGTGGCAGAGCACTCGACTAATATAGAGTGGGGGCGAGGTTAGCTCAGTGGCAGAGCACTCGACTAATATAGAGTGGGGGCGAGGTTAGCTCAGTGGCAGAGCACTCGACTAATATAGAGTGGGGGCGAGGTTAGCTCAGTGGCAGAGCACTCCACTAATGAACTGACCAGGTTCAAAACCCGAGCGCGCACTAAAGATTTTTTCTTCTAGTGCTGCCGTTCGAGGGTTGGATTTGGGGTCCCAGATCGTCCCTAGGCTCACCCAGCCTTTAATTAATTTAATTAATAATAGGTACCTTGGGTGCTAATGACTCTAGCAGTCGAAGCGGCCAAGGGGAAATTCAGTGTTGACCACACTATCTCCCTAGTGTGCCGTATGGTCAAGAATCAGATACCTCTACAGTATCTGCCCCTCTGGGCCCTTGTGGCCTGTTACGGGACTGATTTTTCAGAAGACCAGGGTACAATGTTTTTGGTTGGACGATTAGAGAGAGCGAGTTCATTTTTTCGGGAATATCTTCGTAAGACCTTATATAAAATTGATTAATGTATGCGAAATTCGAAACTTCCCCGGAACATTTTTATTTGTTTTAATGCAATAACCTTCGAAAAAATTATGTTTACTTTTACTCGTTTCGCTCACAACTCCTAAGGTATTGACGCTAGAGATTTTCCAAAAACGCCAAATCTAATAAAGTGTCCTATATTGTTCCATTACTCAGAAATTTTAATATTGATTCGCGGCTGAGAAAAATAGCTATAAGGATGAACAATTGGGCAAAAAATAAACATTTTTATATCACTTTTTCGTTACCTTCAAATTCATTTAGGATCTTCATATTCTAGGAGAATAATGATGATTAAACAGGGTGTCCCGCGTCCAGGTGTCATAACTTTAGGGGTTTATTCCATTGGTGAGGCGGAGGCAAATATCTAACTCTACAAATAGCTGATTAAGAAAATAGTTAATAATTTAATAAAACGCTAATATCAAACATTCGCATCTATACGGCTTTTAATTTACATGTTATATTTTAATAACGAGTGTTTCTTATTGGAAATTTAATGTAGATTCTAAAATTTTGGTCGTTACATGGACGTATATAGGGAGGGCTGCAGCCCCCCCCCTCGAAATAATTTCCTAAAAAGTCCGTCTCGCAGGAACTGCATCATCTTAGCGCGGTTCCGTTCATATACCTAGTCTAATTTGGAAAGATTAAAATAGAATCAGTTATTATTTTGGTTCCACCAGTCTTTTTTTTTTTTTTTTTAAATTAATTATTATAATGGCGTGTCAACCCTTAAGGTCACTAACGCCATTCCTGTGAGTAGTAAAGTCTTGAAAGATCATGATATACAATCTTACCTGGAAGGGTCGGTAACACTAGAAACGGACCCGCTAGTGACAAGGTCTTGGAATCTTGGAAATCTATATTTCTAACAATAAATTGTTTTTGTTATTTTACTTAACCAGTTTTATTGTCAAATACATTATCCAACTATAAGCAATTAAAAAAAAAGTCCGACTCGCAGGAACTGCATCATCTTAGCGCGGTTCCGTTCTTATCTCTAGACTCATTTAAAATTATTAAAATAGAAGCTGTTATTATTTTGGGTCCACCTTTCTAGAAAGCATGAAGATTAGATAGTTAGCAGTCGAGGTGATAAGTAAAGATGGAATGGTTGGGATTCGGCTAAAGAAACCTCAATAAGATTTTTGTTAAAAAATCTATATTTAGGACGTTTCAGCTACTCATTAGTAGCCTTCGTCAGCATTGAAAGTGCCGGGAGGCAGAGGAGGACCAAAGTTGACAGTTCCATCTTTACTTTCAAGAAAGGTCTTATTTACGATCATACCTGGATAGGCCAACCCGCCCTAGGAAGGACCTCGCTAGGCAGTTGAAAAGCTATATCTTGGAAATCCATAACTCTAAGTTTAAATTGTTTTTCTTATTTTTCATAACCTGATTTATTATCAAATACATTATCCAACTATAAGCAGCTAAAAAATAACAAGGAATAAAAACAGAGAAAAAGAACAGCTCGAATAAGGGAAATCAATTAATTTAAAGTTTTAAGCACTTATTTCTCCGATTGACATCGCCTAATGAAAACTTTCTTCAGAACCTTTTTTGTAGAGCATTTAGTAAGCTTTCGAATGGTAATCTCCCGCTTTACAAGATTGTCAACGGTTTTCGAGATACTAACGAAAGTATACAAAGTTACCAAAACTTTTTTTGTCTGTTAATTAAATATTTTATTCTAACCCTTCCTTTACTCTAAACGTAACCAAAATTTCAACATATTAGTGTTGATAAAATTCGAACATGCAGAAAATGTTTCAACTGAATCCCATAATTCTAAGTACCAAAATCAAAGACAAAAAAAAGTCCGACTCGCAGGAACTGCAGCATCTTAGCGCGGTTCCGTTCATGTCCCTAGTGCCATTTGATAAGCTTAGAAAAGAAATAAACTTATTTTTTTTATATATCTCGTGAAAATTGTCAAAATCCTCTCGAACATCTCGAATAAAAGTGATATTAAGGCGTCAGGGACACCGACAGTAGCTAACTTTTACACAGAAGCGGAAATTACAGAATCTGGCTCTCATTCTAAAGCAAAGCTCTATAAATCAATACAAAATATGCCTAATAAAGCCTTTCTAGAGGATACAGAAGCATGGGCCTATATGAGGGGGGGGGCTGAGGGGGCTGCAGCCCCTCCCGAAATTTTGAATTGATGATAAAAACTTCTCGTAAAACCCTTAAAAATAAATTAAATAAGATCACTTAGTTCATAAAACATATTTTATTTTACGTGCAATAGCGTTTTAGTTGCCTAAAACTATTCCAAGCTCTAAATATTTAGTATTCCATACCCTGGAAATGGTCTCAGCCCCCCCCCCGAAATTGTTTTTATATACGCCCATGTACAGAAGGATTAAGAAGAAGTACACAAGATTGAGTAGAATACCCTGCCTAATATAGCCTATATAGAATAATATGCCGAATAAAACCTATCTAGTAAATACACAAGGACAAATAAAAGTCTTGACGAATACATATAATAATAGTCTTGAAAAAAACTTTATTTAACAAAATAAAACAAAGTTTAGTTGCCCAACTACAATAGAATAATATACCTAATTAAGTCTATGGAGTAGACACAAATGGACCAAAAACAAGTCTTGTGGAATATTGATTTTTTTCTAATTAAATACTTTTTATCAATATTTAGTATATAACCTTTGTTGAAAATTATTGATTGCTAATTGATGAATCGGTTTACAACTAAGTAGTCTTTATGAATATTTAGTATATAACCTTATGTTTGGATCTGTGTTTTTGGGGTGCTCTCCGCCTAGGCTTTGTATTTGTGTCGGCAGATACCTGGGGTATATTTACAGCTCTTGAGGATTAACTCTTAGCAGGTAAATTTCCTGCGGCCCCCTTGTGTTCTACGGGCATTGAACCGCCATATACGCTCATAGTATCTAACCGTTGTGAAGTTTATTTTTTGGATTTAGGACTTAATATACATATGTAGACTAAATCATAGCAAGAAGTAATCCTCCGTCGTCGGTTCTTAACTATGTAGACTCGCTAATGTTATCCAATCTTAGATACATCGTATTTAAAATCCACAGCAAAAACACGACATTTCATCAGAATCCCCTGCTGAATAAAACTTATATAGAATAATATGCAAAATAAAGCCTATCTAGTGGATAAAAATAGAGGAAAAAAGTCGTTCGTGGTGGTAGAAAATCTTAAAAGTATTTCGCTCAGAAATCTCCGAAATATTGTCACTAATTTTACGTATCCTGTTTTATAGCCAAATAGATTTATATTCTATAATCAATAAGGAAACCCTACTAACAATAAAAAACTATGGGTAACAGATGAAAATAGGGAATACCAAGAATAATTCTAAAGAACGAAATCAACACCAGTACTGTAGTCTAGATATTCATACGGCATCTTCGAATTCTAACAAACAAAATATTGATTCTAATTATACGTATCCTGTTTTATTGACAAATACATTTGACTACTATAAGCAATTAAAAACACTAGGGAATATGCCAAAGAACTCGGAGTAGGAGCCTCGACAGTTTCAAGACATTTGAAGGAAATCGACAAATCCAAAGCTGACGTTACTTCAAAGTTTAAGCACTTATTTCTCCGATTGACATAGCCTAATCAAAAATTGTTTCAGAATCTTTTTTGTAGAACATCTAGTAAGCTTTCGCATGGTAACTCTCCGTTTACCAATATTCCTAACCGTCTTCGAGATATTAGGGAATGTATACGAAGTTCCCAAAACATTTCATGTCTGTTAATAAAATATTTTATTCTAATCCTTCCTTAGCTCCAAACGTAACCAAAATTTTAACATATTAGTGTTGATGAAATTCAAACATGCAGAAAATGTTTCCACTGAATCCCATAATTTTAAGTATCAAAATCAAAGACAAAAAGAACAGTTCGCATAAGCGAAATCAATTACTTTAAAGTTTTAAGCACTTATTTCTCCGATTGACATCGCCTAATCAAAACTTTCATTAGAACCTTTTTTGTAGAGCATTTAGTAAGCTTTCTAATGGTATACTTCCGTTTCCCAAAATTCTCAACCTTTTTCGAGATATTAAGGAAAGTATACAAAGTTACCAAAACTTTTTTATGTCTGTTAATAAAATATTTTATTCTAACCCTTCCTTAACTCCAAACGCAACCAAAATTTCAACATATTAGTTTTAATGAAAGTAGAACATGCAGTAAATGTTTCAACTGAATCCCATGACTCTAAGTACCCAAACCAAAAACGGCATTCAAAAATTATTTTTTCAGTTTTCTCGAAAACGGTTAAAGCTATCGCATTGAAAATGGTTCCATTCGTTTTCCTAGCCCAAGAAGCCTATAAAACGAGTACTTACAAGCTTATGAACTCAAAAACGTAAGCGTTACGATTTTTTTGCGCGAATTTCGCCCCAAACGCCATCTTCCAGTGGGCGGATTCTGCTAGTTAACGAACTTGACCTTTGAAATTGTACGACGGATTTTTGTACCAAATTTCATCAAAATCGGACCATCAGGGAAGCCAGAAATGAGCGAACAGACAAATATATATATATATATATATATATATATATATATATATATATATATATATATATATATATACAAATTTTAACCACCGTTATTTTCGGTCTCTAGGGGTTCTGAAACGCGAAATTTTCTAGTCGGCACTTCCGGATTGTTTCATTGTATCAACCCTATAAGCGGGGTTCCACCCTATGGGGGAGGGAGGAACCGCGCTAAAAGAACAGTTCGAATAAACGAAATCAATTACTTTTGTAGCGGCGCCCCTCTAACTTCTCAGTTTTATTTGGGGGCAACACTGGAGTTGCTACAGCTAGGTTTGTGTACAACACTGCTGCCGGATCTGACACCATTTAAGCCAGTCTGTGTCTAGCCTCTGCCTGGTTACTTGACGCGATCCGTTCCCAGGCAGTGACCACGTGCATACGACTCCGTTGTGCTATGGAGCTTGTTCCTGTTATGATAGCCTCACGCAACAACAGCTAAACTTGACGGTCTAAAAAGACAAAAAGAACAGTTCGAATAAGTGAAATCAATTACTTTCAAGTTTTAAGAACTTATTTCTCCGATTAACATCGCCTAATCAAAACTTTCATCAGAACCATTTTTGTAGAGCATTTAGTGAGCTTTCTAATGGTCAACATCCGTTTCCCAAGATTCTTAACCTTTTTCGAGATATTAAGGAAAGTATACAAAGTTACCAAAACTTTTTTATGTCTGATAATAAAATATTTTATTCTAACCCTTCCTTAACTCCAAACGCAACCAAAATTTCAACATATTAATTTTAATGAAAGTAGAACATGCAGAAAATGTTTCAACTGAATCCCATGATTCTAAGTACCCAAACCAAAAACGGTATTCAAAAACTATTTTTCCAATTTTCTCGAAAACGGTTAAAGCTATCGCCTTGAAAATGGTTTCATTCGTTTTCCTAGCCCAAGAAGCCTATAAAACGAGTACTTACAAGCTTATGAACTCAAAAATGTAAGCGTTACGATTTTTTTTTGCGCGAATTTCGCCCCAAACGCCATCTTCCAGTGGACGGATTTTGCTGGTTAACGAACTTGACCTTTCAAATTGGACGACGGATTTTTGTACCAAATTTCATCAAAATCGGACCATTCGTCTTCTACCTAGAGAGTGAACAGACATATATATATATATATATATATATATATATATATATATATATATATACCTTTTTCGAGATATTAAGGAAAGTATACAAAGTTACCAAAACTTTTTAAGTATGTTAATAAAATATTTTATTCTAACCCTTCCTATACTCCAAACGTAACAAAGTCCGACTCGCAGGAACTGCAGCATCTTAGCGCGGTTCCGTTCATGTCCCTAGTGCCATTTGATAAGCTTAGAAAAGAAATAAACTTATTTTTTTTATATATCTCGTGAAAATTGTCAAATTCCTCTCGAACATCTCGAATAAAAGTGATATTAAGGCGTCAGGGGCACCGACAGTAGCTAACTTTTACACAGAAGCGGAAATTACAGAATCTGGCTCTCATTCTAAAGCAAAGCTCTATAAATCAATACAAAATATGCCTAATAAAGTCTTTCTAGTGGATACAGAAGCATGGGCGTATATGAGGGGGGGGGGCTGAGGGGGCTGCAGCCCCTCCCGAAATTTTGAATTAATGATAAAAACTTCTCGTAAAACCCTTAAAAATAAATTAAATAAGATCACTTAGTTCATAAAACATATTTTATTTTGCCCCCCCCCCCCCGAAATTGTTTTTATATACGCCCATGTACAGAAGGATCAAGAAGAAGTACACAAGATTGAGTAGAATACCCTGCCTAATATAGCCTATATAGAATAATATGCCGAATAAAACCTATCTAGTTAATACACAAGGACAAATAAAAGTCTTGACGAATAACAAGTCAAGAAAAAAAACTTTATTTAACAAAATAAAACAGTTTAGTTGCCCAACTACAATAGAATAATATACCTAATTAAGTCTATGGAGTAGACACAAATGGACCAAAAACAAGTCTTGTGGAATATTGTTTTTTTTCTAATTAAATACTTTTTATCAATATTTAGTATATAACATTTGTTGAAAACTATTGATTGCTAATTGATGAATCGGTTTACAACTAAGTAGTCTTTATGAATATTTAGTATATAACCTATGTTTGGATCTGTGTTTTTGGGGTGCTCTCCGCCTAGGCTTTGTATTTGCGTCGGCAGATACCTGGGGTATATTTACAGCTCTTGAGGATTAACTCTTAGCAGGTAAATTTCCTGCGGACCTTCTGCTTCTACGGGCATTTGGATTTAGGACTTAATATACATATGTAGACTAAATCATAGCAAGAAGTAATCCTCCGTCGTCGGTTCTTAACTATGTAGACTCGCTAATGTTATCCAATCTTAGATACATCGTATTTAAAATCCACAGAAAAAACACGACATTTCATCAGAATCCCCTGCTGAATAAAACTTATATAGAATAATATGCAAAATAAAGCCTGTCTAGTGGATAAAAATAGAGGAAAAAAGCCGTTCGTGGTGGTAGAAAATCTTAAAAGTATTTCGCTCAGAAATCTCCGAAATATTGTCACTAATTTTACGTATCCTGTTTTATAGCCAAATAGATTTATATTCTATAATCAATAAGAAAAACCTACTAACAATAAAAAACTATGGGTAACAGATGAAAATAGGGAATACCAAGAATAATTGTAAAGAACGAAATCAACACCAGTACTGTAATCTAGATATTCATATGGCATCTTCGAATTCTAACAAACAAAATATTGATTCTAATTATACGTATCCTGTTTCATTGACAAATACATTTGACTACTATAAGCAATTAAAAACACTAGGGAATATGCAAAAGAACTCGGAATAGGAGCCTCGACAGTTTCAAGACATTTGAAGGAAATCGACAAATCCAAAACTGACATTTCATACGGTACAGCCTGATATATTTTTAACAATGAATTGCTTTTCTTATTTTAATTAATCTGTTTTATTGTCAAATACATTATCCTACTATAACCAATGAAAAAAAGTCCGTCTCGCAGGAACTGCATCATCTTAGCGCGGTTCCGTTCATATCCCTAGTCTAATTTTGAAAGATTAAAATAGAAGCAGTTATTATTTTGGTTCCACCAGTCTTTTTTTTTAATTAATTATTATAATGGCGTGTCAACCCTTAAGGTCACTAATGCCATTCCTGTGAGTAGTAAAGTCTTGAAAGGTCATCTAACCTGGAAGGGTCGGCTACACTAGAAACGGACCCGCTAGTGGCAAGGTCTATGAATCTTGGAAATCTATATTTCAAACAACAAATTGTTTTTGTTATTTTACTTAACCAGTTTTATTGTCAAATACATTATACATAAAATATTAAACGTAACAAAAATGTCAACATATTAGTTTTAATGAAAGTAGAACATGCAGAAAATGTTTCAACTGAATCCCATGATTCTAAGTACCCAAACCAAAAACGGTATTCAAAAACTATTTTTTTAAGCACTCATTTCTCCGATGAATCGATAATTGCTTCAGAATTATTAGCATTTAGTAAGCTTTCGAATGATAAGGATCCGCTTATGAAGATTTCAAACCGTTTTCGAGATATAAGGAAAATAATTTAAAAAAATAAAAAAATAAAATTAAGGAAAATATACAAAGTACCCAAAACTTTTTAAGGGTGTCCAGAGAGCGATCAAACACACACACACACACACACACACACACACCAATTTGTACCAATACACATGTATACCAATTTGAAACACCGTTATTTTCGGTCTCTCAGGGGTTCTTAAACGCAAACCTTTTTGTCGGGACTTCTGGATTGCGTCATGAGGCCTCCATTTGGAGGGCGGGGTCCTCCATATGGAGAGAGGGAGGAACCGCGCTAAAATTATCTCTTTACGTCTAACTTGCCTGGAATTTAAGGTGCTTAGCCTGATTGCCACAGAACTGAACAAGGTTTGGCTATTAAAACAATCAAACCTTACTCAATTCCTTCTCCCCAACCGGAGACCTGAATGTCAGGTCCGCCTCGAGAGCCACCAATCAGTTGCCCGTATTCTGCCACGAGGAGGCGCACACAGTGCCCAAGTTCACTTAGAATACATAAAAACAAATACGTATGGATATTCTTAATTAGTTAAATTATGTACACATATATACAATATTTTTTTTTTTTTTTTTTTTTTTTTTTTTTTTTTTTTTTTTTTTTTTTTAACCGCGCATTTACATCTAGGTCATTAGTTCCGACATCCAGGGTGCAGCGAGGAATTTTCCCAGCGAGCCAATCTAGTGGATACAGAAGGATCAAGAACAAGTTCTCAAAATTGAGTGGATACCACTCCCTAATAAAGCCTATATAGAAGAATATAACTTATAAAGCCAATCTAGTGGATACAGAAGGATCAAGAACAAGTTCTCAAAATTGAGTAGATACCACTGCCTAATAAAGCCTATATAGAATAATATGCCTAATAAAGCCAATCTAGTGGATACAGAAGGATCAAGAACAAGTTCTCAAAATTGAGTAGATACCACTGCCTAATAAAGCCTATATAGAATAATATGCCTAATAAAGCCAATCTAGTGGATACAGAAGGATCAAGAACAAGTTCTCAAAATTGAGTAGATACCACTGCCTAATAAAGCCTATATAGAATAATATGCCTAATAAAGCCAATCTAGTGAATACAGAAGGATCAAGAACAAGTTCTCAAAATTGAGTAGATACCACTGCCTAATGAAGCCTATATAGAATAATATGCCTAATAAAGCCAATCTAGTGGATACAGAAGGATCAAGAACAAGTTCTCAAAATTGAGTAGATACCACTGCCTAATAAAGCCGATATAGAATAATATGCCTAATAAAGCCAATCTACTGGATACAGAAGGATCAAGAACAAGTTCTCAAAATTGAGTAGATACCACTGCCTAATAAAGCCTATATAGAATAATATGCCTAATAAAGCCAATCTAGTGGATACAGAAGGATCAAGAACAAGTTCTCAAAATTGAGTAGATACCACTGCCTAATAAAGCCTATATAGAATAATATGCCTAATAAAGCCAATCTAGTGAATACAGAAGGATCAAGAACAAGTTCTCAAAATTGAGTAGATACCACTGCCTAATGAAGCCTATATAGAATAATATGCCTAATAAAGCCAATCTAGTGGATACAGAAGGATCAAGAACAAGTTCTCAAAATTGAGTAGATACCACTGCCTAATAAAGCCTATATAGAATAATATGCCTAATAAAGCCAATCTACTGGATACAGAAGGATCAAGAACAAGTTCTCAAAATTGAGTAGATACCACTGCCTAATAAAGCCTATATAGAATAATATGCCTAATAAAGCCAATCTAGTGGATTCAGAAGGATCAAGAACAAGTTCTCAAAATTGAGTAGATACCACTGCCTAATGAAGCCTATATGGAAGAATATGCCTAATAAAGTCAATAGAGTAAATACAAATTGAACAAGAGCAAGTCTTGAGGAAATCTTTTTTTCTTCTATTTAAATACTTTTATCAATATTTAGTCAATAAACCTGTGTTTTTTAATCGCTAATTTATGAATCGGTTCATAACTAAACAGTCGTTATAATTGGTTAGTATATATCCAGTGTTTAAAAATATTGATTGCTTATTGATGAATCGGTTTACAACCAAATAGTCTTTATGAATATTTAATAAATATCTAATACGGAATCACCTGCAACTTTTGATCGCTAATTTATGGATTGTCTCATAACTAAATAGTCGTTAATAATAGTCGTACAAAGAAAACTGTTGATTGCTAATTTATGTATATGTTGACAACTAATTAATCTTTATCAATATTTACAATATAATTTATGTTATGTTATGTCTGAATCTAGGTCAGTTTAAGAAATTTTAGTGAACGAAATCTTAAAGTTGCTCTACCTACTCTTGCAAGGCTTTGTATTTGTGTCGGCAGATACCTGGGTTATATTACCCTACAAGGGTTACTTCTCTTGAGGATTAACTCCTAGCAGGTAAATTTCTAGTAAACCCTCTGTTTGTTTGGGACTGAACCGACTGTCTATTCGTTCATAGTATCTAACCGTTGTAAAGTTTATTTTCTACATTTAGGAATTAATATACATATGTAGACTAAATCATAGCAATTGTCTACCTTCGCTGTCGGTGATCTTAACAATGTAGACTCGCTAATGTTACCTGACCTTAGATAAATCGTAATTACAATTTGCTGCGACAACACGACATTTTATCAGAATTCCCTGTCTAATAAAGCCTATGAAGAATAATATGTCTCATAAAGCCTATCTAGTTGATAAAGAAGGACTAAGAACAAGTCTTCAAGATGAAGTAGTATCTCCTGCCTTATAAAGCCTATATAGAATAATACGGCTAATAAAGCCGTATAAAGATTCATATAATTACTCAACAATAGATTCTAATTTAAAAACAGCTATTTTCGATATCTACCTGTTCTAAAACGTTAAATCATTTATTAGGCACTTCGGATTACGTCATTGGGTCGACGTCAGAAGCGTGTTTCCTATCTGTGAAGTGAAGCAGGAAACAAGCTAAAAACAGCAACCAATTAAAATGTGAGGTAAATAGAGGAAAAACGAAGTTCGTGGTGGTAGACAATCTTACAAGGCATTTCGCTCAGAAATACCCGAAATATTGTTTCTAATTTTACGTATCCTATTTTATTGCCAAATAGATTTATATTCTATAATCAATAAAAAAAAAAAAAAAAAAACTACTAGCAATAAAGAACTAAGGGTAATACATGAAAATAGGGAATACCAAGAACAATTCTAAAATACGAAATCAAAACCAGTACTGTAGTCTAGATATTCATACGGCATCTTCGAATTCTAACAAACAAAATAATGCTTTTAATTATACATATCCTGTTTAATGAAAAATACATTAGACTACTATAAGCAAGTACAAAAATAACGAGCAGTGAAAAAAAAACTTCGGGAAACACATAAATAGATCCGTTTAAATAAAGGAAACTAACTAAGTTTTAAGCACTTATTTCTCCTAATGTGACGACCCCATCAAACATTTCTGTAAAACATTTTTTGTAGAGAATTTAGTAAGCTTTCGAACTGTTACATTTCAATTGCCACGATCTCCTAACCCTTTTCGAGATATTAAGGAAAAAATACGAAGGGGGCCTAATAGATATTCATAAGGGATCTGAGAACCCCAAGATACCGCAAAAATAAAATATTCTAATTATACGTATCCTGTTTTATTGGCAAATACATTTGACTACTATAAGCAATTGCAAACAATAGGGAATATGCCAAAGAACTCGGATTAGGAGCCTCGACAGTTTCAAGACATTTGAAGGAAATCGGCAAATCCAAAACTGACATTTCATACGGAACAGCCTGATATATTTTTAACAATGAATTGTTTTTCTTATTTTAATTAATCTATTTTATTGTCAAATACATTATCCAACTATAAGCAATGTAAAAATAGGAATAAAAACAGACAAAAAGAATTGTTCGAATAAACGAAATCAATTACTTCAAATTTTAAGCACTTATTTCTCCGATTGACATCGCTTATTCAAAACTTTCTTTAGAACCTTTCTTGTAGACCATTTAGTAAGCTTTCGAATGGTAACCTTTCGCTTCCCAAGATTTTCAACCGTTTTCGAGATATTAAGAAATTATACGAAGTTCCCAAAACTTTTCATTATTTCTGACAACAGAAAATTGGTCTCATTTTACCTATCCTGTTTTACACGCACATACATTTTCCTTACAAATACAACATAAGAAATTAAAAAAATAAAAAGCAATAAAAAACCAAGGGAAAGAGACAAAAATTACAAAAAGAACGACAAAAACCCGTTCATAAGAACAAAACAGACGTATTTGAAGTTTTAAGCACTTATTTCTCCGATTGACATAACCTAATCAAAAATAGTTTAAGAATCATTTTTGTAGAGAATTTAGTAAGCTTTCAAATAGTTTCTATCCACTTTCCACGATTTCGCCTAATCAAAACTTTCATTAGAACCTTTTTTGTAGAGCATTAAGTGAGCTTTCTAATGGTATTCTTCCGTTTCCCACGATTCTTAACCGTGTTCGAGATATTAATGAAAGTATACGAAGTTCCCAAAACTTTTCATGTCTGTTCATTAAATATTTTATTCTAACCCTTCCTTAACTCCAAACGTAACATAACTTTCAACATATTAGTTTTAATGAAAGTAGAACATGCAGATAATGTTTCAACTGAATCCCGTGATTCTAAGTACCCAAACCAAAAACGGTATTCAAAAACTATTTTTCCAATTTTCTCGAAAACGGTTAAAGCTATCGCCTTGAAAATGGTTTCATTCGTTTCCCTTGCCCAAGAAGCCTATAAAAAGAGTACTTACAAGCTTATGAACTCAAAAACGTAAGCGTTACGATTTTTTTTGCGCGAATTTCGCCCCAAACGCCATCTTCCAGTGGGCGGATTTTGCTGGTTAACGAACTTGACCTTTCAAATTGGACGACAGATTTTTGTACCAAATTTCATCAAAATCGGACCATTCGTCTTCTATTTAGAGAGCGAACAGACAAATATATATATATATATATATATATATATATATATATATATATATATATATATATATAAATAAATATATACATATATATATACAAATTTGAACCACCGTTATTTTTGGTTTCTAGGGGTTCTGAAACGCAAAATTTTCTAGTCGGCACTTCCGGATTGTTTCATTGTATCAACCTTATAAGCGGGGTTCCTCCCTATGGGGGAGAGAGGAACCGCGCTAAAACAACAAGGAATAAAAACAAACAAGAAGAACATCGACATCTGGGCCATTAGCGCTCTTCTGCTATTAATCGCAGAGTCAATCTCCAATCTTTTGTTAGCATCACTCGCACAGTGTTTTCAGGTGTCCTGCTTGTGGATGGCCGGCTTGAACGTGGTTCGTCCTCCACAGATTCCTTACCAGCGTAAAATCGTACAAATCAATCATACACATTTCCTACTCCCAGCATCGTGCCTGTACACGTGGACCCACATCTCATTGGTTTCTAAGGCTGTTTTACCCAATTTGAGCCAGAACTTAATGTTGGGTCATTGCTCCATGATGTGTACTACTCGAATCACTCAATTATAATGAATGCAATAAGCACTGCGCTAGTACCAAAAGATGTCAAGTCTAGTCTTGTCTAGCAGTGGCAGGTGTGCTTCTATCAAACTTTGAATACCCACTTAAAAGACCATTCACCAAACTTTTTAGACACACCAAGTATCTCAGGGTTTCCCAGTCTATGGTAAGAAAAACAAGCTGAAACCACATCTATGAGGCTCCGATATATGTTGTATTTGAACCCTTGTATCTTCTATAGTTGTTGAACTAGAATCGTAAAATTTGGCACATTTACTAGTAATACGTGTTAACCTTTTGACCGCTACATTCAGTACGTGGACATTGTGCGATTTTGGTCAGTGATGCAAGCATCGAATGGAGTTCATTTCGTATTTCCCTTTGCCCCTTTACTCATTAGCCTTTTCGATGCGACGTGGACCAAACTCCCTTTCCTAGGGCGGCCGTACGCACCCTTTTTTTTTTTACTTAGGTGCTTGTTACTAATCATCATTTTCATGTTTATCTTACGTTAACTACGAAGTGTATTACTTGAAACGATTTATTTACTACAATTTAGGTACTCAGCAAACCTACAATAACCATTTAAAAAAAAGTCGACTTAATTTTCCTCCCTATATTTCTCTTTCTACTTCATTCCAAAACCACTGCTTGTTTTTACACGTGATTTTTAAATGTAGCAATGAACATGTGTTTTATTTATTATGATAATAAGCTATTCCTTTATTATTTACAGTTTCCCTAAAAAAATGCCCTAAGAACATTTTTTCCGTGCACACGCCTCACTTGCTCGCTTGTTACTTATAATGTTCAAAATTTGTATGTTACCAGTTAAGGGTTAAACCAGCAATTATCCCTCAATCCTGCTAGAGCACTCGATACACGCTCAAGGCTAAAGAGGGCTCACAATCAAGAGATACAGCGAGAATACTCGGGCGTCACCTCTGAGGAACATCATTCTCCGGCGAGTATTCTCGGGCGTCGCATCGAATGGGTTAGTGAGATTAGTCCTAATAGAGGAGACAGGAACCAAAATTTATATTGCTTTTTTATCAATATTATCTAAGAAAGGAATATACTTTATTTGATTGGGTAAGAATCAGGTGTTGTTTTTTATTTAACCAACTAACATTTCTACAAAAATAAATTTGTTTTTTTAAATTTCTCTATGTTTAGTTTTAAAATTATGAAAATTATATGTTGCAAATTTCAGTAGAATCAGTTAAGTTGACTTCAAATACCACATGACAGTTTGAAAAAAAAGTATTCAAGAGTATACATTAAAAAACAGTAAAAAAATTAATCGATTTAGTGAAAATTCTTCATTTGTATCAGGTGATCTCATAAGTAATGTCGATGTTTAATATTCTGTCTGTTCATATTCCCTCCTTTTTAATTTATTTTTGTTCACATTTTTTGTTTAATATAGCATTAAATACACTTCTATTGATCATGTTTTGGTTGGTGAAACTTATTTATTCTGTGATAAAATTTCATTTGAAATGGATCTCCCAAGAAATCACTTACACCTCGTTATGCTTTGGGAATTTAATAAAGGAGAAAATCATGCTTCAACTTATCGAAAAATTGTAGAAATATATGGCGAAAATGTCATTAGTGAGCAACAAGCAGCGGTGGTTTGAACGATTTCGAACGGGAAAACCGCAAGCTTGAAGACGAGCCTCGTACAGGTCGACCAACTCCTGCAGGCTACTGTAGAAGAAAATCCTATTGTAACAGTAGAAGAGCTAGAAGAAACATTTGGATCGAGACATTCTACACTCCACCGACATTACTCTGATAGTAATATAAATTTCCAAATAATACATCTTGATTATGAAAAGATAAAAAAGGAAAGGGGAAAAAACATATAACTGTTCAAACATATCAAAGCTGCATTATTTTTATTTTTTTGTAAACAATAAACAGTATATAAGCCAAAGTTTAAAACTCCTAAAAGAGTATACCTATACAATAAATATGTGTATATATATATATATATATATACATACACATAAATATATATATATACGAATAAAGAAAATCATAAGCTTATAATAAATATAATATAATCTCATAATACAAATTAATTTAAAATTTATTTGAATTTTTAATTTAGCGACAATTCATGGTATATGACAAATAAAATATGCATTATCACATTTTTTGTTTGATTTTTTTTTTATTATGTAAAGGATGAAGCACAGTAGTTAATTTTGGCTGACCATCAAATTTCATATTTAATATTTAATTCAGCACTAAAGATTAATACTAAATGCAGAAAAACTATGATTACTCTGCTTCTGGCTATGAACTCGAGTTTTTAATGAGTTGTTCCACTAATGTGTTAAAAGGCGCTCTGCGACTAAAATGGAGTCTCTGTGAAATACTCTGTGAAAATAATACAAAGCAGTGATTTATGAATTAAACAGGTGTTTTTAACTTAATATTTAAGGCCATTCATTGTAGCTGTCAGTCTCAATCATAGGAAAGCAGGACATACTTTCTCCTCAAATCATAACTCATTTTTTAACTATTTAAACTGTTAAACTTAATAAACATTATAAAACAGACACAATCGATTAACAATAACTGATTAAAAAAAAGAAGAAAAAACAACCAAAATTTAACTGTAATAACATGCCAGTTAAACTTTAAAAATTTGTATTTATGGCAAACAATTTTTTTTTTATTCTAAAAACTTTTAACAATTATTTCAAATATATACTATGTACAAAATACATTAAAATATATGAAACAATAAACTATTAAGGCTGTGCCTTAAAATAATCATGCAAAATATTTCATTAAAAATAAGAGTAGAGAGATACAAAAATATACTCGTCAATAGTAAACGTTAATGGTATACTAAAATATTTATCGTTGGTTTTGTTGTGGTGGATAGCCTGGAGGATACTGATACTGTTGATGTGGATAATAATCTGAAACAATAGCAACAACATTTCATTACATTAAAAAAAAAAATGTTTTAAATTTAAATAGAATAATTAATAATTTCATTACAACAGAAATAAAACTCCAACAAATTAGGAAAATATTTAAAAGTATTCAGTAGATGCCCGTCCTGCATGTTATAAGATACTACAACATGAATCCTTACAAAAGCTAATAATAAGACGCATTTAACTGGTGAATATTGGGATGGTGTTGGAGTTATGTGATGAAGGAACTGACATTATACTGAAATTTACTGCCACACGTACATATAAATACACAAAAACCTTTCCTTCTTGGCAGGGTAGTAGAATAGCACACAGCTCATTAGCACTTCATCCTTTAGTAGGTACTTCAAAATCTAAATCAATCTGCTAGAGCTTAGTATTGACCACACTATCTCCCTTGTGAGGCATATAGTCATTAATCGAATACTTCTGTTGGGCTTATTTTATAAATGTGATTATTATTCTATTTGTAAGAAGGTCACAACAAGAAAAATATACATGTTATAAGAAAACATAATGGGCTTACCAATGAAAACAAAATAAATTTGTAGCAATCAACAACCTATACCTATTAAAAAAAAAAATATTTACAAACATATTTACAAATGTACATTGAAAGACTAAGTTTGTATACATAGGTGATAGGAAACACAGTTGAGAGAGTCCAGAGATAAGTGTACACTTACATATTGTCCAAGGAAATAAAATTGATTCACGAATTGTCGTGCAATATTCATTTGAGATCTATCGATATACTTTGCGTCTAGTTCCAAGGCTCTTTAACACATTAACCGCCATCAAACATTTTTAAAAATGTTTTGTATAATTTTGTGTTTTGTTTTTCTTTTTTTGGTCAATTTTAAATTTATTTCAATATTTTGTTGATAAAAAATGTGTTGTTATTTATTTACCCAAGGGATATTCATTGGTGGCGGTCACCTGTGCCCGCCTTGGCGGGAACTGATAGATTTTAATTCAGTGTCGGCCACTTTGTCGGTCACAGCACTACCTAGAAACTGTGTGCGTTTTCTTTTTCGCACCTGTTTTTAGGTGCCAATGAATCATCACTACTATATGATAATCTTTGTTTATGTCCTCATTCTACCTCTGCCTTGTCTAACACTTCTACTAAACACCGAGTGAAATCATCATCATCATCAAACTCCATTTTCATAAAAGAATCTTCACAATATCTCCAATATATATATATATTGTAATGATATATTACATTCACGAAAATATTTTTAAATTCAAATAACCATCGATATTTTGAAAAGCCCGCGCAAATCACAAACCAGATATACAAATAACATCGTATTATATACGATCAAAATTAATAATATTTTTGGACAATACTGTTATACAATATATCCATATTAAATGTACATCCAGATAACAATAAATTAATTATTTAGTACTGCAAAAAAATAATTGTTATCTGTATATATAATCCGGCAAACTGCGGAAGTTGAGAAGCAAGGACGCTAAACTTTCCCGCTTGCTCGAATGGCGTCAGACCAGTCTAGTCTCATTCAGAGGGAGAAGAAGGAGTCGGTTCCCCGCTCGAATATTGTCTTTTGGTTCTCAGCGTTGGCCGAAGTCAGAGCTCTCCTCCAAGGAATACCGAATGTATTGAGATTTCGTTGGAAGCGGATTGATTTAGAGGTAAGAATTGTTTTTGTTGTAGTTTTCAATTATTTTATTATTGTTTGCATGTAATTTAATATTGTTTGTATCTCAGAATTGTCTGGAGATAAATGTAATACCGTTCATTCACTCGGAACCTTGATCCATGAGATTAAGTTAAATTAACATAATAAAACTAATTAAAATATTTTTATTTCTTTTTTAAAAAATTAATCATTATAATATATATATATATATAGGCATATAAATAAGAAAACTATATCAAACAAACAAGAATCACAACAAACACGAGATGGAAAGAGATAATT
This sequence comes from Gonocerus acuteangulatus, assembly GCA_946811695.1. Lineage (NCBI taxonomy): Eukaryota > Metazoa > Arthropoda > Insecta > Hemiptera > Coreidae > Gonocerus > Gonocerus acuteangulatus. The sequence goes on along the minus strand of OX328123.1, from coordinate 11,191,994 downwards.
GTCAAAAATAGATCAATAAAAGTATAAACATTTTGTCCTGAATGTGAAGGCCAGCCCCACTATTGTTTGGCATGCTTCAATAGATAACATCGTCTCTGAATGGCTTTATATTACAATTATTTGCAATTCAATTATTCCTTTTTTTGCTGTACTTCATGCACTTTACAAATTATTTAAGTAATTTCATACACTTAATGTGTTAACGTTTATTTTTATTTCATTTTAATGTAGAGAATCAAACTCAAAGCTTACATCATACTCTACTGTTTTTCAGTGGCCTCTAATAATAATTTATTTTCAACGGCTGGTTGCTAGGAATTGCTCTTCAAGTGAATTATTGACAACGATTTTAACCTGTACTGGTTAAACTGCTGTTACTGGTAACCTATAGATAACGGGTTATCTCTAGGTTATCTGTTTGTTCCATAGCGCCCCAGTGTCAAGAAACATTATACTTTGATTACATATCAATTGATGAATAACACATAGTATGACGGAAGCCTTGCTATAATAAACTGCACAAAATTATATAGTAGCGTTAATTTTAATGATACATTATTTAACGCAATAAAATAACTACTTATCTGCCGTGACAAAGCACGGGTGTTCAGCTAGTTGAGTATATATTTCACTTGTTTATTATTCATAATATATAAGACAATTGCTAAACAGAAGACATTTTTCTTTTCTTTTTCACATGTATACAATATAACTTTTTTATACAGTTATTCAACTTAAAAATAATTTATCCACAATTAATTCAAGATAACTAAAAATTAATAATGATAGTAAACAGAAGAAAACTCAAAATGATAAAATATGAGTTTTTAATTCGGCGGGAAGATTGCTCAAATTGAAGGTGCTATGAGCGATAGTATCCTGTACAGGAGAAGCTTTCCAAATTAATTTGACTCTGAACTTACTTGGATGATGAGGATAGCCTGCAATAGTAGCATAAGGATTGTATCCAGCAGGGAGAGGAGCAGGCATCGCATATACTGGGTACGGAGCGCCAGGAGGAGGTGCGTAAGGCATTGGCATCATCGGTGGTTGGGTAGGGTATGGAAGCGTGTGAGAAGATCCAGGGCTGATCTGCGGTGGTGGAGGCCTAGGTGGAGCAGTCTTCTTGCTTGCTTCATCTGAAAAATAAGGAGGAAAATCAAACAATGAAATGTGAGAATGTTAAAAGCAAACGTAATAGTGAGTGGAATTATTAAACAAGTCTTCAAGGTTTTTATTAATTATTTATTTTAACTGCTTATATTAACATCTATGCTATTATAGCTTTTACACATAAGTTCAATTATTATAGCTTTCCAGGAGTTCAATTTCGCATGTGCATCAGGGCGGGAATTTCTTCCTGCACTCTCGCTTCTGTTCAGGCATTTTCAAATCGTTTTAATGATCAAATACTTAAGCAGGCTACACAGGTCAGGCAGGCCTGTCAGTTAGACCTGAACAGTCTGCCTGAAAGCCGGTCACCTGAACATGTATATATTCCGGCCACCTGAACAGTCTTAACTGACAGACCGGCCGGAATATATAGACGTTCAGGCGACCGGCTTTCAGGTGGACTGTTCAGGCTTAACTGACAGGCCTACATGACCGTGTGTAGCTTGCTTTAATGTGAATCACTATAAAAACTGATTATGTCTCGTTTAAGACTAGGGAATGCTTTGAGAGGTTAGATAAGGAAGGTAGTGTTCCATATTTATCAATACTTAGCCAAAACTAAGGCTGAAAACGTTTTAAATTTCATAGTGATAAGTTTATGACAGAGAATTTTTACCACCAATTTTCTACCGAGAATATAGGACATGCTCTATTCCGTCCCTCTAACCATCTATTTGAACAGGCAACGTTATAGTCTAAATTGTTTTTAGCCTTTGCTTTGGCTGAGTATTGATATACATTAAACACTATTTTCCTTGCCTGACCTCTCATAGCCTTCCCTAGACCTAAAAGAGACATAATCAGTTTTTATTGAGTTTCACGTAGCGTGTTGTTTATTGAAATAATAATGCAAATGGCGGACCTGTCGGGAATAATTCACACAGAATTTCATGCATGGATTTTAACTATTTCATCTCATTTTTTTTTTTTTTTTTTTTTTGTTTTGCATCGGCTGTCAAGGCCATTAGCTCCATCTAATTGAACGGGCTAAAGTAACTATTTGAAGGGAATACATTTTTTTTAATGGCCTATTTTTGTCATATAGCTTCCTTAAAAAAAAAATAAAGAAGGGACATTAACTTTAAAGTCATTTTTCTCAAAACTATGTTTTTCAAATTGGGCAATACACTACACTACCACTTTCAATTTGCCACCGATCAATTTCAAATTTTAACTGCAGCTTCCTAATGATAATTGCAAGAAAAGTACATCGGATATTTTCGTTTCATTGAATTGTATCGATTTTATGGCCATTTTTTGACAGATTTTTAAATAAAAAATGGAGGCCCGGTGCTTGTGAGCATTAAGGCGTGAGCACTTAACCCTCCGTGTTAAGGGTCGTAGGTTCCATTCCCACTATGGGGTGGTGGCTTTTCTTTAGAAAAAAGAAAAGGCATGAGCTCTAGCCTATGAAAAGGGTGGTGATCTATTGATAACACGTCCTAGAATTCTCAGTTAATTATAATGGACGTTAACATTTAAATAAATAAATAAATTAAATTAAAAATGAATAATTGTTCACCATTTTCAAAAAAAATTAATATTTCTTGAAAATCCTATGTACTTTACTAGATTTTACTTTTTTATTGCAAAATAATTTTACTTTTTTGTTTTAGATAAAAAATTGCCACCTGCAGACTATCATCCATGAAAAAAGAGGGTTTCTGTTCATCAGATACAGCACTGCCATTCTTATTATGAAGAATTATGACTTTTTTTTTTTTTGATACTTTAATATCCCATAGAAAACTTATGAGAAAGAATTGAAAATATTTATTGATTTGTTATTCATAAATTGGAGAAAATTAGAAAATTACTTGGATTTTGATCAAAAAATGTAGTATTACCCCTTAACACATTCAGGCCCATCATCGTGGTATATGCGTCTGAGATGTGTCTGTGGGCCCAGTGTCATGGCATATGCGTCCGAGATGTGTCTGTGGGCCCAGTGTCGTGGCATATGCGTCCGAGAGATGTGCCTGTTGGCCCAGTGTCGTGGCATATGCGTCCGAGAGATGTGCCTGTTGGCCCAGTGTTGTGGCATATGAGTCAGCATATAGCTTGGCTTTCTTTATATCCCCACTACTCCGAGCCTTGTCCTATGCTCTTCGTATTTGGTTTGGGACCTCATTACATTATTCCCGATTAGGTTTGCACTCTGGTATCGTATGATACTGAATCCCCTCGAAAAATTTCTTCAGCGGACCCGCTGTCGTGACGTATTTGACATTTTACTAAATTGTAATTAATCCACTAAAAGTTCATCATTTTAGAAGTTTCTTCATTTATTTATTTTAAGTATATGTTTGGCAAAATAACTAAACAAAAAGAAGACTTGGGACCTGATGGAAATTTTGTTTGAAGCCATCAGTCCTGAAAGTGTTAACTTGTAAGTACCATTATTTGAAGATGAAGCAGAGGCAGCCGCAGCAGCGTGATGAGCCGGTGCAGCTGGAGTAATGCCAGGTGGACCTCGGCTAAGATTCTGTGTTAGATCTCTCATCAATTCATCCTTTTCAGTCTTACGAGCGAAACAAAAATCAGAAACTTTGTTCTGGAATGTTAGCAGGATCTAGAAGATTAAATAAATTCATTGGATTAATACAATCTATTTAAGTTAAGGAATAGAAAAATACATCTTAGCATGTCAGAAGCCAGCCTTTCTTGATTTAAAATATAGTGGAGTTTTAATAACTTGCATCTTATAGGATTAATACAAATATATATATATATATATATATATATATATATATATATATATATATATATATATTTTGCACAAATATATAATATTTCAAAATAATAAGAAATGGAATATTTATTTATAAAGTATCTTTTAATTTGTACAGCATATTGACTGGGAATATCATTGCAAACTTTCAAATATGTCATGAAGTAAAGAACTTCTTAAACGACCACATAACTAAAGACTTCAGCCGGCAATACCCTTAGTGTCTGTGTCGAAGCCTCTAATCACTAGAGCAATGCACAGGTCAGGTTGGCAAATGAACCCTATCTGTATCATACATATCACAGCTTTGTTCTAAACTCTACCAAATCCTGGCGGGAGTCCCTCCAGGATCAGTACTTAGTCCCATACTTTTCATTATATTCTTAAATGATATAAAATATCCCAAAATTAAATGCGAAAAATCTGTTTTTGCTGACGATAAGACATATATATCTAGCTTTCGGGTCGACACTATTACCAGCCATCTTACAACAGCACTGGAAAAACGTACAAAATATTGTAATAAGTGGAAAATAAGGTTGAATAGCCAAAAATCTGAGGTATTGTATTTACTCGGAGAAGACCTAAAGTATACCCTGAAGTAAAAATTTTTGGCAATTCAATCCCTTGGTCTAAGAATGTGAAGTATCTTGGAGTAAATCTGAACTCCAAACTGACTTAAACGAACCATATTAACATTCAATGTAATAAGGCTATTGCTATATTACAATCCTTATTTCCTGTAATGAATAGAAACTCAGGATTAAGCATAATTAACGAAATACTTATTTATTATTTATACACGCACTAAAAATGTTTATCTTCTATTGACGTCGTTCGAGGGTTGGATTTGGGGTCCCAGATCGTCCCTAGGTTCACCCAGCCTTTAATTAATTAATTGGTACCTCCAAAGGGAACAATCAGGTGGGCAGAGCATAGTATTTACCACACTATCTCCCTAGTGTGCCATATGGTCAGGAATCAGATAACTCTACAGTATACACACCTCTAGGCCATTAGTGGCCTGTTACGGAACTGTTTTTTCTGATTAATATGTATATATGAAATATTGAATTTAAAAGAGAAATTCTTCAAGTTTCATCCATAAATATTATTACTCACCTGAGTTAGTTCATTATAAAATTTAGTTCCTTCAGCTAAATTGTTTTGTAGTTCTTTAAAAGAATCATGAGCAGCAGCAAGTTCTTTCAAGGCAGTCTCTCTTTTCTGTGCCATGCTATCATTTCCACTGCGGCTTAGGGTAAATTCTGTATTTGTTTCCTGAAAATAATCAATTAAGTGAAATAAAAAAATAAAGAAAGGGAGTTTAAGAAAAAAAAAAAAAAGTTATAGCAAAGATTTGTAAGTGAATATAATCTCCGCCCATGAATCAGGTGATTTTATAATTTTCAGTTGCTTAGGCATTAATCAAATAATGCTGTTATTTTACTTTGTAATCAGAGTTACGATTACAATTATAATCACAGGCTTTCGAGATAATCTCAGGATTAGATTATAATCACAGACCCTGGAGATACGATTGCAATCGTAAATACAAGAGTGATTACTATTACCCTTGTAATCCACCTCTTGGGTTATTCAATGGAGTCTCACTCATATGAAAGTGAGAGGGAAAAGAAAATGTTTCGTATAAGTGAATAATACTAGGTTTTGAGGCTATTTTAAAATGAAATAAATTCTTCATAAAAAAGTCACAATTTTATTGTTTGCACATATTTTGTTGTTAAATAACACTGTACATTATTATATTTTCAAGTTTCATATCAAAACATTATCATCAATTCCTTTCCTCCTACCGATAATTTGTCGGAACGGTTGACAAAGGTGATTTCAATCGTTTAGCTACCTATGTCTATTTCTGTTTCGTTGGGGTTGTCATCAAATTCTTTCAGTATTTTTATTTTGTCTTCAAGCTAATGTTTTGTTCTTGTTTTTTTTTACTCATTTTAAAAAATGAAAGGACGATAGAACAAGGCTACTAGAACAACTACTGTATAGAGAACTGAAAAACGAGGGAGTGGAGGGGGATGAATCACTGGCAGTGTCGTGTTATTAGATCGGAAACAAAGGAAATCATGCAAAGGAGAGTGCATAGAACACGGCTTGACAACTAGAATGACACGGAAGAACTGATATGAGTGAGGGAGAGACTGGTGGGGGTATGTCAATGGTAAGTCTGTAAACATTTAGTGGAAAAGCTGTTGTCTCTTTGCGTAACTGAATAGTATTTACACCAGGGGAACAAATTAGCTTTCGCATAACTGGATACTGCGTATAACTGAATGTAGCACAAGTGAATAATTCAATACACAGGATTAAATAGAGTTTCACCGGAGAACGAAAAATTCTTCGTATAACTGAATGTTTCGTATAAGTGAGAATTACACTTGTAATCACAAAATGTTTCTGTAATGATACTTGTAATCACAACATATTTCAGTGATGACGACTGTAATCACAGCTGTTTTCTGTAATTACGACTGTAATCACAGCTGTTTTCTGTATTTACGACTGTAATCACAGCAGTTTCTGTGATTATGCCAGTAATTACAACTATTTTTTAACTAATTAACTATTTTTTCAGTGATTACAACTCTAAACCTAACCTTTCTGTGATTAGGATCATAATCACATATGAGGTAAGGTCCATAAGTTTCCGGCCTGTCCTGCTTCCCCTCCTTCAAACATGCCGGGACCTGCACGCCTATGCAGGTCCATGCCTGCTCACTCCATACCCACCGCCCGCACTTCCTCAGTCTTGACAGTCAGTGTCCAGCCATGAAGGAAATTCCCCATTTTTACAATGTTCAAACTCGAGAACCGTGCGGTAATTAAATTATTTTGTAAAGAGGGTCTTACTCCTGCGCAAATTAAAGAGTGCTTGGATTGTGTATACGGGCAGTCCTCACCCTCGTATTCCACAGTGAAAGAATGGGCAAAATTATTTAAGTTAGGGAGAGAAAGTCTAGAAGATGACCCACGTCCCGGTTGCCCATTGGAAGCTGTCACTTCTGAAACAATCCAACTTGTGGAATATGAATTGCTGTCTGACCGGCGACTAAAAACCAAGGAAATAGCAGCGAGGTTAGGGCTTTCAAAAACAAGTGTTTTGAGGATCATCAAAGAATCAAAGAACATTTGCATATGAACAAGGTTAGTGCAAGATGGGTTCCAAAAATTCTTTCAGCTGCTCAAAAACAGGAACGAGTTCACTGCTGCAATGAATTTTTACGCGAGTATATTCCCGACCCAAGGAATTTTTTGGACTCAATTGTAACTGGGGATGAGACAATGGTTCTATATTATGACCCACTCAGAAAAAGAGAGTCCATGGAATGGAGAAGACCAGGAGGGATGGTCAGGGAGGCCGAATTCAACCCATGACCGAAGACACTAGAAGAAAAAATCTTTAGTGCTTGCTTGGGATTTGAACTCAGGTCCTCCAGCTTATTAGTCCAGAGCTCTACCATTGAGCTAACCTCGCCCCCGTAATAGTATTCTAATTTATAAAAATAATAGACATTGGGATTAGAATGGTAATTGCAGAAAATGTTGGGATTAAGTTCGTAATTACAGAAAGATTGTGATTAGGGTTGTTATCACAGAATAAATTTTGTGATTACAGTTGTTATCACAGAAAAAATTGTTATAATTTGGGTATAATCAAAGAAATAGCCAATGATTACTAGTCATAATTACAAAAAAAAATGTTGTGATTACAAGTGTAATTATAAACAATTGTATGATTATAAGTGTAATCTTAATCACTCTTGTAATTACGATTATAATCGAAATCTGTAGATATGATGGTCTGTGATTATAATCATAATCGTAATTATGATTATGGCCATCACTGTTTCTAATAAATTAAATGCTACCTCGATTATTATTAAAGAAGTGCTAGAAAAGAATACTTTACAAAACATAATTAATAATGCAAATAGACCCATTACCTGTATCCTCTCGAGAAGGGATTGTTGCCTCATAATGCTATCCTTCACTTGTTGTTGGAGGGGGCCATAAGCTCTTCCTAAGGCTTCAGTCGAGATGAATGCTTCGTTTATACTTCCATTAGTTGCCATAGCTGTCAAAAATGTCTCTTTCATATCTGTCGCACTGCTTTTTAATTCCATTTCAATAGTATCCCTCTCAGCTTTCATTGTTTCAACCTTTAAAATCATTTTATATAATAAATGAATATACAGGGCGTCCCGATTTTAAATGGCAAAACTTCAGGAGCGTGTAGGGGACCAAAAAACAAAGACAAAAAGTCCTATAGAGATTTGCTCGTTTTTGCGTAGTTTTAGGAAAAAATCGCAAAACAAGAAACAAAACAAGTTTTCATTTTTCTACTGCACTTATTTAAATTTTAAGTGGAAAAAAATTGTCATTGCGAATTGTTTCAACAAACCAATTACTAAAATTCAATCTCTTGATGCTGATATAGTTTTTGTGAACGGTTTCTGCAACGGTAATGCTTTAGAAGAGGTGCGAGAGTATGTGCGCCGATTCACAGATAGAAGAGTTCTTAATCTACGAGTCTTTTTGTTAACTTTTAATCTACATATATAGGGGACCGGCCATAGGACCTCTAGTGCTAACTATGCTTGCCGGTCCCTGCACAAGGTAGGAACTCTCTAGCGCTAACTATGCTTGCCGGTCCCTGCTCAGGATAGGAACTCTATCGCTAACTATGCTTGCCGGCCCCTGCCCAGGATAGGAACTCTCTAGCGCTAACTATGCTTGCCGGCCCCTGCTCAGGATAGGAACTCTAGCGCTAACTATGCTTGCCGGCCCCTGCCCAGGATAGGAACTCTCTAGCGCTAACTATGCTTGCCGGCCCCTGCTCAGGATAGGAACTCTAGCGCTAACTATGCTTGCCGGTCCCTGCTCAGGATAGGAACTCTAGCGCTAACTATGCTTGCCGGTCCCTGCTCAGGATAGGAACTCTCTAGTGCTAACTATGCTTGCCAGTCCCTACTCAGGATAGGAACTCTAGCGCTAACTATGCTTGCCAGTCCCTGCTCAGGATAGGAACTCTCTAGCGCTAACTATGCTTGCCGGTCCTTGCTCAGAATAGGAACTCTCTAGCGCTAACTATGCTTGCCGGTCTCTGCTTAGGATAGGAACTCTATCACTAACTATGCTTGCCGGTCCCTGCTCAGGATAGAAACTCTATAGCGCTAACTATGCTTGCCGGTCCTTGCTCAGGATAGGACCTCTAGCGGTAACTATGCTTGCCAGTCCCTGCTCAGGATACGACGGGTAGGACAGGCAGTGGATAAATCGGCACGACTATATACACAACTTGTTCATGCCGGTCCAATCTCAGGATTGGACCAGTAGGACAGGCAATGGAATGGTACCGCTAAGAGTTAAACAAGTCCATTAACCAGCAAAACTACTCCATCTGGAGGGGAGGTTTACTTCAAAAGTTGTACTAACGATGAATAAAGTTTTAGAAATGTATAGTAGAGATGAATCAGTAGAAGATACACACAACATTTGTCACTTCATTTACGCTTCAAAAACAGTTTGCACTATTTGGAGCGAGACGTGTCTATTCAGGCAAATGGTAACCTTGGACCAAAACTATACATGCTTGAAATTGGAGATAAACAATGAGCAGGAACTAACAACAGAATCGGATCATCTTACATCATTGCAATATAAGGAATTGTGTGGGCGATATTATAGATATTTTTTGATTTACAGGTGGGGCCAAAAAAAATGTATAGTGGCTTGGTTGTCATTGGGAAGGATTTTATCTAAGATAGAAGGTTTCATAATAGCTATCAAAAATCAAGTGATAGCAAAGGGATTCTACCGCCATGTTTTAAAGGAATCGAGAATATCTGATAAGTTTAGATTGTGCAACAAACCGTATGAGTCGATTCAGCCTATTACAGCGACATGTGAGATCCTTGCAGGGTCTGATTATCTTCAATTGCATAACAAAGTGGCCAAAATAGACCTCCATGCTCAAAAAAGGTACAATTAGAATGCATTGGGATAAAGCAATGGTAATGCACCAGCGGTAGAATTAGTGCTGGGCTCGTACAGAGCTGGGGCACTGATGATGTGGCACAAATAAATGTCTGTAAAAGGATTGGCCTTGTTGTTTTTGGCCACTTGAAATTCATATAAATTATAATAAAGTCTGAAAGATAATAGTCACCTCCTCCATAAGTTGTCTCAGTTTAATTGCAGCAGGAGTATCAGCAATAGCACCTCCTGGTGATGGAAGTGAAGCTCGCATCACTTCAAATCCTTCACTCAGCATAGACATTCCACGTTCATGAGTTTCAAATTTATCCTTTATGATCTAAAAAATAACATTTTTTCATTAAAAAAGCTAATATTAATCAATCATCACTCAACAAATATCTCAATTTGTCAGCAGACACAAAAGTCTGGAAGGAAAAGAAGCTCCTGAAGAGATAACACAAAATACATGAAACATGCAGACAAATTTATAAAATGTCTATGCCAAAATTAAGCTATTTGTCTAGGTATATATATATATATATATATATATATATATATATATATATATATATATATATATATATATATATATTTATATACAGTAGACTCTCCCTCATCCGGCGTTCTCTTATTCATCGCTCTCTCTAATCCGGTGGACTACGATACTAATGAGTGACAGATATCGGAACTAACCGGAGCTGGACCGAACGTTTCTAGAAAACCTTCCCTTCCTAGCTAGTCAAACGTTTGTTTCGTGGTATTTCATTGAATGGAAGTCTAAGAAGGCATATATTTTTTGTTTTAGAGGCAGGAACTTGTCATTCAACTAAGAAAATAAATGTTTCTACTAAGGCATCTGCAGCTGGAACGCCTGATTTTAGCCAGACTAGTTCGAACATTTATATCAAGTGGAGGGCAAGTTTTAAAAGTAATTTTAATAATAGGTACCATTTTTAATATTGCATATTTAAAATCGTGCATATTATTATATCCTCAAATAATAAGGTTTTTCAAATACATAAGTGACGCTTCTAACTGAATTATCTAATTCGGCATTTTCTCTAATCCGACTTTACCCCGGTCCCGACAACGCCGGATTAGGGAGAGTCTACTGTTCAGAGATATATTATGAAAATAGGAATGATTGGTACTGTGGATGGGGGGAAGTGGGCGAACTCTAACAAAACCAGTCAATTTCAAATTGACTGTTTTATAGACAGGAAGCTAAGCAAAGAAAAAATAAAGAATTTATATTTTCAGCATAAAATTTGACACAACTTGTTCTAATGATAACTATACCTTATCAGCAGAAATAGCATTATTGATAATTTCCCTATATTTGGCAATGTTTGTACGGAAACTTTCAGCAAGTTTTGCTGATGGAGTCCTATTCCACTTTTCCTTGAACTGTTCCCTCAGTTGTTCATCAGATGTTTGTTCCTCATCAAGCATTCTCTCGGTCTGAAACAAATGAACACCATTATTAGCGTAAGAAAGAAAAAAATTATTAATTAGGAGAATGAAATTATGAGTAATCCAAGTAGCTGTCAATGAAAGTGTGTTTGTTTTCAATATTTTTTTAGATGCAACATCCTTTTTTTTAATTCAACATTTTTTTTGGAATGTGTTATCAATCGATTACCACCATTTTCGATGTTGGTACAGAGGAGGTCCTCCATGCGCTGATATATGCCGTCATTAACAGTGTAAGGATTATAATAAGATCTGATGAATGCAGGCCTCATATGAACATGAAATTCTTTGGTAATTAATAGTATAAAAACTTATTTGGGATTATTTTCATTAACACAAAAAGGCTTTCGAGTATATTGAAATATTCATATTTGTGAAGACACGATAAACATGTAATATAGAATTGGTTATACCTCATTTAGAATTTCCATATTCCTCTGTAATAGCTCAGGAAGTTCAGAAATCATGGATTTCAATTTGCTTATTCCACCAAGATCTATAATTGCCTGGGATTTTTCAACCAGAGATTGAGGTACAGGCTCCCCGGAACTTTCTTCCAGTGCTGCTGGAAGATTCAAGGAAGCTAGAACCCTACATAGACATTCTCAGTTTTAACAAAATAACAAGATGGCATTTCATTAAATTTGATATTAATATACCGTGCACAAGCCAAAGATTATATGACAATATTTAATCCTGACATTTCAATAGACATGGAAGTATAAAATAAAATTATTTTATTATTTTAGCAAACAGCTGGTATATAAAAATATGAACTCGCTTAAGGGAGATGGTGGGTTCGATTCCCACCGGCGCACAGTGCCACGAATATATGGGGTCAAAAATCAAAAATTGTATTTTTGTCTAGACAAGGTTTATTATTATTATTTTTTCCTGTTATTGGAAAACACAAACATGGGAGAAAAAAGAACGATAGACATAAAATGTATATGGAAACATACATATGATATTTACGAATGTATTTAAAATATATCCAGAACTTTTACAAATAAAAAAATGTATTCCTTCTCAGAATCATTAGCTAGTAACAAATACTATAATTTTTATTTAAAATTAATTATGGTAAAACGATTTCTTCAATTTTTAATTATGGTGAAATGGCTCATTGGGAAAATACCTCACTGCACCCTGGATGTTGGCGCTAATGGCCTAGACGTCGATGCACCGTAAAAAAAAAAAAAAAAAAAAAAAAAAAACTGTAGACTGTGTCGATCGAACTTTTCCTTCTAGCTCTTCGACTGTTACAACAGGATTTTCTTCTGCTGTAACCTGCAGTATTTCGTCAAGCTCTGTGGGTCGACAAGGCTCGTCTTTTCAAGCTTGCTGTTTCCTGCTCAAAATCGTTCAAACCACTGCTGACATTGTCGCTCACTAATGACATTTTCGCCATATATTTCTAAAATTTTTCGATAAGTTGAAGCAGCATTTTCTTCTTTATCGAATTCCTGAAGCATAGCATGGTGTAAGTGGTGTCTTGGGAGATCAATTTCAAATGAAATTTTAGCACAGAGTAAATAAGTTTCACCAACAAAAACATGTTAAATAGAAAGTGCATTTAATGATATAATAAACAAAAAAATTACAGAAAAATAAATTGAAAAGGAGGGAACATAAAGAGACAGAATATTAAAAACCTAAATTACTTATGAGATGACCTGATACTATTGCTAATTTGGCTTAATTGGGCCCATAAAGTGACTGATAAAAAAATATATACATATATATAAATAAGTATATGTGTGTGTGTGTGTGTATATATATATATAAAACATATAAATTAATAGAAAAAATATCTCACCCATTAAGCAGCTGAGTTGCTTTCCTTAGTTCATTAATTTCTCTATTTACTAATTCACCTTTTCTAACATCGTAAGCTGAAACTGCCTGGTGGACTGGCATGGGTACTAAATCTTGGAACAAATCTGTTAACATAACATAAAAGTTAATTAAAGTAATTTTTTATTCATCCCTACAAAAGTACAGATAGAATGAATAATAGGAAGTTTCTTTGGGTCTCCCCGTGGTCTAATGGCTAACGCCTTGGATTCTTATGCGGGAGATGGTGAGTTCGAGTCCCACCTACAGCAGGGATTTTTCTCATTTCACGAGCCGTTAAGAAAAATCCCCTGCTACACCATGGAAATATCAAGGCTTAATGGCCCAGATGTTGATACGCCATAAAAATTTTGTTTTGGGTTTTGAGGGTCGCTGAATTCGAATCTGTGGTCTGTTTCACCCCCATTGGCACCTAATCAAGGTCATTTCAAGGACAAATATGTCTATTTTGCAAAAAATGAATCTGCAGTCAAAATTCATTTTTTGCAAAATAGACATATTTCCCCTTGAAATTACCTTGTTTTTGCGCCGATGGGGTCCTTGGGTTTGAATTCAGCGACCGTCAAAACCATGGAAGCTCTAGTTATTTCTTTTTAAATGACATCATACGAAATTTGACCTTGAAATGCCCTAACGCCTTAACTGCCCATGCCCCGGGAGCCGGGGCGAGCTATACATTCACCAGATGCCCTCGCCCCGGGTCCCAGGGCTTTCTCCTACCTCCCATTTTATTGCTTTAGCACAGGGGGCTGGGCACCTCGCAGAGGGGTTTAGATTGCTTCTGGGCATTGCTAAGTGAACAAGTCTTGTGAGATAGTCATTGGTTCCTGAAAAAATTATTTTTTTTTCTACAATTTCTTCAACATTTACGTGAGTATACAATATCAACAATGTAAATGGCAAATCTTTTTATATTTATTCAGTATGGTTAATTATTGTGGAACGTTTTTCTTTAGATCCTATAATGTCTGGACGTAGTGGAAAAAAACAACAGTGGTCATGGATTTTATTCAAGGTTGTCATTTTTTATAATATATAAATAACAAAAAATTCTCTTCACAACAGTTATAACAGAAGAAACTATAACATTATATTATACTATAACAGAAAAAATATTTTCTTTAATTCTGATTTAATTAAATGAATAATTATTTGTTTTAGTATCATTTTTTGCACCTTTAGATTATATTTATCGGTTTGCTAACTGTAATTGTAACTGTGGCCTTTTCAATGCTACTGCCAAGACCATCTAGATGTTATATGGATAGTAAAATTTGTTTATGTCACATCATCATATATTTCTACAAATGAGTGAGCTTTTTTATGACTGTGTTGTTTTATTTATATTGGAATGTATACAACATTTGATATTTGTTTAAGGAAAAAACATTTTATTTCTTCCCTCCCCCCGTATTTTATCTTTTCACTGTATTATTTATATTTCTTTTAATTTTACGATTTTTATGTTTGATGATATCACAACAATATATACATACATATATATATATATATATATATATATATATATATATATATATATATATATATATATATATATATAGATAGATAGATATTGTTGTGATACCATTATATACACACGCACAAATTTGATGAACCACCATTATTTTTTTGATCAATGGGTTCTGAAATCTGAAATTTTCTAGTTCGATTGTGTCATTGTGTTGACATCATAGCAGGTTTGAGCAGTCACAGTTTTTGTTTTAATATAAACATGATTTGCTTAGGGTTCAACAAATTATTCTAGAATTATGTAAATGAAATAAGGAAAATCTTTGACATAAAAAGGGTTGTAGAAAATCTGAAATACCTTTGAAGTTGGACGAGAGATGTTGTGGCAATGGTATTTGCTTAGCAAGGGCAGCACGAGGGACAGGCTGAAGTGACTTGGGATCGGGAATCCTCTCATGATATATGAAGTCGTTATCTTTGTTTGCATCAGTCAGCGCACGCTCGGCTTTTACTATATACTCTTGGAAGAGGGTTGGCTTTCCAGATCTTGTCTGGCCAGATTTCAACAGCTCTATAGCTTTCTGATTGAAAATAAAAATAATAATAAGGTATTTAATGGAAAAATAATATATTACATTCATATACAAAATAAAATAAGAGGATGTCATCACACAAATGACATTGTAAAGTGAACAAATGAAGCTGAGAAATTAAAAATTTCTCTTAAATAGAACATTTTAAGCTAAAATTTAAACAAGTTGACAAACAGTTCAGTTTTTTTCATAAATCTTTGCAGTCCAAGCCAACCGTTAGTCTTGTCGTTTTATTCTTTGTCTGTCCAACAGGTTTTCTGACAAGCTAAGACCGGCAAGCACATTTTAAGCTAGAGGTTCAATATCAGGACCTAGGAAGAAAAAGGCCGAATCACGAATTCCGGAATATTGGGAAATCGGTGTCAATGTTCTGGAAGTGCTTCAACATAGCAAAGACAAATGTTTACTGTATGGAATGTTGCTATAAACGTGATTAAAAAGTATGCAATTGAAATTATAATTTGTACAATTAATTGATATTTATTTTTCATGAAAATAAAAATTTAATTTTGAACAAAACTACGCAGTTTTATTATTTGTATTACCACTAAAAAGAAATGAGCAATTCGGCAGAATACTGTACGGACCACCAGTCCTTTTAAGGTGACCGGTTTTGACAGAAGGGCACAAACTCCCGTAGATCTCATATAATTTGTTTACTTGTAAGCCTCATTTGATTATATTGTTGTCTTATAAACATAAAATTATTTTACAAGGTAGGGATTGTCGGGGTTCGGTCACTGCTACTTAATAAAACTACATTTTATCATAAAAATGGTTTTATTGTGCCGACGTTTCGGCTTGAACTTCAAGCCTTCATCAGGGCTGTAAAAAACAAGTAGGACGGATGTAGTACTGAAATATACACACATATATATATATATATATATATATACATACACACACATATATATATATATATATATATATACATATATATATATATACATATACATATATATATATATATATATATATATATATATATATATATATACATATGCCTACAAACATAAATACACATACATATATACATACATACATATGTGGAAAAAGACAAAAACATAAAATACTAGAACATAATATATAGAAGTGAACATAATATATAGTGTTTGGAAGAACATAATATATAGTGTTTGGATTATTAGGAAAACAGATATAAGAATAACAGATTACATATTAGATTAGATATAAGAATAACAATATGGGCTTACCGATGGGAAGATAGAGAACTATTCCTCACAAATGCGGGATCATTTCTGACAGTTAATACAGGGAAATATAGGAAGAAAGGAGTTGGTGAGGGGGAGGGGCTAAAATCTAGAGAGGCTAAAATTTCATTTTAGCCTCTCTAGATGCCCAGTCCCTCTTCACAAACATTCCCATAGATAAAACCCTCGAAATTATTGACAAGAATTGGACCACCCTCGAACCACACACCAAGCTATCTCGATCTTCCTATCTTGAATCCCTATCCCTCTGCTGCAAATCCGGATACCTCCTATTCCAAGATAAATTCTTCAACCAGATCTCTGGCCTCGCCATGGGTAACTGCCTCGCTCCTGACCTTTCCAATATTACCCTTAATGACCTCCTTGACCAAATCCTCCCCATGTTCCCCGACGATATTATTTTCCTTAAAAAATATGTTGACGACCTCTTCCTCATAATTAATCCTGATAAGATTCCAGAAATTCTAACAGCCTTTAACTCCTACCACCCCCGGTTAATATTCACCATCGAGACCGAAACTAACAACTCCCTCCCTTTCCTTGACATACTCCTTATTAGAAATACAGACGGCTCTATATCCACTGATTGGTATACCAAACCCACTTACTCGGGACGACTTCTCCATTACCTTTCCTCACACCCCAAACACCAAATCCTCAATACTGCCAGCAACCTAATAAATCGAGCCCTCTCCCTATCCGACACCAAATTTCACCCTGCCAACAAATCCCGACTCCTCGATATTCTTACTACCAATGGATTTCCTACGAACATTATCACCCGTCTCATAAATTCTTTTAATAAACCTAAACCCATCCCCACTACCCAAGATAATATTGTCCCTCAATTCAGAGGCCTCCCATATATCCCAAACCTCACAGAAAAAATCCAAAAATCCCTACGCGATACTTTCCCCACTCTAAAACTAGGACTATCGACACAGAACAAACTGAAAAACTTACATACGACTCTTAAAGACCCTATCCCACAAAAAGACAGGACCAATGTAGTCTACAGAATCCCCTGCATCACACCCAACTGCAATAGTGCGTACATTGGACAGACTAAAAACCCAGTAAGAAAACGTATCAACAACCACAAAAATGATGTACGGAATAAAGACATAAAGACAGCTTTAACTAGACATGCCATCACAGATGGACATGACTTTGGTTTTGACCAATACTCCATCCTTTCCACTGAATCCAACGAAGAAAAACGCCTCCTTTCCGAATCAATTTTTATCCACCTAGAAAATAATCCAGTTAATGACAAAATTGACAAAGAAGTCATCTCCTTTACCTACTCCAACATCTTCCATTTATTAAAAACTCCATCCTAATCCCCTATACCGCCTGCAATATAGCCCTTTATACCTGCCTCCCTTTCCATTAACACAGCATTTTATGACTTTATGACCCCTTACTGTACTTTGCCGCTCTTTCTTTCATCTTCTATGTTCTCTGTCCATTGGGTGGTCCAGAACCCCCCTCCCCCTCACCAACTCCTTTCTTCCTATATTTCCCTGTATTAACTGTCAGAAATGATCCCGCATTTGTGAGGAATAGTTCTCTATCTTCCCATCGGTAAGCCCATATTGTTATTCTTATATCTAATCTAATATGTAATCTGTTATTCTTATATCTGTTTTCCTAATAATCCAAACACTATATATTATGTTCTTCCAAACACTATATATTATGTTCACTTCTATATATTATGTTCTAGTATTTTATGTTTTTGTCTTTTTCCACATATGTATGTATGTATATATGTATGTGTATTTATGTTTGTAGGCATATGTATATATATATATATATATATATATATATATATATATATATATATATATATATATATATATATATATATATATGTATATGTGTATATATATATATATATATATGTATATATATATATATATATGTGTGTGTGTATGTATATATATATATATATGTGTGTATATTTCAGTACTACATCCGTCCTACTTGTTTTTTACAGCCCTGATGAAGGCTTGAAGTTCAAGCCGAAACGTCGGCACAATAAAACCATTTTTATGATAAAATGTAGTTTTATTAAGTAGCAGTGACCGAACCCCGACAATCCCTACCTTGCATCATCAACGGTCAACGATCTCCTCTCAAAAAATTATTTTACTGTCATTTTTTATTTATTTCATTCATAATTATTACACAGGTATAATATAAGTTAAGAATTATACTTCCACTACTCCAAATTTAATTTAAACACTAGCTTATGCTGCACCTATTAAGTTCTTTCTATTCTAGAACAAAAGTTACCTGAAGTCTGGCAATTTCTTCGCCCACAGCTTTTGCGTTTTTGCAAACAATACTCTGGAAATAATGGGCAAGTCCAGCAAAAGCTGACTGTTTTCCTGCCACCTGAAAATAAGAAAATATTAATTTTATGGTAACTCATAGCTAAGCATTTTATTTTTATTGTAGCAGGGTGTTGAGAAAAACCTATCTCAAAACTGCTTATTTCATTTACATCGACCTCCTAACTAGCCTAAGAAGGATGTCAGTGCATTCAGTTGGGTCAGTGGCAAAACAGTTGATTATTTATTAGAAGAAGAAAATTATATTAGGGTGTCTACTAATTTTGTAAAATACAAATTTCACTTAAAAAAAAAAAAAAAAAAAAAAAAAAAAAAAAAAAAAAAAAAAAAGCCTTAACTTTTAGCTTAAAAGTTATTTGTGACCTTACATGGATTACTGTGATGTCTATAAACTTAAAATTTTACATACATTTAAAACCATTAATAAAACTGTATAAAAAGGAATATCATACGTTAAAGAGGATAGTTAGATTTATTTTAAAAGTAAAGAAACAATGATACTCAAAATATTAGAATGACTATGGAATTAGCAACCTAAAAAATAATGAACAATGGTAGCAGAATTCAAAATTTCTAAAAATATTACAAACTAAATATTTATTGTCAATCAACATAATTTAGTAAAGTGTACGCAATTTCAATATTTAAGTCTGCTCGAATAACTCTGAATATGAATAAAGAAAAATAAAATATATTTAAATAATGGATAATATCTTCAAATCAATCATTTTTGGAAGTCTTATTTTTGAAGAAAGAGGAGGAGTTACTCCCAAAAAAGGTCTTAGCTGTCAATAAGAGACACAAAGAAAAAAGGAAGCCTTCATTTACGTGTCATTACTGCAAAAAGGAAGGAGGTCATTTTTCTTACAGACAGGCTGTAGGGGCTCTTATGTACCTTATGGTCTGTACTAGGCCTGACCTAGCTTTTGCTGTAGGAGTTGCTTCTCCGACTTTGGAAAATCCATCCTCTGAGGACGTTGTTAGAGTGAAGAGAATACTAAGGTATCTCAAAGGTGCAGAGAACCTGGGGATTGTATATAAATCAAACAGTGAAAGTGTCCTCACTGGATATAGTGATGCCGACTTGGGAGGAGATGTTTTAACCGGAAGGTCTACCACAATGTGTCGTTTTGCTGGAGGCCCAATTTCATGGATGAGTTCAAGGCAAACCTGTGTGGCTATTTCCACAACCGAGGCAGAATTGATGGCTGCCAGTGAAGCTGCTCGGGAAATGATTTGGCTACGAAGGATGTTTGAAGAGTTGCTTCCTGAAGGCTTAAGGATTGTTCCTACGCTTTTTGTCGACAACGAAGCTGCCATTAAGATTGCCAAAAACCCAGAATTTCATCGTCGTACAAAGCACATTCGTATCAAACATTTTTTTGTTCGAGAAGTGGTCCAAGAAGAGATTATACAGATAAAATCAATCTCGTCAGAAGATCAGTTGGCAGACCTATTTACGAAGGCACTTCCCAAACCAAGATTGAAAATCTTAATCAACCTGATTGGACTAATGTGTTAATTTTGTTCATTTTTGTGTGTTAAATATCTATTCAATGAGTGGGAGTGTTGAAATTCATTGAAAGATTTATCAATATGTTATTTATTTATTTGTTTTTGTCACCTGTCTATAAAAAAAAAAAAAAATTGATTAAGCCATATGAAGTTGAAATGTAATACTTTCCTTTCTAACAGTTAAAAATACAATTAATATTTTGCTCACAGAATTTCATTCTTTTAAAGTTCAAAACACAATATAAAGTAGGTGTTTTGCTCACAGAATTTCATTCTTTTAAAGTTCAAAACACAATATAAAGTAGGGTTAAGGCGTGAGCACTTAACACTCCGTGCCAAAGGTCGTGGGTTCGATTCCCACTAGGGGTGGTGGATTTTCTTTCGAAAAAAAGAAAAGGCATCACCCCTATCCTGGCTAGAAAAGGGTGGTAACCTATAGATAACCCGTCCTAAAATTCGTAGTTAATAATAAATGGACGTTAAAATTTAAAAAATAAAGTAGGTGTACAAAAATAACATAATTATTTTTATTTTTATTTGTTCATACTCAGAGTTAGTCATGCAGACTTAAATATTGATTTTTTTTTTTTTTTTTTTTTTTTTTTTACTGTTCATCTAGGCCATTAGCGCCGTCATCCAGGGTGCAGTGAGGAATTTTCCCAACGATGAGAAAGTTCCGTGTGATGAGAAAGTTCCTGCCGCCGGTGGGGATCGAACCCGCCATCTCCCGCATATGAATCTAAGGTGTTAGCAACTAGACCACGAGGAGACCCCTAAATACTGAAATTGTATACAGTTTAATTTACTAAATTAAACTGTACACAATTTTAAATATTTTATTATCTATTCTTCTATGTGTGTTGTTAAAAAATACAATTAATATTTTACAACCAAATAAATGTTTATTATCAAGATTTGTACTTAATAAAACTTAATTGTTATTCTTGCATCTATTATTACTCAAAAAAATATAAATTGTTACGTTACCAGAGGGACCCATTCTCTGTCCCAAATTTGTCGAACGGATTCTTTCTGCATGGCATTCATCGCTTCAGCGTAATACTCGGAACATTGTGAGCATAATTTTGCAATTACAGCATCTTTCATGTTGTCTAGAATAAATATAACAAATTTAAACATAATTTTTCCAATCAAAACATAATACAACTTATTTTGTTATAAAATTTAATGAAATAAATGGAAACTTCATTGCTGGATGATTTCATCTTCTCCTACTTTCCGGCACATATCGCCAGCGGTGATATTTAAACCACAAATTTTTAAGCCCCAAATTTGTTTCAGCTAATGAACGAGCATCGTACCACCTGAGGAAGTCGGCTGTAATTCTGGAGAAGAGCAATGCCAGGATATAGGAGACGATTTTTATATTAATGTATTTGGGTCCACACGTTTATGAGTAATTTCTTTCAAATTGGGTTAAGTCCATTTTGACCTCAAATTAATTTCTTTTCTAATTTTTTTGGGGGGGAAATTCATTAAATCTCATCAAAAATACAGAAATGAATGTTAGTGCGGCCTCATAATTATTAATTTCCTAAAGGAATTATCCTTGCTTAGACATTTTTTGTGTCCCCTGAATAGGTTTACGAATTGGATATATCATTTTTTGAAAGTTGATGCCTCATATTGACAATACAAATGCAAAGCATCGAATGTGAAAATATCTCTTTTCCAGAGTGAAAAAAACTTTTATTCATTACTTTGCTTTTGGAGAGTCAAATAGTCGGCAGATTCGACCTTTAAACAGTGGCTACTCTCCCCTTTCACCGAGTGAACTTAGATTCGAGAGTTTGTCGTCCATCAGTCCTACAGCAATCAGTAAAGATTGAAAATGAAAAATGCGTGTTTTCACATTCGATACTTTGCATTTGTATCGACGATATATGCAAATTTGAGGACTATCTTAAATGGAGATTGTGAGCAATGATGTTTCCATTATCTGTACTTGTATTTGCGTACTGGCAAAATTATTATTAATGTCTTTATTCCGGAATTACAAAAAAAACTTTATAAAGGCAGTGAAAAAAACTAAAGATCTCGTTTAAATGTGAGTGAAAATGGTATAAGTCCAGCTAAATCATGCTTTCACTCAACAATAGACGTGTAAATTTATGTATAATATTTATGTAAGTTACCTAAGAAGAACTAACCGTAGATAGCCTTATAAACAAACACCTCCTGTGCTTGAGCTAGGAGTAGAGACGCTAGAGCTCCTAAGGTTTCAGGATTGAGGTCTGGAGTTGGATCAACTTGTATAGCACTGATCACTGTATTCTTCAAGTGAGTAAATATCCCAGATGCTTGCTAAAATTTAAATAGACAAAATCTTGTTTATTAGAGTATGTTAAAAAAGATCATGTAAAAAAAAACTATTGGTTGAAAAGCAGTAAAAACTGAGGGGGAAAAAAAAGACACAAAAGCAGTCATACTGAAATGTGCTCAGTTGCATCAAATTAAGAATATTCAATAACTTCGAATAACTAAGACAAAAAGTCCTTTAGATATTTGCTCGTTTTTGTTTTGTTTTGGAGAAAATTGCAAAACAAGAAACAAAACAAGTTTTCATTTTTGTGCGTATTTATTTACATTTTATTTATTTGATGTAGATATTGTTGAAAATGTAGTTACATTGCAGCAATGCAAGCATAAAATCTAGCACTGATTTGATAAATTTCAGCTAAACATTGTTCTGCTGATATTTGTTGCACTGCATCTGATTCATTTATAACCTTCTTTAGGAAGTAAGAATATGTACAAAAATGCAAGTTTTTTTGTTTTTGTTTTTTTTTCATATTAAGCCATTTTCTCCGAAACGAGGCAAAAAAGGAGCAAATGTCTAAAAGACGTTTTGACTTAGTTTTGCCGTCACCTATATACTCCTGAAGTTTTGTCATTTAAAGGACACCCTGTATAAGCAATGCCCCCCTCTTTTAAGACCTGGTAACTGGACTAAAAACTCTAAATTCAAGAATATTTTGAAAGAATCTGATAAATTCAAATAAGATTAGTATCACAAAAACAATTCTTCTAAAGATATGCTATAACTTATTTTTATTACACAGGGTGTCTACTACTTTTGTGTAAGCCAATTTCGGGACTTTTTCCTGACATATTCATGATTAGAAAATCAAATTTCATGCCCATTTAAAAGAAAATAATTTCAATCAAAAAGAAAAAGACTTGACTATTAGCTTAAAATTATTTGTAACCTTTCACAGATTACCATGATGTCTATAAACTTACAATTTTTATAATACATATATTTAAACAATTAATAAGACTTTTTAAAATCATATGTTAGAGAGGATATTTACATTAATTTTAAAGGTGATTGTACTAAAACTTTTAGAGTTACTATGAAATTAGCAGCCACAAAAATATTGAACAACAGTACCAAAATTCAAAATTTTTAAAAATATTACTAACTAAATATTTATTGTCAAAGTACATTATTTAATTAATTAATTTGTACAGAATTTCAATATTTAAGTCAGCATATAATTAAAAAATGGATAGTTGATGTGTAAATGCTACATGAAAGGAGTCTAATAGAGTAAGGGGGTGGGAGAGGCAGATAGAATTGCGTCGCCATATAAAAACAGCAACAATTTCGAATGCACGGAAGTCTCGAGATTATGTTAGACTCCGGTAAAACTCAAATTTCGTGACATGGTTTCAAAATTCATGACTTTTTCGTGCCCTATTTTCAATTTCATGAAATTTTCATAACTTTCGTGCAGTAGACACCCTGTTACATTTTTTAAAGTCAGTACAAAAAGTCTTATTGCTGTGAACAATAAATGAAAAATACCTGAAGAAGTTTTGCAGCAAGTTTAAGTCCATCGTCATTTTCAAGGCTTTGATTAGCAGCAACACCGCTCTGGAGGGCAGCGATGTTGAATAGAACACAAACTCTTTCATACGAGAGGGATGACAAGGCTAAAGCAAAAGAAAACATTAATGGAGAATTATGTGAGCGGGTTAATACCACCTTGTGAGATCAAAAATAAGTTCATATTATCAAATTTATAAATAAAAATAAATCAATATCTTTCAATTCTTCATGTCATACATTTTATACGGGATGTTAAAGTATACTAAAAAAAAAATTGTTAAAAAACAAAATGGTGGTGCAGTGTTGCCACAAACGGAAATTCTCTTTTCTCAAAGGCACTAATTTGCAGGTGGCAATTTTTAATGCAGAATAAAAATTAAGTTGATTTTTAAGGGAAATGGTAAAATCTAATAAAACACATGGGATTTTTAAGAAATATTAATTTTTTTCAATAATGGTAACGATTTTTAGTTTTCAATTAGAAAATCAATCAAAAATTGGTCATAAATTAAAGTTGAATCAATCAAAAATATCATTAGGAACCTGCAGTTAAAATTTGAAGTTGATCGGTTGAAAATTGAAGACAATCATCTAATTTGAAAAACATAATTTTGAGAAAAAGGATTTTAAAATTGAAAGTTATTTCTAATAATAAAGATGCAAAAGCCAATTACTAAGGTGCTGCATAACTAGGCATTTTACTCGGTGAGATGAGCATTTTATTATTTATGGTATGACCTGATACAAATATTCCTACCCAATGTGCCAATACTTCTCACATACTTCTGTAGAAAGCACGCCTTAGGGGACTATCTTTCAAAATCATTTCTCGGGGAGTCCAATATATTTATCCTCCACTAGGTAACAAGTAATTGGAGAAACAAAATGCAAGTTCATTAAAATCCGTAACGAACTTACTCAGGCTTATCCTCCCGCTGAAGAGGCTTCCTTTATTAAAAGCATCTTTCCATTTGAAGGGAATCTGAACATCTTGCGGAGGAATCTTCGCTTCAAGAGCATGAAGTTGATCATAGTAACTGAAAGGAAGAAATCATCAAATACATTTTAAAAATAAAATCAATCAATTAGCAATAAGAAAAAATTAATTCCAAATAGTTTAAACTGAAATTATATTTTATGTGGGTGAAAAAATAAAGGTTTTTAAATATTTGAAGATTTCTTAGCGTATTTACATAGAAGCCGAACGAGTCTAATTTGTGAACAGGTTCTGATGACAGTGATTTCACTTGCATTGTATACTAATTCTTTATAACAAATAAATTTTCTTAACACCCCAAATACATAATAAAGGGAATTGTATCTCTTGAAACTGTGATGATTCCACAACAAATTACATTGTTTACACTTCGGAAAAGGACCACTATCTTCCTCAAAATCTTAATGACACTTTCTGGAGCTGTGGAAGGACCAGGCTGCAATATATCCTCTTCCGAAAAGTCTCATAAACGTGCAACGAGAAGTCACTCTAATAGTCTAAAAGAGCTACAGAAGCCCACTGTCCTTAAACGATTAAGAGTGAGGAGTAAGTGGGGGGGTGCTGGAAAAACCCACCGTCAGCCAGTCACGGCCCAGGCTGTCTCAAGAGGGTTAATACACATTATTTAATATTTAAAAATGTTTTACGTGGGTGAAACAACAGAGGTTTTTAAATATTTGAAGATTTCTTAGCATATTTACATAGAAGCTGAAAGAATGTAATTTGTGAACAGGTTCTGATGACAGTGATTTCACTTGCATTGTATACTAATTCTTTATCTAATATATAAAATTCTCGTGTCACAGTTTTCGTTGCCATACTCCTTCGAAACGGCTTGACCGATTTTGATGACATTTTTTGTGCTTATCCGAGCAACATCTATTTTTCACCCCCCTAAATGTTAGGGGTAGTCCACCCCTAAATTTTTATTTTTATTTTTTAGACAAAATTTTTAATTTCTATTTTTTTATGATACAACATACAAAAATACATACAATCCTCAATTTTCACCCTTCTACGATCAACCCTTATTTTTTAATAGCCATTTTAGTAATTTAATCATTTTTCCTCTCCGGTCGAAAATTCTTACATACATACAATATACACATTCTAACATACATACATACTTACAATAAGTAAGCTATTTTTTGTCTACACTAGAAATTACTAGGAAATTATTTATATGGCAAAACAACGTTTGCCGGGTCAGCTAGTAACAAATAAATATTCTTAACGACTCAAATACATAATAAAGGGAACATTACAATCAATAAATCGAATGAATCAAACTGAAAACTAGGACATTTCATGTTATGTACATATTAGAAGCAAAAATGTCTTATCATCGGACCAAATCATTTATTCAATTATATAAAAATATCAAACAAGTTCTAATGTTCACAAAATTGTATATTGGCTTATTCTTAAACATATACTAATATATGGTGAAAATGCAATTAACTTAAAACAGTTAAATATTAAAATTTCTATAATTTGCTCCTTTGGGTTCCCATTTTCAAAATCCCTTCCTCAGAGGATCACTACATTAAAAAAAGAACCTGTACAAAATATATACAAAATCATACTCATCAGTATTTCAAGTATTAAAACAAAAAAAACAATTTTCTGAAAACATGAACACATAATCTTGTAAACTATTGGAATTAATGAAAATAGAACTTATTACATAACACAAATGATGACGTTATGACAATGTAAACATAAATAAACAAGGAATAATAATGCTTCATTTCATTAACTTTGACACATAAAAGTCATTCCATAAGGACTCAATATTTGTTATTTGCAAAATGGAGACTTGTCAGTCATCTAAAATCATCTCAATAAACCAAATAATACCAGAATTTCTGAATTGAAGATTTAGTAAGAGAGATTTCAAAGGGCACTAACAAAAGAACTGAAAGGAACAATTCAAATGGTCCTTTGTTAGGAAGACCCAATGACAATAATTTAACAATCAAATAATGATAAGAAACAAATTAATTGTCTGAATCAGGCATATTTTAGGATTATGCATCATCATAATATGTGACGCATACATGTTTGTAGTTTTATGAAAATAAAAATACATAAAGTACAAAGGAATATAATTATGTTAATCTAAATTTAAAGAAACCTTCAATTGTCTACAAAAATTTAACTACCTGCTGTCTGGCCTGGATAACGTGTTATTAAAAATGGGAGTTTAAAAGAACAATAAATTCAACAGTGAAATTATTACAAATGACACACGTAGAGAAGGTTGAATTAATAAAATCATAAGCAGATAGTAAAATAAGTAGTTGGGGAAAAATGGTTCGACGGTACCAAATTTGTTATTTCTACACAGAATCTAGTAGAATATTCTGGTTTCTTATTTAACTCCAAAACATCTTACAATTTTTAAAGAGATAATGACAGAACAGTTCTGTAAGGACATCAGACAGCATTATGGATTATATTGATAGCTAAAATTTATTTTCCAAGTTCGATATGAATTAAAACAACGTTTTTTTGACATTTTGATAGAGAACTAATTGCTTTAATAATTGCTGAAAAAAATTATTAGAAATGTCGGCATGTGATAGCTTCTTTACGTTAACTCTTTTTAATTTTGAAGTAATAAGAAATATAACCGAATAATCACAAATTGCTTTACTTTACCTGTAAATAACTTCTAAGGAACTTTCGTATTTTTCAAAAGCTTTCCATATAGCATTATTTCGAAGCTTACTAAATTCAATAATTTGCTCAGTGTAATCCTCTGGTTTATCGGCAGTGCTGTAGGAAGAAGCAATTAAATTCTGCAGAGGTTTTACAACTTCGACATCAGAAGGTTTTTTAAGAGGTATAGCAAGAATCTCAGCCATTTTCAAACTGACTCACGATATTATCTGTATGAATGATCCGGTACAACCGATAGTCTGCATATCGATACTAGCATTTCTTTATTAAGACAAAAGGTTGAATTTTTAAATCATTTCTTGTCTCTTATAGATTCAATTTGAGCTAGGTAATAATAACATTTTTACTATAAGACAACATTAAACCTTTTAGCAATTTTCCTCCGAAAAGAACCACGCCCACTTCTCTCTATTGTTCAACTATAATCTCTCCTCCCGCCAAAAATTTTCTATTTTAAAACCGAGGTTCATATTTATTTTTGAGAAAGAATCTTACATAATTTTTTTAAGGAATCTCTAATATTTCCATAACTAGTTTAGGAATTTATAGGCAGCCAATCATGTCTCTATGATAAATGGTCATTTGTACTTAAAAATATCTTATAATAGTGACCACTTCGCCCATGGAATCTGGATTATTCAATTTCTGTAAAAGTAGATTTCCAGGCTCATATTTTTAAAGTAATTTTATGATGCAACCATTGATCGTTAGGTTGCTACTAAGCCCAACAAAGTTCATCAAACAATTTCTGCAATGGCAAAGAAAGAAAAACTTAGGAGAGATAGACCCCCCCCCCCCCCCCATTTAAATGGTGGATGATTATTGAAAAGTATTAGAACATTTTATCATCTGTTAGATATTTCTTACAAAATTTAAATGTAACTCGTTTAATAATGACTAATTCACAACACAACGAAAGAGGAATAAGCAGTCAAGATTCATTGATCTTGAAAATAAATTCTAGGAAATATAATAATGCCATTAAGTATTGCACTTTTAAATCCTCAATATATATGTAAACGTATGTTAGCAAATTCCTTAAATTCGATAATACGTTTCCTTGACATATTTTGTTTAAGTAGTATCTAATCAAAGAAAAGGCAATTGTGGAAGGCTAAAATGTATGACATAAAGTATCGATAGCTTATCATTTTCACACAACTTTGATATGTAAGTTGTCAAAATTGTAACTAGAATAACTGTGCCGCTATTTATTATTGTTGAAACCATGTGATTGAGCTATTGACTAGTTACTTATTTTATTTGTGTCACTGAACATTTTATAGTTCTTCACATTTTCCAAATATCTCGTAAAAGTGCCGTTATGAAGATTTGGTGATCTTGGAACATTTCTCTTCTAACATTATGTACGCTCTCAGTTTTTCATCATATAGACTGGTAAGAAAATTCCCAACGTCTCAAGTCTCTTATCTTTCAAGATATACTTATCGAGAATTGACAAACAATTCAGCCCGGATAACCACAACAACATCAAGCATTACTAAGGCATTCAATGAAGATAAATGTCAGAAGCGCTATGTGAGCCTAGGAGCAAAGATTTCCTCTTCTCAGAAACAGTTTAATTTACAACTGCAGAATATCGTCGCACAGTCTAAAGAACTATTACATAATGTCAAGTTTTCCGACCTCTCACAAGCCCCTCAACCAGCTTTTTGGTATGGTGTAGGTGGCTTAATACCATTTGTTTTTCCTCCGATATCTTTCTTGCTTCTTGGATACTCCCCATTTTTAGCTTATTCGCAGTTGGCCTATGGCGCAACTATCTGTTCGTTCCTCGGAGGAGTCAAATGGGGATTTACTCTGGACGAAAAAAGCCCACACAAGCCGACCTGGGAGAATTTGACATATTCAATTACACCTCAGTGCGTAGCATGGATTGGGCTTCTAATGCCACAAACTCTAGGATTTCTTCTTGTGAGCGGGGGACTTGTTTCCGCAGCTTATATTGATCTGACGACCGCGAACTATCCTCCCTGGTTCAGAGCAATGCGATTGGGTCTGACTATCCCAGCTGTATTTTGTCTTCTACTATCAGCTCTTATGAGCCTATTTCACTAATGATGTGACAATAAAATCTGTGTGAGTAAAAATAAGTGTGCTTTATTTGGCTGTGTTGCATTATCATTTGTATAACATAGTCAATATTTGTAAATTTAATATGTATTCTTTTGAACATGTTATTAAAAGGCACCTATGAAAAAATAATAGAACAATATCCACAAAGAAACTATGTTTCTTTTTTTATTTCATTGAAGCAGAAATTAAATGCACTTGTCTGTTCTATTTAATAAATAACAGTAGATTCACTATTTCACAAACTGTAGAAAACTTGAAGACTGAATGAAATCATCTTGGCCTTTTTTTCTTCCCATTTATTTTTTAAAATTATTTTTACTGGAACAATGTATCCGTTATGGTTACATGCAAAAATTAATTTTAGAGTTACTTACCAAAACATTTAGGATCTGAGAGATATAATATTAATAATACATCCATTTTGTTCTACTAAAGACTAGTCAAAATTAATATTTTTCTTTTATAATTTACTTTACACGTAGTAGCATCAAAATATGTTTGCATATTAAATTTTAACATCCATTTATTATTAACTACGAATAGTAGAATGTGTATGCATCTAACACAAGTCTTAACTAAGATTGTAAGTTGTCTAAATGTTATAGAAACAGGTGTTGTGTAGTAAAACTGTATGACAGATATAGTCTTTATTAGACTGTGATATTTTTGTGTTCTTATATATTTTTTTCTCTGTAAAACAAAATAAAGTTCTTCTGAAATATATATATATATATATTGTTTTTTTAATTTATGAATATAATTTAAATTTTGGACTTGCTTAAATGAACCTTTGAGTAATCTCAAATTATGGAGTCGGGTCTGAGTATTCCTTAAGATTAATGATTGAATTACTTCTTTAATATATGGACTAATAAAATTTTTTATCTTTAAAATTATAATCTATTGTCAGTACATATCTCTCCCCCAGAGGTAAAGGACACCATGTCCATTTATTTAGTAAATTGACTTAACATGTTCTTAATGTAAAGTTTTCGATCCATATAATGGTGTAGGGCTCTATATCCTGTTCCTATAAATAATGAAGATAAGACAGTGAAAAACAAAATCATGTCCGTTTTCATTCAAGACACCTTGTGGAGGACTTGGTTTTGTTTGACGATGATCAATACTTCCAATTACCTATCAATACCAATAACAATGTGAAAAATGTTCTTTAAACTGTTTCTATAAGTAATGAAGAAAAAAGTTGTAATAGTTCAAAGTTATGGAAAATTGGCTCTCCTGAACAATTAAAAATATGTGACATGGTTTACCTCCGGGGTACAGATATGAATCCCGCTATTCTAAAATTAGCTACATTTTTAGGATGTAATATTAAACATTTTTGATTTAAACTAAAAAATTTGGATAGCTTAAAAGAAACTTTAAACAATAACAAGGAATTTGGAGGACTGTGTTAGAGTTGCTAATATTTTGGTATTTTTTATTGGAGTTTTTCTTAGGTCAATTTCTACAATGCGAATGTTTCTGTTAACTTTAGATAGAAAACAGTTTAAATAACTGTCTACAGCTAAACGTAGATGCCGAAAAGAAAAATATATATATGAAATGCACAGCGTACTACAAAGAAAAGTTCCCGGACGAATTTGGGAAGAGGGAATAAATTGTGAAAGGACTATGGTTCGGATCAAGCAGGACCATTCCGAAGAGCACAGCCAACTGAAGAACTGGGACTGACCACAGACCACCTGACAGCATTAGCCGAGTCTATTTGGCCGGACACATTGGGCATAATTGTCAGTCATATTTATGGCCACTAAGTGCTTATCATCCATTCACACTATTTCCTTATATAATTTTAGACTTTATTTAAGGAGTCTTCATCTCCTTTATTTTCTATTATTTGTTTCCAATTCCTGACACATCCAGCAACACAACGTAATTGGGCAGCCCATTTTATTTATATTTTTAAGTTTTCTCTCTCCCTAGTTTTCTTTGTGGTAAATGCATTCCATTATAACCAGATCTGGCCTGTGCCTTATTATTTCTCGCTTCTGATGTACCTTTGACCCATTTTTGATTGTTGGCTAGCAACACATTACTTTTTTCAGCATAAAAGTTGCCCCAAAATCCTGAAGGAATGAATATTGATGACAAGAATAGATGTGGCTTATTAGATCATGCTCTTACTGAAGTACGTAAAGGTTTTATGATTGCATCCACAGCTCCTAAAGTTGATGAAATCCTTAAAATAACTTAGTCCAGTATTATTATTATTAATTATTAACAACGGGTGCCCACGTAGAGGGAGCTGCACCGAGGCCAACAAGGCCTATTGTGCCACCCGACAAGCCAGCCTGTTACACCAACAGCGCCGTATCCGAGATGAACCTTAGCAGAGTTCGAAGGTTCAGTTCAGGTAGCCTTCTAGGGTCATCTATGAAGTCTGCACCAAAATACAGGTATCTCTTTGCTACAAGAGCTGGACATCTGCATATGATGTGATACGGCGTCTCGTCGTCTTCAAAGCATAGTCTGCACCATGAGGTCCTGGTCAGCCCCATGGAGTAGAGGTGCCGGTGCATTCTACAGTGACCTGTATGCTTAAGGCCAAAAAAGAAAGGGTCCATGATTCCTGATGGACCTCTATAATCCCTGATGCTGAAGAAGTAAGTCAGGGGACCTGTATAACTAAGCACTTTCCTCAGAATTTGGGTAATGTAGACTGCATTCCTGAATAATTTTCTTAAAATAACCTATATAAATAAAACAAAACAAAAAAAAAGAATAGTTCTTCTCTTTTACATTTGCAATGAGCAACACAATCAAATTATTTAAATTATTAATTTTTTAAGTAATTTCCTTGCAGATTTTTTTGTATGAGTGATACTAAACTACTTAATAAATACACGAAAACTTCACATTTTTGTCTTTTGATCTAACGCAGGAACGGAATACAGCACTCCTAGTGGTAGACGTGAGAAGTAATATCGAGACAGAGGCACTCCAAGCGGAAGCTTTGCCAACTAACGTTTCACTGGAAAATTCTATTCAAACATAGTACAAAGTAAACCCCACTTCCGATAGACCGATTTAGTTCATTTTAACAACACTTCTTTCTAATTAGATAACGAAGACATAATTCCGATTTTCGTTACGATACAAACAAAAATTAAGACCCGTATGAGCAAATTAGTAAATTCGCGCCGAAGTAAAATCCCCTCCAAATGAACGGATTTAGTTTATTTTTACAAGGTATTTTTCTCTTTAGATGACCTCAAGAAATACCGAGTTTCGTTGAAATATAACAAAAACTACGGCTAGCATGGTCAAATTAGTGTTTTGGGTCCGGGGTACCCCCCCCCCCCTCACGGTTCTAACGACCCATTTAGTTTATTTTCACAAAGTATTATTCTCTGTAGATACATAAGACGTAGACCTAGTTTCGTTACAATACACAGGAATGAACGATCTGCATGAGCGCATTAGTAATTTGGGTCCGGAGTAGACCCCTTTTTCGGATGGACCCAGTCCAGGCAACGAATGCTTGAAAACAGCTATAGGTGGAAATTTTTGGAACACAATTTTTGATTTCGTAACTTTGTTTGGGCTGGATAGGAGGTGAACATATCACATAACACTATTTTTCACAGTTGAAGGAAAATAAATAAAATCGTAAAGTTATATATATTATTGAAGCAAATGGAATGATCTACAACCCCATAACCGACATTTATTTTTTGGGTGCATCCTTGAAGAGATATCCAGTCGAGAATAGAAAAAAGTGTGTTTTTTCCCAAAATGACAGACTTTCACGAGCGGATATTTCGAAAACTAAAGATATCTCGAAACACTTTATAGAATAGAACTTGTAGGAAATTTAATAAGCTTTCATTTGTTATAGAATGGTTATGTCGCTAGGACGGAGGGTTTCCGAGATATCAGTGAAAACCTGAAAAATTGGACCTTCTAAACCCCCCTTCCCCCCGGCTCAAAGGCAACGGGTGAGGAATTTTGATATGTTGAACACTTTACTAGCCGAAACAAAGTTATGAAGTTAAAAATTGTGTTCAAAACATTTCCATCTATAACTCTTAGTTTCCTGGGCTGTTAGTCGCTACATTTCAGATTTCACGATGAAAACTGAAATTATTTTTACGTTTGAAGGAAAATACATAAAAAAGCAAAGTAATTATATTATTGGAGGGAATGCAATACTCTTCAACCCTATAACCGTTATCTATTATTTTGGTACATCGTTGAAGAGTTATCCGGTCAAAACGGGGGAAAAATATGCGGCAAAAGTGTTTTCCCCCAAAATGACAGACTTTCAAGAGCGGATATTTCGAAAACTAAAGTTATCTCGAAAAACTTTATTAAATAGAACTAGTAGGAAATTTAATCAGCTTTCATTTGTTATAGAATAGTCATGTCGCTAGGACGCAGGGTTTCCGAGATATAAGTGAAAACCCGAAAAATGGGACGTTCTAAACCCCCTCCCCCCCCCCCCCCCCCCCCCCGGCTTAAAGGCTAGGGGCGAGGACTTTTGATATATTTACCTCCTATCCATCCCAAACAAAGTTACGAAGTCAAAAATTGTGTTCCAAAAATTTCCATCTACAACTGTTCGTTGACTGGACTGACCTTTTAAGTTCATTTTTACAGGAAACCTTTTATTATGTGCACACACTCCTTTGTAAGGGCTTTGCCCTAAAACAAAGAACTAATAAATAAATAATAATACAGGAAACCTTTCTCTTTAAACGCCCACGACGCACAGCGGTGCCAAACTCCCGATTTTACGGAAAAACATGAAGGTACTTGGACCTTTCTGATTTTGGTATCATTTTTAAAGTATTGTTTTGTGCTGAGTCGAATTAGACAACTACCAATTCGAACGAAGGTAAAAATGCAGTTTCCCGCCCTCCAAACCGATTTCTTTCAAACTTTGCACAATAACGTATTTTGATGCACTAAACACGAATACGATAAAAAAAAAACGTCGGATTTAACTAGGAAAGAAGTTATTAAGCACTTAAGTTCACTGTTGTGCAGGTTATGAGAGCTAATGTAAACAACTAAATTTGTCAACATACGCATGCGCGGGTATGGAAAAGTTCGTAATAAAGAAGTTTAATTGAAATTTACCATAAATTATCGAAATTCATCAGCAATTATTTATTTACAATCATTTTTTTAAATAATGAAACACTCTTCACATTTCTTGTTTCGTTCATGAAAAGCATTATATATCAGAAATCCCTTAATAATTAGCTAATGCCTTTATAATTATCGTTCTAATTCGCGCCTACCGAACTTCAATTGTCAACAAGTCAATTGTCTAAGCTAAGAGAGATGTCTTGGAGGATTAGAAGAATGTCTAGGACGACTTTAAGGGCCATACATGCTATGCGGCTCCGCTCGCTCAAAAAGATAACAAAACCCCAGTCAATCCAACTCGCTAAAATTAATAGAATTCTATTAATTTTAGCGAGTTGGATTGACTGGGGTTTTGTTATTTTCTTGAGCGAGCGAAGCGAGCGGAAACGCATAGCACGTATGCCCTTAAGCGACAGGTGACGACGGGTGAGGATGCCCTAAAAATTAACAATATCTTTGAATAAATGGTTTCAGAACATTTCAAGTGACAGTTCTCTGTTTCCCAATGTTACATATCTGCGCATGCGCGTGTTTACAAATACGCTGATGTCTAGTTTTATAACCTTCCTAACTTTAGTGCTTAATATTATAGTCTATTAATTTTAGCGAGTTGGATTGACTGGGGTTTTGTTATCTTTTTGAGCGAGCGGAAACGCATCGCATGTATGCCTTAAAGTCGTAATTTATGCCTTAAAGTCGTCACAAATTTAGTTGTTTACATTAGCTCTCATAACCTGCACAACAGTGAACTTAAGTGCTTAATAACTTCTTTCCTAGTTAAATCCGACGTTTTTTTTTTTATCGTATTCGTGTTTAGTGCATCAAAATACGTTATTGTGCAAAGTTTGAAAGAAATCGGTTTGGAGGGCTGGAAACTGCATTTTTACCCGAACGAATAATTACTTTGGAAGATTCGCGGGTTTTGTATTAAGAAAGCCCTGAAAAACAGCAATTATTTATTCAATTAAAAAAAGTGTTATTTTACTCAAGAGATGCATAATTCCAAATGTATTTTTGAGTGCTGAGTCTAATAAATTACAACAAATGTAATACTGTTTAAAGTTCTAGACGTATTCTGCTTTATTAAAATTTGCGCTTATAACGAATAAAGTTTCACACGAGATAGGTAACAGATGAAGCTCACTGAATCATTAATAATTATTAGGTTTACGGAGGCTAATTATTATTATCTTATTGCGGGTCCGTTCACATCTTTAGTGCCATTAGTAAAGAAATAAAAACTTGGTAGGGTTTGATCTTTCATTGGGAATATAAAATAAAATCACTCAGACAAGGAAGTTCAAAGCGCCACAACAGGATACCGACAATATCCTAAGCGGAAATGACTCCCTGCATTCTCAACGTTCGCTCTAGGAGAACACTATTACCAATATTTTTCTCATTTTCTTACCTTCTTTTAAAATAATACTAATTTTACTGATAAATGCAATTTAAAATAAAAACCACCAATTAAAAAGCGAGTTAAACAAAGACAGAAACCCGTTCAAAAGAACGAAACTAACACTTTCGAAATTCTATGCACTTATTACTCGGATTGACATCGCCCCAACATTTCACTCACATTTGATTGACATTTCTTCAGAATATTTTTTGTAGAAAATTTACTAAGCTTTCGAATAGTCGCCTTCTATTTACCACGATTTCCTAACCGTTTTCGAAATATTTACGAAAATATACGAACATCCAAAAACTTTTCATGCCTATTAATAACATTTTTTTTTTTTTAATGCTTCCTTAACTCCCAATGTAAACGAAATTTAAACATCTTAGTTTAGATGAATTTCAAACATGTAGAAAATATCTCAATTGAACCCGACGATTTTAAGTACCCAAACCGAAAATGAGCTACAAAACAGTTTTTTTTAATGAAAGTAGTTAAAATTTCATAATAACTGTGAAACAAGAATTTTGGGGTATTTTTGCGAAGACCACATCCAGTTACTTTTGAAGTAGCTGCAGTGATTCAGCGCATGCGCATAACTCCTTTGCCTTCCTTTTGGAGGATTCCGAAGAGCAATGGTATTGGTTCTTGCTGGGAGTAAAGTAACCCTCAACAGTGAAATAGCGTTTGTTTGTGAAAAAGCCTTGTTTATGTTAGTGAGAAAAGTGGGTCTTTACAATTAGTTCGCGATGTTCCTGACAAAGAAAAATCTATTGGTTTCTTACTCGCAAAAATTAATAGAATTCTATTAATTTTAGCGAGTTGGATAGACTAGAGTCGCTAAAATTAATAGAATTCTATTAATTTTAGCGAGTTGGATAGACTAGAGTCGCTAAAATTAATAGAATTCTATTAATTTTAGCGAGTTGGATTGACTAGAGTCGCTAAAATTAATAAAATTCTGTTCATTTTAGCGAGTTGGATTGACTAGAGTCGCTAAAATTCATAAAATTCTATTAATTTTAGCGAGTTGTATTGACTAGAGTTTTGATATCTTCTTGAGCGAGCGGAAACGCATAGCACGTATGCCCATAATGTTAAATAAATGTAAAATATCCAAAAAGAGAGTGAGAGAGAAAAAAGGAATAAAATATGTGAGTTTACAAATATTATTGTTTATGTTATCCTTCATAACCTGCAAAACAGTTAACTTTAATGCTTAATAACTTTTTTCGTAGTTGAGAGAATTGATTTTGATCATATTAACCTTTTTATTAATAAATATTGCTTTCAATTATCAAATATGGATTATAACCGTGGATAACGGGTCAAGTAGTAATAGACAACCAGCAAAGAACCTGTAAGCTAATCAGTAAGCTTATCAGCGAGTAAGAGTAGGTAACTGTTATAAATCACTACTGCTACTTTAAAAGTAACTGGATGTGGTCTTCGCAAAATGACCCGAATTTTTAGCACTTTCCTCCGAAGGAAAGTAGCTATTGAGGTTGGACTCATGACGGAATTTTTGAAAAATTTCTTCAAATCTTTATCGATCCTACCTAGTAGACACCGAAAATGACCCCCGTTAAAATTTATATATATATATATATATATATATATATATATATATGTCTGTTAACACGATAGCGGCCAGAGGTTTTGTTTTTTCGTCACGAAACTTGGTATATAGCATTCAATTAGCAAATGATTGAACGAGTTCGTTACCCACCAAAGTTGGTCCACCGGAAGGGGGGGGGGGTTTACACCAAACCCAAAACACTAATTTGACTATGTCAGCCGTAATATTTGTTTTATTTCAACTAAACTTGGTATTCGTAGTACTAATATAGAGAGAAAAGTGAGATATAAAAATGAACTAAATCGGTTCATTAGAAGGGGGGGTTTACTCCGGACCCACAATACCAATTCGCCACTACCACCCGTGATTTTTGGTTTATTTCGACGAAACTCGGTATTCGTAGTGGTAATCCACAGGTAAATATGTGTTGTAAAAATAAACTAAATCGGTTCATTAGGAGGGGGGGGGGGTTTACTCCGGACCCACAATACCAATTCGCCACTACCACCCGTGATTTTTGGTTTATTTCGACGAAACTCGGTATTCGTAGTGGTAATCCACAGGTAAATATGTGTTGTAAAAATAAACTAAATCGGTTCATTAGGAGGGGGGGGGGGTTTACTCCGGACCCACAATACCAATTCGCCACTACCAGCCGTGATTTTTGGTATATTTCGACGAAACTCGGTATTCGTAGTGGCAATCTACAGGTAAATATGTGTTGTAAAAATAAACTAAATCGGTTCATTAGAAGGGGGGTTTACTCCGGACCCAAATCCCTAATATACTCATACCGGTCGTAATTTATGCTGTATTGTAACGAAACGCGGTATACGTCGTGGGTAGCTCATGAGAAAGAAGTGTTGTAAAAATGAACTGAATCGGTCAATCGGAAAGCGGTGGTTTAATTTGTAATATATTTCAATAGAAAAGCCCGCCGGACGTAGGTTCACAAAGCCGTCGCAAGGAGCACTTTCTACCACTAGAGTGACTGTATCCTGTTCCTGCGTTAGATCAAATTACGGTAATATGAGGTTTTTTGTATTTATTATGTAGTGTAATAGGTACCATGTGTAAACATAACTCTGGAAGCAAATTAATAATTGATCAGTTACTCATTATAAATTTAAAAGAGAACTATTCATGTTTTTATTTTATTTATGTAGGATATTTTAAGCAAATTGTTCTGGAAAGCAGTCTACACTACCCAAATTCTGAGGAAAGTGCTTAGTTATGCAGCTCCTGCGTGACGGACTTTTATTATTGACATCACAGAATTCCTGCATTCCTTTAGTGTTTTCTCCATAACGTTGCTCTTCTTGTGAGGCCTCAACCAAGCTACTGCCGCTCTCTTCAGAGTTGTTGGCCTGTGGGCTCTCTCTTTCTAGATTTCTGTTACCTCGGTTGTAATATACATCTGATAGAGATATTTGTTATGAGGTCCCCTCCACTTTTGTCCAATGTTATCAAACGTTTGATATATTTTAACATTTGATATATTTTAACGTTTTTTGATATATATCAAACGTTTTATAAGGCTAGCCGGGGAACTCCAGATTTCCTAACAGCTCATGACAAAGCCACTCCTCCCTTCACATCATCAGCTGCTTACATCAACCATTCTTTCTCTTATCCAAATTTCTTGGCACTTGAAGCCAACGTGGGAGTCTGTGACAATAGAATGTAACTTTAATCCATTAGGCATACTCACCCCCATCCACCTTTCCGTAATTATACTTCGTTCAAGCAATTTTCATGGTTCATTCCTTCATAAAGAATATTTTGTTTTTAGTAGTGGACACACGTTGTGTTAGAAGTGGAAATGTGGTCTCCACTATTCAGGGCCGCCACATCTCAGAGCCGTGCCCGGGACCAGATCACGGGTCCCCCCTTCTCAGAGCAGGGCCCCCACTTCTCAGAGCCAGACTGAAAATTCGAGTACTTTGCTAAAGGACTTTCTTCCTTTAGCAACGTTTGATATCTTGAGTTTTGAGCGAAATGAGAATAAAAGCCGACAATCGGTGCAGTAGTTCTTTTTACAAGCTCATAACCTATACAATTTTTCTACTCAGCGAATCCCGGCCCGGGCCCGGGACAACTGTACCCGGCCCCCCCCCATGTGGCGGCCCTGCAACTATTAGATGCAGCTGTCTTGCAAACCCAAAATCATAAATGTTAATACTTAAGGATAAATTCAGCCTATTTCCAAGCCTGAAAAGAAAATAACCCCCCAGCACTAGTAGTAGACAGGTAGTGTCCACTAATAAAAATATGAGAATTTTTGGTAACTTTACCCCTGAACGTCAGCAAATATTAAATACTACCTGTTACCCGGCGTGCCATGCTACACCTACTTTCTGCATCTATAAGAGCAAAAATAAATTAGAACCCAAATAATTAATATTAAAATCTAATAACGCAAATCTCTAACTATTTGAGTTCATTGTTTCGAACTCGTGATCTCCGAACTGTGAGTCATAGACGATTTTAATCTAGCCTATGACTCTCCACGTGTCAAGACCTACTTGTGGCCTCGTTTGGTCAAAATTGGTCAAACGGCGTGGATTTTCATTAGGAACAAACATACAGGCAGACAGCTGGTAGACGTTTTTGACCTAGCCTACGAGACTTCCCGTATCAAGACGTACCAGTATTCCAAGTTTGGTCAAACGGTGTGGATTTGTATAGGGAACAAACAGACAGACACGTGATTTATATATATATATATATATATATATATATATATATATATATATATATATATATATATATATAGATTAAACATCAAAATTCTGATCTACGCAGTGTAGTTCATTGGATAATGCGTGCACACATTAAATAAATAAATGAATTAATGACAAAAATATAAAAACTTGTAGTTACTTGCTTAATGAAAGTGGCTAGTGTACAATGACAAACACCTTGATGATTAGAATGGTCATGTAAAATACATAATAAGCGACCTCCAGGTTGTTTTGATCAAGCGGTTTAGCCATGACTTACCAACAGACTTTGTGAACTACACACTGTGTTATTTCGAAGTTGATTCAAAGCCTGCAAGTCTTATTTTTACAATTTAAAAGTCTAAGTGTCCACTACTGGTACATTTACCCTATATATATATATATATATATATATATATATATATATATATATATAACCTGTCTGTTTGTGGCTTTGTTCCTTATACAAATCCACACTGTTTGACCGATTTTGTCCAAACTCGGCACACAGGTTGGTCTTGATCCGGGGAGTCTCGTAGGCTAGGTCAAAAAAATTTACTAGATGTCTGTCTGTATGTTGTTCCCAGTGATGTGGGATGGGTAGGTAAATATAAATTGGGTATTTACCCACAGGGAAGGTAAATCGCCAAAAAGTGGGTATTTTCAGTTTTTGAGCTTGATACAACTTCTTTGAATATTTTTTGGTGCAAACAAGGGCTGAAACTTACCCATTTGATCATAAAAACTTAATAAACAATAATACTTACCAGTAATATTTTAAAGAAAGTTAAAAGTCGGTCCGGGTATTTACAACTTAATGTATATCGAAGAATTTTCATGATTATTTTTACAGTGGGGAAGGTTAATTAATTTTAAAAAGGTTTTAATGAAGTCTATTCAATTATTAAGGGCTTATTTAAATTTAAAAAAGGGCCAAAAACATTTTTAATGTTTATTATAATAGTTCAAAACCATTTTAAGTTCAGTTTATGTTTGTGATCCTTGTTAATATTAGTTGAAATTATTCTCAAATAGTAGTAACAACATTACAGTAAGCGGAAATCTCACCAGAAATGAAAAGGTAGCTTCTTGATGACAGAGTGTTTTGAGTCCGAGTTGGGAAACAAGTTAACATCCTTGATCCAATTGTTGAACTTATCACTGCCAATCAGTTAAATATCCCTTTGATCCACACAGTTCATAAGAGATTTAAGAATTACTGAAAACTCTTCAACAAGAAATCCCTGAATCTTCTCTTCAAAAAACGGAGGAAAAACTTGTGTTAACTAAATAGGAGAAACGCATTCAGTTTGGTGTTGGAAACGCACATCTTGCTTCAGACTTGTTGAACTCTTCCATTTGTTTTGTGTGTGAGTTAGGAAGAAGCATGGGATTGAAATCAGTTAATCTTCGGAAAAACATAGCTGACTATAGGGACCAAGAGGGATTATGGCAAAGATCCTTTGTTTGGGAAGGTCTTGAAGACAACGACAAAGAAAATAATAAAATAAGTCCCATGTTATGGTGGAGACGCTTGAAAGGTACATGTGTTTTGATCAATGAGTAGGTAACTTAATTTGTATTTTGTGATAATCCTAGTCCAAAGTTTTAGCTGAGGTTACATTTTTGTGAATGCAGTACAGTAGTATCAAATTTAGGCAAACAACTTGTTTTATTGGTAGTCGGAAGGTCCATGGCAAATTTTCAGGTAATAATTTATTATTTATTAACCTCTCAGTGATCCTATTTTATAATTTATTATTGTTTAATAGTTTCTCAGTGTTGCAACAGCTCCAAACTGACGAGATCCATGGCATTTTACAATATTCGATTACTAAGTCGGGGTTTAGTTAAATAGCCGGATATTTATGAAATTGGGTATTTACCCTGGGTATATACCCTGGGTATTTAACCTTAAGAATAAATACCCGGGTATTTTACAACACTGGTTGCTCCCTATACAAATCCACACCGTTCTTGATCAAACTTGGCACACAGGTAGATCTTGATACGGGGAGGGTCATAAGCTAGGTCAAAACGACTACCAGCTGTCTCTCTGTATGTTATTTCCTTATACAAATCCACACCGTTTGACCGTATTTGACCAAACTTGGCATACAGGTAGGTCTTGATCCTGGGAGTGTCATAGGCTAGGTTAAAATCGTCTAGGACTAACGATTCCGAGGTCACGGATTCGAAATCTGAACCGTTACAGAGTTGTGTTATTAGATTTTAATATTACTTATTTGGTTTCTAATTTATTTGGGATTTTCTAGATGCAGAAAGTAGGTGTAGCATTGCACGCTGGGTAGCAGCTAGTATATATATAAATTTGAACCACCGTTATTTTTGAGATCTCTGGGTTCTGAAAAGCAAAATATTAAGAGTTCCGAATCTAAAGTTTTTCAATGACACCAGGTACAATGTTGCTAAAATAACGCATTTCCTATTAGTGGACTTTTTTTTTTATATTCTAGTGGCTGACCTTAAAAGCGATGAGATGGAGAGAGAGGACCTTGTCCAGTCTGGGAATATCCCAGCCACTCGCCAGTCTCTTGGGACCAGCCATCATGATCGCCTCTTTCATATTGTTATTATTAGCAACGGCCAGTGCTGCCAAAGTAAAGCCAGGTTTGTAACAGAATTTCGTAAAACATTATTTTAAATAAGGATATATTTTTTTAATATTTGTACTCTGATTAGCCAATCAACTGATTTGGAAATAACATTGATTAATCTACTTTTAAAAAAAAATGAAATTAATGTATTTAAGGTTTTTGAAACACACTCTATTTTTAGAGGGTAATATGCCCTGAAAACAAATAAAAATCATCCATATCCAACAAATGGCATCAGCCATATCCTGGCTAGAAAAGGGTGGTGACCTATAGATAACACATCCTGAAATTCTTAGTTAATAATAATGGACGTTAAAATTTAAATAAAAAAAAAATAGCTTAAATTTTCGAAGGTGTTGATCATCGTGGTTTGGTCTTGTGATTGAATAAAAACTACATTTTATAGCTATAATCAATTTACTTACGCCAGCGTTTCGGCTTGATATACCAGCCTTCTTCAGG
The DNA here is from genome assembly GCA_946811695.1 of Gonocerus acuteangulatus. Lineage (NCBI taxonomy): Eukaryota > Metazoa > Arthropoda > Insecta > Hemiptera > Coreidae > Gonocerus > Gonocerus acuteangulatus. The sequence goes on along the minus strand of OX328123.1, from coordinate 11,148,041 downwards.
GCTATGGATAAGAGGGAGAACTGTCCCTTTTTTGTATCACATTTTTCTAAGGGGGGGGGAGTACGGTTTTGGGGTCAACCACGCGTTTCAGAACCCCGACCGAAAATAATGGTGGCTCAAATTTGTGTGTGTGTGTATATATATATATATATATATATATATATATATATATATATATATTTGTCTGTTCGCTCTCTAGGTAGAAGACGAAAGGTCCGATTTTGATGAAATTTGGTACAAAAATCCGTCGTCCAATTTTAAAAGTCAAGTTCGTTAACCAGAAAAATCCGTCCACTGAAAGATGGCGTTTGGGGCGAAATTCGCGCTAAAAAAATCGTAACGCTTATGTTTTTGAGTTCATAAGCTTGTAAGCACTCGTTTTATAGGCTGCTTGGGCTAGGAAAACGAATGACACCATTTTCAAGGCGATAGCTTTAACCGTTTTCGAGAAAATTGGAAAAATAGTTTTTGAATACCGTTTTTGGTTTGGGTACTTAGAATCATGGGATTCAGTTGAAACATTTTCTGCATGTTCTACTTTCATTAAAACTAATATGTTGAAATTTGTGTTACGTTTGGAGTTAAGGAAGGGTTAGAATAAAATATTTTATTAACAGACATAAAAAGTTTTGGTAACTTTGTATACTTTCCTTAATATCTCGAAAAAGATTGAGGATCTTGGTAAACGGAAGAATACCATTAGAAAGCGTACTAAATGCTCTACAAAAAAAGTTCTGATGAAAGTTTTGATTAGACGATGTCAATCGGAGAAATAAGTGCTTAAAACTTTAAAGTAATTGATTTCGCTTATTCGAACTGTTCTTTTTGTCTGTTTTTATTCCTTGTTATTTTTTAACTGCTTATAGTTGGATAATGTATTTGATAATAAATCAGGTTAAGAAAAATAAGAAAAACAATTTAATCTTAGAGATATGGATTTCCAAGATATAGCTTTTCAAATGCCTAGCGGGGTCCTTCCTAGGGCGGGGACCCATCCAGGTAAGATCGTAAATAAGACCTGTCTTGAAAGTAAAGATGGAGCTGTCAACTTTGGTCCTCCCGGCACTTTCATTGCTGGCGAAGGCTACCAATGAGTAGCCAAAACGTCCTAAACATAGATTTTTTAACAAAAATCGTATTGAGGTTTCTTTAGCTGAATCCCAACCATTACATCTTTACTTATCACCTTGACGGCTAACTATCTAATCTTCATGCTTTCTAGAAATGTGGACCCAAAATAATAACAGCTTCTATCTTAATCTTGTTAAATGAGTCTAGAGATAAGAACGGAACCGCGCTAAGATGTTGCAGTTCCTGCGAGTCGGACTTTTTTTTAGATTGAAGCCTTCTATCTAATATAAATTTAATAGACTTTTGATTTTATGTAAACTATGCATTTAAAGTGTTGCTGACTTTAGGTATAGGTTATAATGATCCTGCATTTGCATAAATACTCTTACCATTCATACAAGGTCATATTTAACTGCACATAATTTATTTGTATTGTGTTTGTTATTTCATGTTATTGCGCGTGTATATATATATATATATATATATATATATATATATATATATATATATATATATATATATATATATATATACATACTTGGTCGGTGGGATGACTTCTCTCTCCAGTGGCACTGCTCCGCTCCATAGCAGAATATTTCGCCGGATTCCTCTCCGGTTTCCTCAGGTTACACTGGTCTACAACGAAATTGTCCCAAGAGATCTATATAGCATTTCTTGTAGATCTCGATGCCAACGGCCTTGAGGTCCCACCCGTTTTTCTGCATCTCCCTCCAATTCTTTGAAAAACGGGGGAAACCAAAAACAGCGTTTTTTGTCGGATGTTGGTTAAAAACGAACGTTCCTATTTACTTAATTAACAAAGGAAAACATGCAAATTGTAGGGAATTAAATTCTCTTTAAAACAACCTCACGCACATTAACATACATTGCGCACATCTAGAGATATACGACTTCAAAGGGCAATAACTTGCAAGAAAATCGTTATACATTTGCAATCTAATGTTGCCTCACGGCCGTAGTATGGCCTTCATAAAATTACAATAGCTCTATCTTAAAGAATGTAAATCTGCAATCAGATTCCTTCTATCTCATTAAATTTACATTAGAATTACATTACAAAGTATATTTGAAATTAGTAAGACAAAAAAATGGGGTCTCCCGTGGTCTAGTGGCTAGCGCGCTAGATTCATAAGCGGGAGATGGTGGGAACGCCAGAAATTTTCTCATCTCAGGGCTCGCTGAGAAAATTCCTGGCTGCACCCTGGACGTCGGCGTTAATGGCCAAGATTTATGTCGATATGCCATAAAAAAAAAAAAAAAAAAAAAAAAAAAAAAAAAAAAAAAAAAAAAAAAAAAAAAAAAAAAAAAAAAAAAAAAAACCATTATCCATGAATTAAGGAGGCGAGTCCTGTCATGTTCTTTTTTATTCTGTCATGTTGTTGTGTTTCTATGGCAACAATGTATTGGACTAAAGTCCTCTTAACATAGAAATGTGTAGTGACCGTCAGAGACAACGAATCCATCACTAACTCATATTTGGAAAAAAAATGAAATTTCAAATTTACTTGAAAATTAGATGAGATAGAAGGAATCTGATTGCAGATCCTTTTTCGACATTAAACATTCTTTAATATTATAAGCTATTATAATAGACGGCTTTAAATGCATTGAAACACGCAAATAAAAAAGCGTTATGCGCTAATCATGGGCGTAAATAACAGAGGGCTGTGGGGGCCGCAGCCTCCTACCCCCCCCCCCCCCCCGCCGAAATTTTGATTTTATGGTAAAAATTTGTCGTAAAACCCTTAAAAATAAGATCACTTAGTGCATACAAAATATTTTATTTTACGTGTAATAGAGTTTTAGTTGCCTAAAACTATTCCAAGTTCTAAATTTTTAGTATTCCATACCCCGGAAATGGTCGCAGCACCCCCCCCCCCCCCGACATTTTCCCAGCCCCTCCCGAAATTATTTTCTATATACGCTCATGGCGCAAAACCTGCAAAAAGAAACTTTCCTGGGAGAGAAAGAATTCGTCAAACCCCAATGGTTTTAGCTTCTCCCTTCATGGGATTATATAAGGGCGGGCTGAGGGTGCTGCAGCCCCCCCCCCCTAAAATTTTGATTTAATCGGTAAGAATGTCAATCAGATAAATGATAACTCTATAAATACAAATAAACTTATTTAAAAAAACAAAACAATTTGTTGTAAAAATATTAGAACAATAATGTTATTACTAAACAGGTAAAGTGAACATTAGTTTTATATCTAGAAATTAGTTGTAGAAAATCAATAGAAAGATAAAAACATTTTAAATCTACTATATATTTGTCAAATACCACTCACTCACTGACTCACTCATTGACCTATCATCGCCCAGCCCAAACCGCTCGACAGAAAATTTTGAAATTTTGCATGGACACTCCCTATATAACGTAGGCACTCGCTAAGAAAGGATTTTTTGATATTCGAATTTTTAAGCATTTTTAGGGGGGTTTAAAGTTTGAGTTGGTTAGAGAAGGCAAGCCTAGGCAGCCTGCGTTGCTAGGACGATAAAGAACAGCTGTTACCGTACATTATCTATCTACATAGGCTTGCCATATTTTTGGAGAGTTAAACCGAGACACATTAATATGGGATGGGCATACCAGGGGGGGGGATAAAAAGAGTACAAATTATAAGCAAAATGGTTGGTGAGTTTTAAGCCTAGCAACTAACGGGAAGGGGGAATCCTAAACTGTTAGTCTACCCAAACCTTAAAAATAAGAACGGAACTTTTTTTGCTACTTGATTTTCTTAAAACAATCTCTCAGCCAAATAGTAGTGTCTGGCAGCTGGCAGCGCTGTGCAGGTAGTTCCAGCGTTTTACTGTTAGATTACTTCTCATATCTTTGACACTGTGAGCAGTAGTAAAAATGTTGATTTTGGAAAAGTAACCGATTTAAAAAAGATTCTTATAAACATGAATTCATTACTTTTTACATCTTACAGCCTTTTCCGGGACATTGATAAAACTGGGCGGGACACCGAAACAATTGCAAAATACCGGGTCAGTCCCGGTCAAACTGTGATGTATGGCATATCCTTAGGTTTTCCAGGTGAGGTAATAATATCCGGAACCCTTGCACAGCCTCTTCACCTATAACCTTGGTAATACTCGTAAATATATTGGGTGTTACCATATGACTTCTTGGAAGCATAAACTTTTAAATTTTAACGCCCATTGAATAAAATATAGTATGACGGGAACCGTGCTGTAATAAACTGCACAGAATTGTATAGTAACGAAATTTTAATGAAACATTATTTAACGCAATAAAATAACTACTTATCTGCCGTGACGAAGCACGGGTATTCAGCTAGTCTACTATATATTTGTCAAATACCACTCACTCACTGACTCACTCATTGACCTATCATCGCCCAGCCCAAACCGCTCGACAGAAAATTTTGAAATTTTGCATGGACACTCCCTATATAACGTAGGCGCTCGCTAAGAACGGATTTTTTGATATTCGAATTTTTAAGTATTTTTAGAGGGGTTTAAAGTTTGAGTTGGTTAGAGCAGGCAAGCCTAGGCAGCATGTGTTGCTACGACGATAAAGAACAGCTGTTACCGTACATTATCTATTTCATAGTATTATTTTTAATTGAGGTTAATTTCAACTATGATGGCAGTCCTTGAATTACTAGAAATAAAATGTGATATTGCCCCTCATAGAGTTTGCGCCCTGGTGATGGCCCATCTGAGGTAATAATATCCCGAACAATTTGACACAAAAATTTGAAATTTTGCACGGACAATACGTTTAGAGTGTAAACACTCGCAAGAAAGTTTTTTTTTTTATATATTCAAATGTTTAAGTACTTTTAGGGGGGTTTGAATTATTAAGAAGTTCCTCATCGGCTCAAAAATGGTTCGATTTTGATAAAATTTGGTACAAAAATCCTTCTTCTCATTTAAAAGGTCAAGTTCATTACCCAGTTGAATCCGTTTAATGGTACATGGTTTTTGGAGCAAAATTTGTGCGAAAGATTCCTTAACGTAGGAAAACGAATGAAACCATTTTTAAAGCGAGTTCTGTTGTAATTTACCAGAAAAATTGATAGAAATACTTGTCAAAGCTAATTTTCTGTTTGGGTATTCAGAAACGAAGTATGTATATGGAAAAAAATTGTATGAATGGTGATACAAAGTTTTCGGATCTCTGTATATTTTCTAAAATATCTCGAAAACGGTTGGGAAATCGTAGTAAGTGGATGGCGGCTATTCGAAAGATTACTAAATTCTCTACAATAAGATTCTGTTGTAATGTTCGGTGGGGCGATGTCAATGGAAAAGATAAGTGCTTAAAACTTAAAATTTGTTAGTTTTATGCTTTTCAACAAGTATTTGTCTCTCTTTACCTAACTTTTTAAGCGGTTGTTGCATTTTTTTTTTTTACCTCTCCAACGGAAACAAGCTCGGTTACCTCCACATGGTGTTTCCTGGGTAACTTTGAAGTCCGTGCAATAATAAGCTGTACGAAATTATGTAGTAGCGTTAATTTTGATCATATCTTATTTAACTCAATATAAAACATTCTTATCGGCCGTGGTATTCAGCTAGTGAGGTATATACAAGTGAATAGACGCTAATAATAATATTAATTAATTTTTAACAGGAAATAAGGTACTACATACCAATGAAGGTGCCGGGAGGCAGAGAAAGACCAAAGTTAACACTTAAGTAACGATCGTGATTATATATACATATATACACACATATATATATATATATATATATATATATATATATATATATCTATATATATATATATATATATATATATATATTTAAAATGTGTTTTACGTTTGTATTGATTTTCTACAACTAATTTCTAGATATAAAACTAATGTTCACTTTACCTGTTTAGTAATAACATTATTGTTCTAATATTTTTACAACAAATTGTTTTGTTTTTTTAAATAAGTTTATTTGTATTTATAGAGTTATCATTTATCTTTCTGGTAAACCTTTTTTCTGTATATTAATTCTGTTTTTTCTTTGTTTTTGTCATTTTAGCTGAAGAAGGCTACCAAAGAGTAGCCGAAACGTCCTTAATATAGATTTTTTCTACAAAAATCGTATTGATGTTTTCTTAGCCGAATCCCAACTAATCCCTGATTGGCTTATCACCTCGACGGCTAACTATCTAATCTTCATAATTATTTAGTCTGTCACTTCATCAGCGGAAAATATGTTTTGATTATTTCTTGAAAGAAGCTTGGCACGTGTTATTATTAAACGCGCTTAGACGAAATTAAACCCCGTAGAACAAAATCCATATTGTGGTATGACTTTCATTTTATGTCCTACCGGGGTGTAAATAAGGGGTTAAATTTTCATTTAATCGGTAAAAATATGTCATAAAACCTTAAAAATAAATTAAATATGATCACTTAGTTCAGAAAAATATATTTTTTTGGGTGTAATAGCGTTTTAGTTGGACAACTATTCTTAAGTTCCAGATTGTTACTATTCCATACCCCCTAATGGTCCCCTTAAAAAAGATTCAACGGAATTACAATAAAATATTTTCTGTTAATGAATTAAAAAAATGCAAAAAACAAGTCCGATTTGCTGGAGCTACGTCATCTCAGCGCGCTTCCGTTCTTATTCCTAGTGCCATTTGCAAAGCTTAGAATAGATGTAAATAATAATAATAATAAAAATGTAAATTAATGTAAAAATTAATCTCAAAGCAAAGCAAGATCTTAGGCGCCACAAGAGGAAGCTGACAGTATCCCAGGTGAAAATTTCACCATTAAATCACCGATTTATCCGAATGAGAGTTCTCTATAATTTTAATTTTAACGTCCATTTATTAGCAACTGCGAATTTTAGGACGGGTTATATATAGGTTACCACACTTTTCTAGCCAGGATAGGGCTGGTGCCTTTTCTTTTTTCTAAAGAAAAGCCACCACTAGTGGGGATCGAACCAACGACCTTTGGCCGTGAGTGTTAAGTGCTCACGCCTTAACACTCACGGCCATCTGGTCTCCAGCTCTCTATAAAACATCGCGTAAAAACCGTATCAGTAGGAAATTTAATGCTTTCGAATAGACGCTTCACATTTACTAATATTTCCAAACCGGTTTCGAGATATAGAAGAATGTATCCGAAAATCCCAACAATAATCCAGTTTTTCAATATTACCCGACAACAGTTACGACAAGCGTTACGATTCCCCCCCCCAAAAAAAAAAACAATTTCTGGTTAACAAACTCGACCTTCCAAATCACAAAAAATATTTCTCTTATCAAATTTTAATAACACTCAAAAATTTGAACAACCGTTATTTTCGTGTCCTATGGTTTCTGAAACATGAAATTTTTGTAGTCAGAACTTCGAGATTTCGTCATGAACTCGACGTCTTATGCGGGTTTCCTCCCTGGAGGGAAACAGCTAAAACGGGAAATAATTCTATTACATTTAATTAATATTGTTATAATTTCAATTATATCCGTTGTATCTAATTAATTAGCTCTTGAGATAACCTCGAATGATTCGAGATATAGCCTTCTAAAAGTGAATCCCACCGTATCTCGGTGGCCTCCTCCTTGGAAGGAAGGAAAACCAGTCCAGAGGATAACCTCTCATACTCGCCATGTCCTACCTTGGTATAATTCAATGAAAGTCATGGTTCTAGCAGAAATACCATATTACTTATTACGTTATTAGTTCATAATTGATCGTTATTTTAGAATAATTTAGTTCTGAAATAAAGCAAGATAAATATTACAATTACTCATCGATAGAAGAGACCCCAAGTAAATTCCCGAAGTATCTGCCATTTTAGTGCGGTCCCTCCCTCCATATATATACCCCGCTTAAGACCCTTCACGAGATGAACACATCGCTAAGTCTTGGCAAGAATTGATAACTTATCATAACCCATACGTCACGCAGGAACTGCCTCAACTTAGCGCGTTTCTGTACTTGTTCCTGGTGTAATTTTTAATGATTAGAAATACTAGAACAGATATACCGGACAAATAAACGGTTAACAATATACTGGCTCCTTTATTATATTATTATTATTATTTAACGTCCCTTTTCTAGCCAGGATAGGGCTGATGCCTTTTCTTTTTTCTAAAGAAAAGCCACCACCCCATAGTGGGAATCGAACCCATGACCCTTTAGTACGGACTGTAAAGTGCTCACGCCTTAACACTCACGGCTTCCGTGAGGAGTTAAGGCGTTCTACTTTTAGGTTAGAGATATATTTTTCATATGGTCAAGTATTCAAATCGACTTATTTAGGACGATTCCTAGTCAGTGTTGGGCAAAACTAACGTTAGTAAACTAAACTAACGTTAGTTTTCCCTAACTAAAACTAAACTAATGTTATACTTTTAGTTTTAGTTTAGTTTTAGATTTGTATAATTATTAATCATATGGACTCCGTTTTCAGTAATGCAATTAGTTTAGTTTAGTAAAAGAGACCTAAATTTGTGATTTTAGTTTAGTTTTAGTTTTTAGTTAACTAATTTAGTTTTTCAAAGAACATATGTTTTCAAATTACGAGAAAAAGCCACAATTTCTTATTCTTAAGCAAGTTCTATTAGTTTTAATAATTTACTTAATTATCGAAATAACATATGATTTATATTAATTCATGTTATTTTAGTAAAACTAAACTAAACTAAACTAAATTTTTAGTTTAGTTTTTAGTCAATTCCCAAAGATTTAGTTTTAGTTTTAGTTTAGTTAAAATCCATTAATTAGTAAAATTTTAGTTTTATTTTTTTTTAAATTGCAATTTTTAGTTTAGTTTTAGTTTATTCCAAAAATTGAATTTAGTTTTAATTTTAGTTTTAGTTTTTAGTTTTGCCCAACATTGTTCGTAGTTGTGATGGGCGATTCTCGAATTCGAATAGATTCGAATCGAAATGAAATACCAATTTCGTAGGTAATTTTAAGTAATCGTAAAATCGATCCATATCGAATATCGATCCATATCGAATATCAACCCATATCGTAGATCGATCCATATCGTAGATCGATCTTCGTAGCCTAGAAGATCGATCTGAACTTGCCTATCTTTTTTGTGGTTCTAGGAATGCGCTTAGTTATGCTGCTCCTGCGTGACGGACTTTCATTCGAATAGGAACATTAGAAAAAGGATGATCAATATATCTAATTGGAAAGAAGTTTGATAGGAATATCGGAGAGATAAACCATTTTTTTATTTATTTTTTTTACAGCTAAGGAATATTTTGACATCTGCCCTTTAAGTCACCCAAAATATGAAGATTGTGTGTTGAAATCCCTGAATAAACTGAAACCTTCTCTACTCAAAGGTAAAAAAATAATAATATAACCGTAAATTATTTATGTTTAGAAAAACCATTTTACAAGAAAAAAAAAATTAAATTTTATTTACAGGAATTCCCGAGCTTAAAATTCAGCCCATAGAACCTCTAAGAATTACCAAGCTGGAAATGGGTGATTCAAAAGGAAACTTTAGACTTCGTTTTGTAATGTCTGACTTAACAATACACGGAACAGGGACCTTCGATTTTAAGGCTGTCAAGTAAGTAGATTTCTAATAATTATTTACAACACATCATATTGCAGTGAGATGCTTAAAAAAAAGGTCCAACTCGTAGGAACTGCGTCATCTTAGCGCAGTTCCGTTCATATCCCAAGTGTCATTAGCAAAGGAGTAGAAGCAGTTATTCGTAGGTTTTGATCTTTCGTGAAAAATATAAAAATTATGCATAGGTTTTATTTCATTTTGTTTTTCCTATATTGCAAAATTGTGAGCTAAATATTGTTACAACATAGAATAATACTTAACAAAAAGTGTATCTGGTATCCGGAACAGATTGTTGTATTCTTTTAAATAAATAAATAAATTCGAGAAAATATATATATATATATATATATATATATATATATATATATATATAAAATGACATCTCAAAGAGAAGGAAGATTTAAGGCGCCGCAACAGGAAACTGATAGTATTCTAAGCGGAAATGATTCCCCCACCTTCTTAACGTTCGCCATGGGAAACACTATTGCCAATACGTTTCTCTTTTTTTATACCTTATTTTATTAAAATACTAATTTTACTAATAAATGCAATTAAAAAAACAATGTACACAGTTCCTGCGAGTCGGACTTTTTTAATTTTGGGGCTCTTCACTCCCAAATACCATTGTTTTAATTTTAATTTTGGGTCTTTTTGCGAAGACCACAACCAGTTACTTTTGAAGTAGCAGTAGTGATTTATAACAGTTACTCGTACTCGCTGATAAGCTTACTGATTAGCTTATAGGTTCTTTGCTGATTATCTATTACTTCTTGACTCGTTATCTACGGTTATAATTCATATTAGATAATGGCAAGAAATATTTATTAATAAAAAGGTTAATATGATCAAAATCAATTCTCTCAACTATGAAATAAGTTATTAAGCATTAAAGTTGACTGTTTTGCAGGTTATGAAGGATAACAAACAACGTTATTTGTGAACAAACATATTTTAATCTCTTTTTTGGATATTTTACATTTATTAGGCATTACATGCTATGCGTTTCCGCTCGCTCAAGAAGATATCAAAACCCTAGTCAATCCAACTCGCATTTAATAGAATTACATTAATTTTACCGACTCTAGTCTATCCAACTCGCTAAAATTAATAGGATTCCATTAATTTTTCCGAGTAAGAAACCAATCGCTTTTTCTTTATCAGGAACATCGCGAACTAATAGTAAAAGGCACATTTTTTCTCACTAGCATAAGCAGAGCTTTTTCATACACAAAAGCTAATTCACTGTTGAAGGTTACTTTACTCCCAACAAGAACCAATGCAATTGGTCATCGGAATCCTCCAATAGGAAGGCAAAGGAGTTATGCGCGTGCGCTGAATCACTGATACAATCACTACTGCTACTTCAAAAGTAACTGGATGTGGTCTTCGCAAAAAGACCCTTAATTTTTAACGTCAATTTATTATTAACTACGAATTTTAGGACGGGTTATCTGTAGGTTACCACCCTTTTCTAGCCAGAATAGGGTTGATGCCTTTTCTTTTCTCGAAAGAAAAGCCACCACCCCTAGTGGGAATCGAACCCAAGACCTTTGGCACGGAGCGTTAAGTTCTCACGCCTTAACCCTCGCGGCCATCGGGTCTCCATCCAAATTGGGGAAGGTCCGGAGCGCCCCAATGTCTAGAAACATCATACTTTGATTACTTGTCAACCGAAAAACAACCATTGTTTTCTATACTGAACTAGTAGTAATAGATGCAGAAATAGACTGTTTCGATAACTACAGCATGCGAATATTCATAATTACTGATTCTTAAAAAAAAAAAAAAAAATTCAGTACTCTAAAAAGAAATTTTGAAAGATCCCTACCATTACAAAAATTACTTAGGTTAAACACCTCCATCGCTCAATGGAGTATCATTCTTGTAGGAACCAAGTCTTTTTGGAATAGAAGGTAATGGGGCATGGGCGTATATTAGGGGGGGGGGGGGCAGAGAGGGCTGCAGCCCCCCTCCCTGAAATTTTAAAAATGTATCATAAAAACCTCAAAGATAAATTAAATAAGATCACTTAGTTCAGAAAAAATATTTTTTGTGGGTGTGATAGCTTTTTAATTGTCTAACTAATCCAAGTTCCAGATTGTTAGTATTCCATAACCCCCAAATGCTCCCAGCCCCCCCCCGAAATTATTTTCTATATGAAATGGGAGATGCGAAAAAGAAGTCTGCATTATCTCCTGACCCATTAGCATTTATGATCTAAGATGTTTACTGAGGACCATAATCTTGAACGGATGACGATGCCCGTATACTTGTAATCAGCTGCTTAATAAATACCCAATCACCTTGTGCGTCAAATCCAAGGAATGATGACGTTGTACTAGCCCTGCTCAGAAACAGCCGTACAAGCATAGCTCATGGCCGACGATATTCAGCGCGATATAAACTCGCTGCCGTATGGAAAATTGAAGATACTCTTAATGTAGATGTTTTAAATACAGTGGTACATGGATAATTCGAACTTCGATAATTCGAAACCGTCTTTAATTTGAATATTTCTCTCGGTCCCTAGAATTTATGGCATATACAATGTAAAAAACCCGTGGTTAATTCGAATAAAATTTTGGATAATTCGAATTTTTTATGAGTCTACCTCCAATGGGAAGTAGACAGAGAGGCGATCGATCTTAAATCTTGTGAAAATATTCTCCCCTCGTGTAAGGCTGATAGTAAGATACGGATGTAGGGGATCCGGGACAAGAAGGCGGCGGTCTCATAGTCTAGTTCTTGGGCTCTAGGATTTTTTCACGGGAATTTCGCCCAAAAAGGTGTGTTCCGGTAGGCGGATTTTGCTGGTTAACGAATTTGTCATTTTAAATTAAAGAAAGTATTTCTGTACAAGATTTCATCAAAATAAGACCACATTTGAGCATGTGAGAGAGCCATGGGCGTATATAAGGGGGTCTGAAGCCACTTTCTTTCCAAATGACACTAGGGATAAAAAAAAAGTTATGGAAACGCGCTAAAATGACGCAGATCCTGCGAGTCAGGCTTTTTAGAGTGTGTAATTTGTTTGAGTACATGTTCTGAGTATTTTTATTCTACAAGTTCATTCCAGTTAGCAAGTATTTTCACAAAAAAAAAAAACTATCGTTAATATGTTGAAGACAAATAAATTAGGTTTTGTTATATTTAAAACTTAAGACTTTTTCATCTAAGACACTTCTAATGGTTGCAGCAGTCGACACACTAGTAGAAAAACAACATTAAATTGCTACAGCAGTCGACACACTAGTAGAAAAACAACATTAAATTGCTACAGCAGTCGACACACTAGTAGAAAAACAACATTAAATTGCTACAGCAGTCGACACACTAGTAGAAAAACGACATTAAATTGCTACAGCAGTCGACACACTAGTAGAAAAACGACATTAAATTGCTACAGCAGTCGACACACTAGTAGAAAAACGACATTAAATTGCTACAGCAGTCGACACACTAGTAGAAAAACGACATTAAATTGCTACAGCAGTCGACACACTAGTAGAAAAACGACATTAAATTGCTACAGCAGTCGACACACTAGTAGAAAAACGACATTAAATTGCTACAGCAGTCGACACACTAGTAGAAAATCAACATTAAATTGCTACAGCAGTCGACACACTGGTAGAAAAACAACATTAAATTGCTACAGCAGTCGACACACTGGTAGAAAATCAACATTAAATTGCTACAGCAGTCGACACAATAGTAGAAAAACTACATTAAATTGCTACAGCAGTCGACACAATAGTAGAAAAACTACATTAAATTGCTACAGCAGTCGACACACTAGTAGAAAAACAACATTAAATTGCTACAGCAGTCGACACACTAGTAGAAAAACAACATTAAATTGCTACAGCAGTCGACACAATAGTAGAAAAACTACATTAAATTGCTACAGCAGTCGACACACTAGTAGAAAAACAACATTAAATTGCTACAGCAGTCGACACACTAGTAGAAAAACAACATTAAATTGCTACAGCAGTCGACACACTAGTAGAAAAACAACATTAAATTGCTACAGCAGTCGACACAATAGTAGAAAAACAACATTAAATTGCTACAGCAGTCGACACACTAGTAGAAAATCAACATTAAATTGCTACAGCAGTCGACACACTAGTAGAAAAACAACATTAAATTGCTACAGCAGTCGACACACTAGTAGAAAAACAACATTAAATTGCTACAGCAGTCGACACACTAGTAGAAAAACAACATTAAATTGCTACAGCAGTCGACACACTAGTAGAAAATAAACATTAAATTGCTACAGCAGTCGACACACTAGTAGAAAAACAACATTAAATTGCTACAGCAGTCGACACAATAGTAGAAAAACAACATTAAATTGCTACAGCAGTCGACACACTAGTAGAAAATCAACATTAAATTGCTACAGCAGTCGACACACTAGTAGAAAAACAACATTAAATTGCTACAGCAGTCGACACACTAGTAGAAAAACAACATTAAATTGCTTCAGCAGTCGACACACTAGTAGAAAAACGACATTAAATTGCTACAGCAGTCGACACACTAGTAGAAAAACAACATTAAATTGCTACAGCAGTCGACACAATAGTAGAAAAACGACATTAAATTGCTACAGCAGTCGACACACTAGTAGAAAATCAACATTAAATTGCTACAGCAGTCGACACACTAGTAGAAAAACGACATTAAATTGCTACAGCAGTCGACACACTAGTAGAAAAACGACATTAAATTGCTACAGCAGTCGACACACTAGTAGAAAAACGACATTAAATTGCTACAGCAGTCGACACACTAGTAGAAAAACAACATTAAATTGCTACAGCAGTCGACACACTAGTAGAAAAACAACATTAAATTGCTACAGCAGTCGACGCACTAGTAGAAAAACAACATTAAATTGCTACAGCAGTCGACACACTAGTAGAAAAACAACATTAAATTGCTACAGCAGTCGACACACTAGTAGAAAAACGACATTAAATTGCTACAGCAGTCGACACACTAGTAGAAAATCAACATTAAATTGCTACAGCAGTCGACACACTAGTAGAAAAACAACATTAAATTGCTACAGCAGTCGACACACTAGTAGAAAAACAACATTAAATTGCTATAGCAGTCGACACACTAGTAGAAAAACAACATTAAATTGCTACAGCAGTCGACACACTAGTAGAAAAACAACATTAAATTGCTACAGCAGTCGACACACTAGTAGAAAATCAACATTAAATTGCTACAGCAGTCGACACACTAGTAGAAAAACAACATTAAATTGCTACAGCAGTCGACACACTAGTAGAAAAACAACATTAAATTGCTACAGCAGTCGACACACTAGTAGAAAAACAACATTAAATTGCTACAGCAGTCGACACACTAGTAGAAAATAAACATTAAATTGCTACAGCAGTCGACACACTAGTAGAAAAACAACATTAAATTGCTACAGCAGTCGACACAATAGTAGAAAAACAACATTAAATTGCTACAGCAGTCGACACACTAGTAGAAAATCAACATTAAATTGCTACAGCAGTCGACACACTAGTAGAAAAACAACATTAAATTGCTACAGCAGTCGACACACTAGTAGAAAAACAACATTAAATTGCTTCAGCAGTCGACACACTAGTACAAAAACAACATTAAATTGCTACAGCAGTCGACACACTAGTAGAAAAACGACATTAAATTGCTACAGCAGTCGACACACTAGTAGAAAAACAACATTAAATTGCTACAGCAGTCGACACAATAGTAGAAAAACGACATTAAATTGCTACAGCAGTCGACACACTAGTAGAAAATCAACATTAAATTGCTACAGCAGTCGACACACTAGTAGAAAATCGACATTAAATTGCTACAGCAGTCGACACACTAGTAGAAAAACGACATTAAATTGCTACAGCAGTCGACACACTAGTAGAAAAACGACATTAAATTGCTACAGCAGTCGACACACTAGTAGAAAAACGACATTAAATTGCTACAGCAGTCGACACACTAGTAGAAAAACAACATTAAATTGCTACAGCAGTCGACACACTAGTAGAAAAACAACATTAAATTGCTACAGCAGTCGACGCACTAGTAGAAAAACAACATTAAATTGCTACAGCAGTCGACACACTAGTAGAAAAACGACATTAAATTGCTACAGCAGTCGACACACTAGTAGAAAAACGACATTAAATTGCTACAGCAGTCGACACACTAGTAGAAAATCAACATTAAATTGCTACAGCAGTCGACACACTAGTAGAAAAACAACATTAAATTGCTACAGCAGTCGACACAATAGTAGAAAAACAACATTAAATTGCTATAGCAGTCGACACACTAGTAGAAAAACAACATTAAATTGCTACAGCAGTCGACACACTAGTAGAAAAACAACATTAAATTGCTACAGCAGTCGACACACTAGTAGAAAAACAACATTAAATTGCTACAGCAGTCGACACACTAGTAGAAAAACGACATTAAATTGCTACAGCAGTCGACACACTAGTAGAAAAACGACATTAAATTGCTACAGCAGTCGACACACTAGTAGAAAATCAACATTAAATTGCTACAGCAGTCGACACACTAGTAGAAAAACAACATTAAATTGCTACAGCAGTCGACACAATAGTAGAAAAACAACATTAAATTGCTATAGCAGTCGACACACTAGTAGAAAAACAACATTAAATTGCTACAGCAGTCGACACACTAGTAGAAAAACAACATTAAATTGCTACAGCAGTCGACACACTAGTAGAAAAACAACATTAAATTGCTACAGCAGTCGACACACTAGTAGAAAATCAACATTAAATTGCTACAGCAGTCGACACACTAGTAGAAAATCAACATTAAATTGCTACAGCAGTCGACACACTAGTAGAAAAACTACATTAAATTGCTACAGCAGTCGACACACTAGTAGAAAAACAACATTAAATTGCTACAGCAGTCGACACACTAGTAGAAAAACAACATTAAATTGCTACAGCAGTCGACACACTAGTAGAAAAACAACATTAAATTGCTACAGCAGTCGACACACTAGTAGAAAATCAACATTAAATTGCTACAGCAGTCGACACACTAGTAGAAAATCAACATTAAATTGCTACAGCAGTCGACACACTAGTAGAAAAACTACATTAAATTGCTACAGCAGTCGACACACTAGTAGAAAATCAACATTAAATTGCTACAGCAGTCGACACACTAGTAGAAAAACAACATTAAATTGCTACAGCAGTCGACACACTAGTAGAAAAACAACATTAAATTGCTACAGCAGTCGACACACTAGTAGAAAAACAACATTAAATTGCTACAGCAGTCGACACACTAGTAGAAAATCAACATTAAATTGCTACAGCAGTCGACACACTAGTAGAAAATCAACATTAAATTGCTACAGCAGTCGACACACTAGTAGAAAATCAACATTAAATTGCTACAGCAGTCGACACACTAGTAGAAAAACTACATTAAATTGCTACAGCAGTCGACACACTAGTAGAAAATCAACATTAAATTGCTACAGCAGTCGACACACTAGTAGAAAAACAACATTAAATTGCTACAGCAGTCGACACACTAGTAGAAAAACAACATTAAATTGCTACAGCAGTCGACACACTAGTAGAAAAACAACATTAAATTGCTACAGCAGTCGACACACTAGTAGAAAAACTACATTAAATTGCTACAGCAGTCGACACACTAGTAGAAAAACAACATTAAATTGCTACAGCAGTCGACACACTAGTAGAAAAACAACATTAAATTGCTACAGCAGTCGACACACTAGTAGAAAAACAACATTAAATTGCTACAGCAGTCGACACACTAGTAGAAAAACAACATTAAATTGCTACAGCAGTCGACACACTAGTAGAAAAACAACATTAAATTGCTACAGCAGTCGACACACTAGTAGAAAAACAACATTAAATTGCTACAGCAGTCGACACACTAGTAGAAAAACAACATTAAATTGCTACAGCAGTCGACACACTAGTAGAAAAACAACATTAAATTGCTACAGCAGTCGACACACTAGTAGAAAAACAACATTAAACTTATTTATTTAAATTTTAACGTCCATTATTATTAACTAAGAATTTTAGGTCGGGTTATCTATAGGTTACCACCCTTTTCTAGCCAAGACATGGCTAACGCCTTTTCTTTTTTCCAATGAAAAGCCACCACCCCATAGTGGGAATCGAATCCACGACCTTTGGCACGGAGTGTTAAGTGCTCACACCTTAACACTCACGGCTACCGGGCCTCCCACAACATTAAATTACAATTGTTCTTTTTAGATCAGCTCTTACAATTATATTAAATGAATGTTGGACAGCTACTATTGACGAAGGTGGTCTGACTAAATCTATATTGAATGCAATTAAATATTTCTTATTTTTGTTTCTTGTCAATTACTTAAGATTTTTTTTTTTTCAGAGTGAATTTGGACAAGAAGGAGGTCTCAATTACTGCCTTTCATCCAAGAATGAACTTTGAAAGTGACTATGAAATTGCTGGCAAAATCCTTGTACTTCCTGTTCAAGGAAATGGAAAAGCTATGTTCAATTTCAGTACGTAATTGTAGTAATATATGCATACAAATATATATATATATATATATATATATATATAATTAGTTTCTGTAGTCTTTCTAATAATTAGTCTTTCTGTAGAAACCCTCCTAAAAGTTGTAAAAATGTATTTTAAATTTCGCTAAGGCTGGACCCTTAAAATTTTGTTAAAGATTAAAAAATCCGGCCATATTTCTAAGAACATTTCCCCGATTCAAACCGAATTTGGAGGGTCGATAAAGGTTCTTATGTTACACATTTTCGTTTGATTGGGTTATTTCTACGTGTTCTGGAATTAACGTTATATGCAAAAACGTTTAAATTTGACTTTTATTTTGAGAACCATTCCTCACTAGTACTTCCCGAGATAATACAATAGTCATTTATATGGTTCGAAAAAGGAGTCTTTCTTTTCAAGAAGCCCAAGGACGTAAAAGTGGGGTTATATTTTTAAGTCGGGATATTGAATTTCAAAGCGTGACCTACATTTTTTGCTTACAAATTTTTAGAACTTCAGGTAAATTTTCAACATTTTTTTTTTTTTTTTTTTTTTTTTTTTTTTTTTTTTTTTTTTTTTTTTTTAGCTGAATGCTTGAGAAGTGCGTTTTCTCGCTTTAACAGGACCTTTTTCTAGTTTAGTACTACACATACAAAAATTCTCGTTTGAATCGTTGAGGGGCACGTCGTGCACTCCCCTTGTTAGTTCAGAAAACATAATTTGGGTCTTTTTGCCAAGACCACATCCAGTTACTTTTGAAGTAGCAGTAGTGATTTATAACAGTTACTCGTACTCGCTGATAAGCTTACAGGTTCTTTGCTGGTTATCTATTACTACTTGACTCGTTATCTACGGTTATAATTCATATTAGATAATGGCAAGCAATATTTATTAATAAAAAGCTTAATATGATCAAAATCAATTCTCTCAACTACGAAAAAAGTTATGAAGCATTAAAGTTAACTGTTTTGCAGGTTATGAAGGATAACATAAACAATGATATTTGTAAACACACATATTTTATTCCTTTTCTCTTTCTCTCTTTTTGGATACTTTACATTTATTTAGCATTATTGGCATACTTGCTATGCGTTTCCGCTCGCTACGCTCGCTCAAGAAGATATCAAAACTCTAGTCAATCCAACTCGCCTAAAATTAATAGAATTCTATTAATTTTTCCGAGTAAGAAACCAATCGCTTTTTCTTTGTCAGGAACATCGCGAACTAATTGTAAAAGACCCATTTTTTCTCACTAACATAAGCAGAGCTTTTTCGTAAACATAAGCTAATTCACTGTTGAAGGTTACTTTACTCCCAGCAAGAAGGAATACAATTGGTCATCAGAATCCTCCAATAGGAAGGCAAAGGAGTTATGCGCATGTGCTGAATCATTGATACAATCACTACTGCTACTTCAAAAGTAACTGGATGAGGTCTTCGTAAAAAGACCCCATACTTCTTTCATTTGCAATCATTTCTCCCGCTATTCGTTTTTTTTTTATATTGGATTTAAGGCGTGTCAATCTTTGAGGTCATTAACGCCAGTCCCGTTATTTTCTAATTCCAAAATGTTCTGTTTATTTTTTGTATTCTGTTAATTTATTTTTGTAGTCGTTTTAGTTTATAACCTATTTATTTTGTTAATATAGGTATATTTTGTTTTCTTCCTTAACCGTTTGTAAAAAAATACCAAAATTAAATAAATCAGTCCCGTAACAGGCCACGAGGGCCCTGAGGGGCCGACACTATAGAAGTATCTGATTCATGGCCATACGGCACACTAGGGAGATAGTGTGGTCAGTACAATGCTCCGGCTGCCTGATTTTCCCCTTGCTACTTCGACTGCTAGTCATTAGCACCAAGGTACCCATTAATAAATTATCTAAAGGCTGGGTTGGCCTAGGGACGAAGACACCAGAAATCTTTAGTGCTTGCTCGGGATTTGAACTCAGGTCCTCCAGCATATGAGTCCAGTGATCTACCACTGAGCTAACCTCGTCCCCTATCGATCTGAATATCTCTTAATAATAAAATATTCCTCTATACATTGGTTCTCTAAGTTTATTCTATCAGAAAAAAAATGCATTGCTAATCACCAGGCATGAAATGTTTAAACAAAATATGTTTCAAGACATCTTGGTCAAATTGTCTTCTTTTTATAACTAAGTCTTCACAGATTTCATTTTTTACAACATCTAATGAATTATAGAATTACATTGACTGTGTAGTATTAAAAATTAATAATGATTTTGCATATTTTATTCTAGCTGATATTACAACTACAAGTGTAGTGAAATTGGACGAATACACAAAAGGTGGGAAAACATATATGAAAGTTGTGGAAAACAAGCTCACCATTGTACCAGGATATGCACAAAGCTACATGACAAATCTATTCAATGGAGACAAACAGCTTGGTAAATTAATTTGCTTTTAAGTTTACTAAAGTTACTATGTATACTCAAGTTCTAGGAATTACAATAGATAGTCAAGAGTTGATTCTAGGTTTATTTTAAAATAGATACTCATCTGAAATACATTACTTCTATATATGAAGGATTTAGCTTACATTTTACACTAACATCTGTGAATAATTCAATAATTTAACCAATTGTATATGAAAAGATCGCTCTAGTAGATTCAGGACCTTGTAAATCTCACCGATCCAATGCAATATTAAAACATTAAAATGTACAACCAAATTACACTTCACCTGTCTTGTATTATTTTTCTAAGAACTATTATTTTGTGTGTGGGGCTCACACACACCCATGCTTAACTGATTACTGACCAAATTTATATTAACATGGTTGTTGCGGTGCCCGAAACAATTCTGTTTTTAGCTTATGTAGGAGTGGACAGTATAGGGTGCCGGAGATTTGCTAAGTTGGTTAGTTCAATCACTATTGTGTTGTACTGCATTGTTAATACCGCGACACTTGACGACAACTGGCAGTTAAATTCAGAAATAGGCAGTGAACCAATTTCTTTTTTAATGGCCATTAGTGGCAAAATTAAGTGTTATATTCATTTGCGAGAAAAGTACTATATTGAATAGCGCATTTACAACAACTAACTGAAGGAGACTATTTTTCATTTCACAGGCTAGTCCGTTAAAGTTCAACTGAAAATTAATTGCTAAAAACATGTTCAATTGATAGAATAGTCCTTATACCAAAAATAAAGAAAGAGATTTTCCTTTAATAAATAAATAATAATCATACTACTTCTGTCTTTATTTATAAGTGATTCACAACTACTGTGATTTCTCTCCTTCAAGGTAGTACATGTATGGTCTAATGAACCAGCATTAAGATGGGTATTTGATTGAATTATTTCCATAGCCAGAGGTTTGGAAATTTCTGTCATATGCCTGGGAGCCTCTGGTTATTCAGCAGATGTCTTCAAATGTGAGTGTATAGTTTAGTGTCCTCCAAGTAATAAGGTATTGTGTTTATGCACTGGCTGCTGTCCCTCAACAATTCGTACATGTCATGTGGGATATTTAGGGTTTCTCGTCTTCTGCACTCTGTAAGTAGGTGTTTTACAGTAAATTCTCTATTGCATATATCACAAATTGGTTTGTCAAGTCATGTCATGAGTGAGGTATTCGTGTGTTAGTCTTGTGTGGCCAAGCCGGAGTCGAGCAAGTACAATTTCTTCTCGTCTGTTGCCTCGGTAGCTGGATGTCCACTCCTGAGTAGTAGTTTTCATTGTACGTAATTTATTGTCGGTTAGTCTAGTCCAGCTGTCTTGCCAATAATTTAAAATATTTTTTTTTTATTGCATTGGTCAAGTCCTCGTTTGTGATTGATAGGTTGAGCTCAGGTTGTCTTGTGGCAAGTTTTGCAACTTCTGTTTTTAGATTTTATTTATTTATTTAAATTTTAACGTCCACTTATTCATAACAATTTTTGGTACAGTCTTTTTAAGGGTTAAAACCAATTTCTAGGTACTATTTCTAGGGCTGAAATATTTCTTTTTTTAAAAAAAAAAAGAAAATCCAATACTCCTAGTGGAAATAGAACCCACAACCTTTTAGGCACTGGGTGCACTCACCTGATCTCTAGATTTTAAACACATCTAAAGTGGCTACTTTATCCAGATTTCTGGACTAATAGTCTTGACTTCCGACGGGGACTAGTCCTATCAGGAAGTGGTGTCCACTCTGTCTTCCTTCTCCTTCTTACAGATCTCCTTCCATCTGCTCCTGTCCCTGGCAGGATATCATTTGATATTCAATGCAAAATACGGCCATGGGTGTATGAGGTTTTGATAGAAAACTAAAAATAAGGTTTGTGGTGCATGCAATAGTGTATTATATATTCAATGAAACTATCTAATCATATTGTTTGAGAGTCAATACTAATTCATATTTTACTCTCTTATCTCAACTTACACAGTTCTTCACGCCCTCTGAGGGTCTAATAAAATAATTGGTTAGTGATTACACATGCTCAGTATGGATCACAAATAAAAATTAATTATTTAAAAAAAAACAAAAAAAAAACAAAGTATAGGCTCTAATTAGTTCATAAGTAATATAGGAAGAGGCGGATTGCATACTTAATTTATTTACTTCTTTAACAATAATATTTATTTTTACAGGTGAAGCAACAAACAAATTTTTGAATGAAAATTGGAAAGATGCTTTCTATGCGTACAATGAACTACCACAAAAGGCATTTGCTGAATACTTCAAATCTATAGCTAACTTAGTATTCAATCAGTTTCCTAAGGATGAATTATTTCCTATGTAGAAAGGCATTAATCATACTATTATATTACAATGTATATAAATATTGCAATTGAATAAGTCAGTTTAGATACAAGCAATAAACAACTAGCCAAAAATTAGGTAAAAGCAAAATCAAACCATAAGATCACTGTCTTTCAAATGTCAACTAATTTCACGAGTTTACTTGTTTTTTGTTGATAGGAAATGTGTATACGATGACGATTCAATGACAAATATATGTGTGTATATATATATATATATATATATATATATGTATATATATTGTAATGATATATTACATTCTCAAAAATATTTTTAAATTCAAATAACCATCGATAGTTTGAAAAGCCCGCGCAAATCATAAACCAGATATACAAATAACATCGTATTATATACGCTTTAAATTAATAATATTTTTGGA
Organism: Gonocerus acuteangulatus; assembly: GCA_946811695.1. Classification (NCBI taxonomy): domain Eukaryota; kingdom Metazoa; phylum Arthropoda; class Insecta; order Hemiptera; family Coreidae; genus Gonocerus; species Gonocerus acuteangulatus. The sequence continues at coordinate 11,124,646 of OX328123.1, read as the reverse complement.
CAATACTGGTGTACAATATATACATATTAAATGTACATTCAGGTGATAATAAATTAATTATTTGAAGTTACTAAAAATATAATTATTACTTTCATATATAAGCCGGCAAAACTGCGGAAGTTAGAAAAAAAGGATGCCAACTTTCCCGAGCATGGCGTCAGTTGATTCCCAGGAGTCCTGGAGTGCGGAGCTGGGGTCTGTCCTCGTTAGACATGCGCGCCGAGGCTAAATTTTCCGGCGGCGGCGCGCTGGACTAAATTGGCCGGCGCCGGTGGCGCGCGCGGCGTGGGCTATTTTTTTAACCCCCAAGGGAGATGTTAAAATTTTAATCACAGTATTAAAAATGCACGCTATTTCACTGGCTTAAAAATGGTCAGATTTTGAAAAACGTTGGTACAATAATCGTCTTAATTTGAAACGTCAAATTCGTTCACCAGTAGAATCCGTCCTCGGGTGGGTTTTGGTACGAAATTCGCGCGAAAAAAATCGTAGCGCATTCGCACGTTTTCGGGTTTATATTCTTGCAGATACTCACGTAATATATTCCTTAACATACGATAACAAACGAAACCGTTTTTAAGGCGATATCTGCAACAGTTTTGAGATAAGTGGAACAAATGTTTATGTAGCTCATTTTCGGTTTGGGTACATTAAAACGTGGGATTGCTACGTCTTTGGAATTCATCTAAACTAAGATGTTGATTACAATTGAAGTTAAGGAAGTATTCGAAATACAAATTTTATTAGTGGACATGAAAAATTTTCGGATCTTCGTATTTTGTAGTAAATATCTTTAAATAGGTTGGGAAGGTCCCCATTCGAAAGATTACTAATGTCTCTACATAAATGGTTATTAAGTAATTTTTGACTGGGTGATGTCAATCGGAGAAATAACGGCTTAAAACTTCTAAAGCTTTTGCTTTGTTCTTTTAAACGGGGTTTTGTTTTTGTTTAACTCGGTTGTTTTGAATTGCAATTATCAGAAAAAGTAGGGTATCCTCGTGGTCTAGTGGCTAGCGCCTTAGATTTATAAGCGGTAGATTGTGGGTTCGAAGTTTCCTGTTGTGGCACCTTAAACTTCCTTTTGTTTGAGATTTTAATTTATATATTTTTTAGAAAAATCAAACCCTCTCCAAAAACTATATGTATTCCTTTACTAATGGACTTCCTTTACTAAAGATTCGTGGTTTTTTATTGCCTCTTATATAAATGTATGTTTTATATAATAAAAAAAACTTAAATTGTTTAACATTTTGTTGACCCTACCTAATATCATCCTATTAATGTGTGATTAATACTTTTTTTCTAGCCAACTAAATAAAAATAATAGGTTTAATAACTGATAATGTTTTCAGTAGAAATAAAACAGGCCAATTCCTTTAGAAGTTTTATTTTCGGTGCTAAGCACTTTTAGCAGCACCTGCTACCATCTTTAGAGCTTTGATGCTGTTGCACTTTCCAACAGCAGCAGAAGTCTGGCGAGCCATGTTTCGAAGTATGCGGTTGCTGGCTGAGAAGGACAGTTTTCAATAGAAGATTCATTTCTACTGAAGATTATGCTTTTGGCCAGCAACCACATACAATACAATATTGTCAAGCTGTCCTCCTCAAGGGAGCGCACCGCTGCCATATGATCTATTGTGCTGCTTGGTGTTGCCTCTTGCAACCACATACTTGGATAATGTTTTAGTAAAGAACAAATAGTATTTAGCAAATGGGCAGCAATAAAACAACTTTTCAACCAAATTTAATGTTTTGGAAATTAAATTCTAACTTGAAAAATTCATATCTTTCGATTTACATTAAATGTATCAGTGATAAATTAATTATCTTGTTTGGAAAAGTTGGAAAGAATTTAAAGTTTTGGAAAACAAATCATAACATATATTTTTTGTAGAATGCTTCCATTTTTTAGAACTCGCTCCATCTAAAATACACATTATTTTAGTCAAATATATAATATAACAAAAAATTAAAATGAGATGAAGATAGCCATTGAGGTGATAAGAAGTCGAGGGTTGGTTGGGATTCGGCACAAACGTTTGCCAACATGCACCAAAAGAAACGAAAATACTCAATAATCACATGAACACTTAACCATGGTCACCTACATGATATCTTGGTTTTCCTCCCTCACCTAGGCATTTTTAGTGCTGATGAAGGCTGCCAAAGTGCAGCCGAAACGTCCGAATTTAGATTTTTACTTTTTTTCTGCTAGCCGAATCCCAACCATCCCTTGAATCTTAAAACTATTTTAATATTAGTAAAAACTTTCAGAAAGGTTTTTCCTGCAGAAGTAAGGGTGAAAACCTAGAATAGACTTAATACGGAAAATCTCAATGATATCTCCATAAATGAGATAATTTGTTCAATATTGCATTTATAAGAATTTTCACTACAAAAAAAATGTGAATGATCATACTAACCTGTATACCATTCATAAACGTGTTAAAATGTAGAATTGAAAGGAGAAATATGATAATAATTTAAAAAATATCTTTTAGCAATGGATTAAAGAAAAAAAATATATATTTCAACTAAATTATATCGTTGATACAAACGCAAAGTATCGAATGTGAAAAAACGCATATTTCATTTTCAATCTATTCTGATTGCTGTTGGACTGATGGATGGCAAACTAACGAATCTAAGTTCACTAAGTGAAAGTGGAAAGTAACCATTGCCAAAAGGCCGAATCTGCCGACTATTTGACTGGCCAAAAGCAAAGTAATGAATAAAAGTTTTTTCACTCTGCAAAGTAGTGATTTTCAAATTCGATACTTTGCATTTGTATCAACGATATCCCTGCTAGAGGAAAATAATGAAATCCTGAAGAATATAAACAGTCAGCTCAACATAATGTTCTCATCCATGATCTTGCTCTCAAAAATTGACACCAATCACTTTATCAAGGTGCATTTTCAATTCTGGTGGATATGTCTTCTTAAAACAAAGCACCATTTCTTGAAAAAAAAAATGAAGTGTTGCTTCTATGAGCTATTTAGTACATAGTTCATAAATGTGTAAAAAAAAGATTGCAGATTTATGCAACTAAATTCTAAGAAAAATATTTTTCAAAAATTTGATACTGTTGCACTGTTCCTTTCTGATTAACATGTTCCAATTCTTTTCAGAAGGTAGGAAAGAATAAAAGTAACAAATAAATTAATATATAATATATTTTAAAAATAAAATTTATAAATATAAAAAACATTTCTTAGTTAATTATCTGTTAATATTCAAGATAACACTATTAAAAATATAATAATAACAATAAATAATTGTATATACAAACATTAAGTACATAATAATGACAAAAAATAAAATGTTGACGAATAAAATGGTTTCAAATTCAATCTGGCATCAAATTACAATAGATAAAGCCTACAATGGTGAATGGTTTCTACTGAAAATTTATTATCCATCAATATAGGTCTTCTTGAGCAGTTACTGCAAGCCAAAGCTTTCTCCGGAACTAGTTACACATTTCTTAAAAAATGATGGCATGGAAAATTTCAATTTTCTTAATTAGAATTTTTATTACAACAAACTGGATTTATATGGGCAAATTATAATATATATATATATATATATATATATATATATATATATATATATATATATGTTGATACAAATGCAATGAATTTGACAAAATGCATTTTTCCTTTTCCATCTATTCTGATTGTTGTTGGACTGATGTACGTAGCAAACTCTCGAAAGTTAAAGAAAAATACTTATCAATTACAGAAAATCAAACTAATGACTGTGCATTAAGTCTGATTAAAATATATAATAAGATAAAATTTATATAGTCATCTATAAGGTACCATACCACTTTTCACATTCGATACATTGGATATGTATCGAAAATATTAAGCATAAATGGTTCACCCACTTTTAATAATAATGGTGATTACAATTTTTCTAAATGAACAAAAGCAATTATGTTATCAAATATTAATTTTAAGTCTATTCAGAATTTCGGCAAATGGTCAAGTAAATGGTCTCCATTTTCATAGCATCTGCCTTTATTTACCTATCAGACGTGTTTCAAGCATTAAGTCCCATTTCTTCAAGAGCTTATCTTTTGGAGGTGACCTCAGTTTTACAAGATAAACCCGACGAGGTCGGAAATAATGTTTGAAACATGTCGGGCAGAGAAATGAAGGAAATTGCTGTGAAAAAGGACATAATTTCTTCCCCAAAACCTTACAGAATAGATACAGTGATTTGAGTCATTTAATCAAGTTTTTTTTTTTTTTATATGTTAACAATTAAAGTGAGTGATAATGTAATAACACTGCCCATATTGCTTTGCCATAATTTCACTCAATAAATAGACTCCATTTTTTCAGTGTTATACAAATAAAACAATAATTTAAATATCTCAAACTTTGCGTTCAAATTTATATAATGGTGATATTTTGATAAAAAATAATTGAGCTTTATTCAATGAACTGATGAATAGTTCCCAAGAGCATGGCGAAAAGTCTAAGACTTCTAAAAATCTGTTTTTTTCTTTTTCTCCAAAACCCAAACATTCATTGCTTTGTATCACTCTGATGGCTAACAAGTTGCACAGGCTTATCTTTAAATTTGATGCTCAAAGAAAGTTATAAACTAAATAATGCGTGGGATATTTTTTTTAGATTAAGACTGCCAGTAACTTTTTATCACCAATTGATTACTTTAAAAGTGATCGTCATTCTTCTTTTTTTTTTTTCTAAATAAATTAAACCAAATGACACCTAAAAACTCTAACTAGGCCCAGCGCACACTGTAAGGTTGTTCTGTAACTCCAGTTGCTCTGAAACCAGTTTGCAACTGAAACAAAACTTCTGTCCGCACACGAGTGTATTGAGAAAAGGCTTGTTGTAAATCAGATGCGCCTAGGGTGCAGTAAAAGTGGTGTGCTAATTTAGAGTGCTACGTGTTTGTTTTTAAGACCGTGAGCGTACTATGTCAGACTCAGATGAAGAAGACGTTAACTATTATCAATACCAAAGACAGCGAAGAGCAAAGAGAGAGCATTGGGTACACCCTTATTTTAGCAAGAATGTGAACTCTAGACTATTTATAGCAGCCAGAGAGCTGTCTCAGTCCGATAGAAAGTTTAAATCTTTTTACAGACTGACAAAAGACTCTTTTTTGGAACTTACAAGACTGGATGGTCCTTCCTAGGAGAAGAGCTCCATGTTGAGGTCTTGATCACTCTTGTTGAAATTGACACTATACGGCTGTTAAAACACCGGTAAAACACAGCTTGTATGAGAGTACAACGCAACTGCAACCGCAGGCCCACAATTGTGACTGGTTTGAAATCATCAAAAACCAGTTGCGTTTGCTCATTCAAATACATTGCCGAGGTCGCAAAACTGTTGCTCATGCAACTGGTTTGGAATTGCATTTGCTGAACAGTCTCACCGTGTGTGCTAGACATAAGAAGGTTATTCCTGTGTAGGTGTAATGGATACAAGGATGAATTTTATTGATTTCGTTTTGTTTTGTAATGAAGAAGAAAATGTCTTACATTCTTTCAAGATAAAGCCGTCTTAGTTAAATTTAAAAAGTCATCACTTTGTTTGTGATAAACAAAAAAAGTGAGTTTGCTATCTAAGAAATTGCTGAACTTCTAAGGGTTTAAAACAATTACTTTTCATTTGGTAATAAAAAGTAACTGGCAGCCTTAATATAAAAAATACACTAATACCTTGTAGCAATGGCACTCTCAGTTAATAAAAATGGAAGATATTGAAACACAGGGGGAGTAACACATTTAGAGAAGTTAGTCGCTGTCATCGTCTTCATTTACTTCATCACGAGACTTGATGACTTTCCACTTTTTCGCAGCGTCTAATGCTTCTTGAGCTATGCTTTTTATTTTCTTCCTTTCAATTTCATCCATTAAAGTGAATGCCATTAAAATTTCCATTATGTCTGTTTCAATCATTTTTTCTGCTAGTTCTTTACTTGCTGATATAACATTGCTAACAATAACGACTGCCCTTTGTTGTATTTCGATATTTGGATGAGCAAGGATGATATGAAACGTTTCGAGCCATGAGCTTGAATCGAATACTTTTTTACAACACTTCTTACTGACTGATGTCAAAATTGCAACAGCGCCTGACGCTGCTTTCATGGTTTCTTCGTCTTCTTCTCCGCATAACAAAAATAGAAGTTTGAATCGGTCATTCTGCCCTTCGTAAATCTCAACTACCTTAGGGGAACTGACCATATTTGTCATAACTTGTGTGGCAGCTCGACGGAGCATTTCGTGTTCTTCGTACATCATTGCATCAATCTTCGGTAAGCCACCTTCCTTTACAATGAGCGAACGGATCGATTCATTCATACTTGCTAAATTACAAAGGGCAAGAAGAGCCTCAAAATTTTCGAGAGCTCCAAATTCTGGGTGAAGAAGTTTCAGGAGTGGGCGTACGACTTCTAGACTTCTTTGTCCAGGAAATGCAATGGCCGGGTCCATTGTAATTCCTAGTCGAGCTAATGCTTGAGAAGCATTTCTTATTCCTTTTTCGGTACCTTCATTGGCTAATTTTAAAAGAGTTTTGACTCCACCTTGTTGGACAATTATGCCTCTTTGATCGACCTGTGATGCCAATGTATTGAAAATTCTTGAAATCATCTCTCTCGAATTGTCTGACTCTGTTTTTGCGAGAGCAACTAAACCACTAACAACTCCTTCTTTAATCAAGACAATGCACCTCTGAGCAACAAAATCAGGGTCGTCTAACTCGTGCTCTTCTGGGATGTGATGTTTTGCAAACTTGGCAAGTTCAACTAATTCCGGGAGTACTTCTTGTTTATCATAAGCGTTGACCAAATTAACTAGTGTTGTAACAACTCCGTATACTGCAGCTTCATTTCCAGTTTTTGCCAAATTGAATAGAGCGTGCAAGGCAGGTTTGTCATTAATGAGTTTTTCTTTTACGTCAGCATCCAGTGTAAGATAAGATAATCCTTCAGCTGCCCAACGGCGCATTTCATTGTCTTTCTTTGTACTTAATAAGAATTTCTTGCATGCTTCAGCCAATCTAGTCGTTGCTCCATCAGCAAAAGGTCTTATAGATGCGTCTGTACCTCCGGAACTTCCAAGCTTACATAATCCTACTAAAGCACGCACTCTGATGCTGTCATCCTTCGACTGATAAAGTTTTTTTAATATATCGGCTCCCTGGGAAACAATAGATTTAATTTTATCCTTTTTAGAAGAAGCTGCTATTATGCATTCACAGGCGACTTTTTGCTGTAGAACATCATCAGTATTAGCCATTACAAGAATCATCTCCATCATTCCCTCCCTTGAAAGAATAGTGTTGCCAATATCAATCGGGCCCATAAGCAATGTCGTAAGTGCTACAACTACTCTAACCTTAGATTCAAGTTCTGGAGTTATCAGCCGGCCTTTTATGTAGTCATCAATGTTCTCCATATACCTGGCTCTAAGTTCATCGTAGTACATGTTTTCATAAATCCTTGCTAAACATATAGAAGTAATTGATCGAGTTGAGTCTGTCACTTCCATTCCAGATTCATATTTATACTCTTGGAGTTCGCTCGCAACCTCCATCAGCCGTTGGAGACCTTTAATTTTTACAAGTTGTTCTGCCCAGCTAATAGCTTTATAATGCACATTCCTTGAAATTAACTGAATAATAGCATCACGTGCAAGGCCGCTTATGGTTCTACTTGTGCAACCGTACAATAGACAAGTCAGTAGAGTGTCTATTTCATTTTTGTTTTCTTCTAATAACTTAGGATCTGCTTTCCCTTCTACTTTTCTCTCAAGGCCTGCCAAACTATTCAGTACTTCCTGAATGCAGAATTGAGCTGCATTCACATGCTCTTCATCACGGTTATTTAAAATATCTAAAAACCAAGGGATTCCAACAACATCAACCACTTTTTTAGTGTTTTTGGAGCTATCAGTACAAAGCTGACTGATCGTTCGAATACAACCCAAAATAATTTCACGATTTTTTTCAACTTTTAGGAGTTGGGAAATCTTGGTAACAATACCTGATTCAAGCAAAATTTCTGTTCCTCTCCCTTCTTTACAGAGTACAACAAAGTTGGAAATGGCCTTTGTTCGTTTCTCAATATCTTCTCCCAAATTGAAAGCATATTTGAACATCTGTTGAACTTTGTTCTCTGTTTGTGTGTTCTCAATAGCACGCTTTTCAACAATTGCATAGAGTCGTGAGAGGACTGGTTGTATCGCTTTATTGCTAGGATCAACCTTATGAATGAGCCTAGCGTCTCTATATGCTTCTTCAAATCTACCTAAACTTTCTAATGCTTGACATCGTCTGTACAATGCTTTTGGATCGTCAGGCACAATATCTAATGATTTATCACAATCCTGAACTGCTTTTTCATACTTACTTTGTTTCAAATGGACAGCAGCGCAATTCTTCAAAATGACAGCTCTCTCCTGAGAAAATTCAGAAGTCAATTTCAAAGCATCCAAGTAACAACTCAAAGCATGGTCTAAATTATTGTTTTTAAATGCTTCATTGCCTTCATTTTTTAACAACACAAACTTATTCTCATTAGTTTTATCACCCAAAATATCAGTAGAATCCATGCTGGGAGTGCAGCTTTCAAACTATAAGAAAACACAATCTGGAATGGTGCACTATTTATGAGAAGACCAATCTCGAACAACTATTTTTGACTGTCCATGCCATGACAAAAATAGAACATGCATTTCTTGTTAACTATCAGTCAGGTTATAAACAAGGATTTATTTCGTTCAAAATGCAACGTTCAAAAAGAACACTATAAGAGATAAAAGTTTCTTCCTGAGTCGAAGGTAGCAGCTAGGTAATAAAAACAATAGGATGAGGACATTGGAGAAAAAAGGATTTAATGAACTGTTTCGTCACACCTGCTGACAGCCATCTTTAGTAAAAAGCTAGGCAAAAAGGTTTTTTTACAGGAATTATTCTACAGATGAGATAAATGTTATGCGTTAATTAGTTTTATTAAGTGCCCCCACTAAACCCAATAATAATTATCACTCTGCAAATTATATTGTGTCCAAGTTCAAACCTTGCGGTTAATTTTTTTAAATGAAAACAAAAAGCAAAGACATTATAATTTAGCCCTGACAAAAGATTGATGAGTAATGATTAAGAGTCATCAATCATTTTTGAGAGTGATGAGTAATGATTAAAAATGTGATGTTTCAATTCAACGGAAAAAAAAGGCGGCGCTGTGTCTGACGAATGGAAACCATTTTTTTGCAGGCGATAGTCTGAAGGTGGCAATTTTTAGTCTAGAACGAAAAACTAAAATTATTTCGAAATAAGAAGGTAAAATCTAGTACATTTTTTGAAAATGGTGAACAATTATTCATTTTCTATTAGAAATTCCGTCAAAAATCGGTCATAAAATCGATATAATTCAATGAAACGAAAACATTTACTAGTAAATATTGTTGGGATTTAATGTTTGTGTTATCAAAGTTCCCAAACAAATTTTAAACAAAATATAATAAATTTTTATTATATAAATTGAAATTAATAAAATGTCCTTAGAAACTTGAATCCAATAAAAAGGGGATGCTGCTTGAAGTATGCGGTTGCTCTTGAAAAAAAAATATTTAAGATGAGAGACTCACCGATACAGCTCTTCTGTGAAGCACTTGTCTCGCCTCCCTGTCACTGGATAAAGTTTGACTGATACACACAAGCACTGAACATTGTCTCAGAATTGTCTTAAAAACTTTTTGCCTTTTTTTTTTTAGCTACCAAGCTTTATATTAAAACTGTGAGCATATGTTTTTAATCATTTGATATTTTTTAATATTATATAAAAGCTGCTACATTGCTCCCCCCCTGATGACGGAGTCAGCGAAGAAGACCTTGCGTTTAACTAGCCTTCCAGCTCTTGTTCTATACTCTGAGGGCGGCTCGGGTTGCAGGTTGCTGGTTGCAGGCTGTGGTTCAATAGTGGAAGGTAGGCCTGGTTCTGGTATCTGCGTCGTGGGGTCTACTTGCTTCGATGAAGGAGATGTGGTTTGCGGCTGGAGGTTGGTTGGTGAAGCGGCGTTCCTCTCTATGTCGGTCGTAAGAAGATAAGCAGGCTTCAATCTATCAATAGAGACGACTACTGGTTTTTGTCCTATGGCTAGGGTAAAGTGTTTGGCCGTACGACTTAATACTTTATGAGGACCAGAGTAGGGTGGGACAAGTGGGCGGCGAACTGCGTCCTCCCTCAAGAATACGTGGGAGCTCGTGTGTAAGTCCTTGTGTTGAAACGTCTTTTGATAACTCGAACGTGCTAGTGCTGGCTTGAGCTGTGCGAGATCCTGCTTTAGAAGTTGTAGGGCTATGATGGGTTCTTGTTGCACAGGGGTGTCTGCAAGGAATTCCCCTGGTAACCTTAAGGGCTGTCCATACAGTCCCTCGGCAACACTTGCACCCATATCCTCCCTGAATACCGATCTAAGCCCTAGGAGTACTGAGGGTAGGAGTGCAACCCATCTGTCTGTCTCCAATTGAGCCATTATTGCAGCCTTCAAGCTCCTGTGCCACCTCTCCACACAACCGTTACTTTGCGGGTGGTAAGCAGTTGTTCGCTTTTTATCGATACCTAGGAGCGCTGTTAGCCTCTGGAATATCTCTGCCTCAAATTGACGGCCCTGGTCGGTGGAGATCCTTGCAGGTACTCCGAAGCGAGCAATCCAGTGGGTGTAAAACGCCTCTGAAACCGTGCTTGCCGTAATATCTTCCAGAGGGATAGCTTCCGGCCACCTAGTTGCTCGATCCACCATTGTTAAGCAATAACGTTTGCCGTTAGAGGGTGGCAAAGGGCCTATTAAATCCAAATGAATGTGCTGGAATCTTGGTGCCGGTTGAAAGGTTCCTAAGGGACTGACAGTATGGCGCTGGATTTTACTGCGCTGGCAGGGGATGCAGGTTTTGGCCCATTCGCCTACGTCTGACTTCATACTCGGCCAGAAGTAGCGCGAAGAAAGAAGTTTTCTTGAAGCACGTATTCCGGGGTGACTTAGTCCATGAAGGCGATCAAACAAAGGTTTCCTGAAGTGCTCAGGAATATATGGTCTCGCCTTACATGATGATGTTTCACAAAAGAGCGGGACGTCTTGGCCTGGAATGGTGAGGAGCTTTAAAGTAAGCTTAGGATTCTCTTTTAATTCCTCTATCGTAGGGTCAGCTTTCTGTGCCTTAGCAATAGCTGCAAAATCATCAGGCAACTGAACGTCTTCTACTCGTGACAGGGCGTCAGCTACTACGTTGTCTTTGCCGGGCTTATAAATGATAGAAGTAGTGAACTGACTTATGAAATTGAGTTGCCTGATTCTTCGGGGTGAGGCATTGTCTGCCTTCTGCTGGAAAACGTGGATGAGGGGTTTATGGTCAGTCACTATAGAGAAATGAAGGCCTTCCAGGAGTGATCTGAAGTGCTTTACGCCCTCGTGGATAGCGAGCAGCTCTCTATCATAGGTGGAGTAATTCTTTTGTGCTGAATTTAGTTTCCTGGAAAAAAATCCTAAGGGTCTCCAGACACCATTTTTCAGTTGCTGTAACACCGCACCTATGCCTATATCGCTTACATCACGGGCCAATGACAACTCTTCAAATGTCGATTGGTGCGCAAGTTGAGCAGCAGCAGCGAGGCTCTCCTTGCATTCTTCAAAGGCTTTGGTGGCTTTCTCAGTCCATTCCACTGGTCTGTTATCCTTCTTTTTGACGTCGTGCAGTAAGTCATTAAGAGGGCTTTGAATCTCTGCAGCACGGGGAATGCAACGTCGATAGAAGTTTATCATTCCAAGAAATCTTCTGAGTTGACATATAGTGGCGGGACGAGGAAAATCAGCAATGGTTTTTACTTTGGATGGCAAAGGGCTTATTCCCTCCGAGTTGACTTTAAAGCCGAGGAAGTCAACCTCAGATTCACCGAAATTGCACTTCGAAACGTTCAAGGAGAGTCCGTTTGCCTCCAGCCTCTTGAATACTTCGCGAAGGTGTGCTTCATGTTGCTGTTCATCTTCTGAGGCGATAAGATAATCATCCATGTAGGGAAACACAAAGTCCAAGTCACGCATGATGTTATCCGAAAACCGTTGAAAGGTTTGGGCTGCGTTTCGAAGTCCGAAGCACATACGAAGGTATTCGATTAGTCCAAAGGGAGTAGCAATAGCAGTTTTCTCAATGTCCTCTTCCGCGATAGGGATATGGTAGAAAGCGTGAACTATATCGAGAGTTGAAAAGATTTTTTTTCCATGTAACTGTGTAGTAAAGTTCATGAGGTTAGGAACAGGATATCGGTCGGGGATGGTTTGTGCGTTCAAACGACGATAGTCACCACAAGGGCGTAAGCTACCATCTTTTTTTATAACCACTTGTAGCGGGCTTGACCATGGGCTCTTGGATGGTCTGCATATCCCCTCATTCATGAGCTCCTGAAAATGCTGCTTTACTGCTATGTATTTATCGGGTGCCAGCCGTCTTGCCTTGCTTGTGACAGGATTACCACTGGTAAGTATGTGGTGTTGGACGACGGTAGGTGGTGGGCCTCTGATGGGTGTAGGTCTGGTCAGATTAGGGAAGTCTCTCAGCAGATGTGAATACTTGCAGTTTCCAGGGATAGTAGATATAGTGGGTGTCGAGACCATCGACACAATACCAATCGCTCCTAACCCGGTGTGTTGATCAGTGAGCTTCTTCTGACGGAGATCGACACTCAGTCCGTGATGGTACAAGAAGTCCGCGCCAAGGATTGGCTTCCCGATTTCTGCGATGATAAATGTCCATTTCAGGGGTCGACGAATTCCAATATCCAGCTGCAACAACTTCTCTCCATACGTTGGGATAATTGTATTATTTGCTGCTACTAAGTTGAAATCGGACCTATTTTTGTGTATTCGAGGATTTCGAGGGATAATTGAAACAGAAGCACCCGTGTCCACCAGGAACTGTTGGCCTGTTGTCCTGTCTGATATAAAAAGGCGGCGTTGTGGTGCAACAGAGGCGGCAGCCGCATTATACGCCTCCGGGATTAGTTTAAAGGTTGCTTCCAGTTGCAAGGTTTGGTGCACTTCAGAGCCTTGTCCTTAAAACGCCTATGATAGAAGCAAATGGCTTCTGCAGATTTGTTTCGGCTGCTAGATCGTCGAGACTGGGGTTGGAAATTCCTATCCCTGCTCCTGGCACGAGATTCTCGGCGAAGCTCGGCTACTTCTGTACGAAGTTGACGAAAGTCAGCCAGAAGTTCGTTGAACTGGCTTTGTGATGGATTGTGTCCCTGCTGTGAGGATGACCGGATTAAGTTGTGGTCAGATGGTATCTGTCTCTGAGTGGCATAAACTTCCACTGGACAGTCGATTTCTGCAATCTGGTCAGCGGTGGCGGCAAGTTTGTCGAGATCTTCTTGACCAGTTGCTGCAAGAATAGCCTGCATCCTATTGGGAAGATTGCGAAGCCATAAGGTCCGAACAACTTCTTTGTTAAGTGTTTGACCAGCCTGTTGAAGCATTGTTCGCAAAAGTTGCGACGGCCGTTGATTCCCAAGCTGTGTGTCCTGGAGCAATCTTTGAATGCGGCGAGTCTCGGATTCTCCATATATTTGTATGAGGCGTGCCTTAAGACGATCGTAGGGATCCTCGATTGAAGGATTATCAATCAGATCAGCAACCTGTTCGATAACATCTATGCCTAAGTTTGCCATCACAGACTGATACTTCATAGTCTGTGAGGTAACCTTCGACGTAAAAAAAACAGCTTCTACGTGTGCAAACCATAATTTAGGGTTAGTTTTATGGAATGGCGGGAGCCGATTATGGGCGCCGCTAAACGCTGAGACTTCTGATTCAACAGTAAGAGTAGTGTGATCACCTGGTGATGGAATTATATTCTTCTCGTCTGGCATTGTTCTTTTTGGGGTCACCAATTGTTGGGATTTAATGTTTGTGTTATCAAAGTTCCCAAACAAATTTTAAACAAAATATAATAAATTTTTATTATATAAATTGAAATTAATAAAATGTCCTTAGAAACTTGAATCCAATAAAAAGGGGATGCTGCTTGAAGTATGCGGTTGCTCTTGAAAAAAAAATATTTAAGATGAGAGACTCACCGATACAGCTCTTCTGTGAAGCACTTGTCTCGCCTCCCTGTCACTGGATAAAGTTTGACTGATACACACAAGCACTGAACATTGTCTCAGAATTGTCTTAAAAACTTTTTGCCTTTTTTTTTTTAGCTACCAAGCTTTATATTAAAACTGTGAGCATATGTTTTTAATCATTTGATATTTTTTAATATTATATAAAAGCTGCTACAATATCATTAGGAAGCTGCAGTTAAAATTTGAAGTTGGTCAGGCAAAAATTGAAGACGCCAGAGTATCGCCCGATTTGAAAAACATAGTTTTGATAAAACGATTTTAAAGTTTAATGTTCTGAAATGTTCATTATATTCCTATTTAATTTGTTTTCATACTTTCTTGTAATAACAATAAAGAAAAAAAAGGGTTTTAATTTTGAAATGTATTGAAGGAGGACCAAAAAAAAGTATTAATTAAAAAGAGACCAATCAAAGCTCACTTAAAAAATTAGCTTCAAATCAGCATCGGGACGCTAATTTGAAGCTGATCACTCGGAAAATCGTATTTTTTGCCCATTTAAAAAAAAAATCTTCACATGTAAGAAATCAAAACTGTTAATATTGCAATATTTCTCATTAATTACCCAGAATAAACTGTTTTGTTCTGATAGATGGATTCTCCTGATTAAAGAAATTGATCTGTCTTGATTGATCTCAGATTAACCCTGGAATGCCACTTGGGGTACACCTATACCCCAGTGCCTTTATTAAGTGTGTTCATGTTTTCCACGTTGGAGTAGCCCTCCAGCGTGGGAGTTTATTTAACTACGTATGCCATCCTTTCTGGATACTACACGTACTTTGATTAGGTATGTCCGTAAAATAATAATTTCTTTTACAATTAGTAATACTGAAATTAAAATGATAATAATAAAAATAAAACGAAAACTAAACAAAACAAAAAGAATATATAAATAAAAAAATATATATACATATGTAAATAACGTAATACATATGTGGGCGTTCAGATGAGTTCATTAGGTCCAGTTGTTTAATAAATGCATCAAATTCCTGAAAATATGTAAGTAGTTAGTCAGGTTTGTCAGTGGACCAAGCTCCGTCCTGTAAGGTAATGTCCTTAATGAGTTTTGTCCTGGGTCCGTCCAGTAATGTACAGGCGAACAGGAGATGGTCGTCAGTCTGTTCAGTTGTATTTTCGCATTTACATGTGTTAGTAGTTATAAGTTTAAATTTATGTAAATAACTTTTCGTCGGTCCATGTCCTGATATGAATTGAGTCATTTTAAAGTTGTTAATTTTTGTCTGTTGAGCATTGTAGGTATGAATTTGTGTAAATGTCTTCCTTTAGTTGTGTCCGTCCATCGTTCGTCCCATTTTTGCATTGATTTGTCTCTCAGTAGTGTTTTTAGCGCGGTTCCTCCCTACCCCATTGGGAGGAACCCCGCTTATAGGGTTGATACAATGAAACAATCCGGAAGTGCCGACTAAAAAATTTCGCGTTTCAGAACCCCTAGAGACCGAAAATAACGGTGGTTCAAATTTGTATGTATATATATATATATATGTTTGTCTGTTCGCTCATTTCTGGCTTCCCTAATGGTCCGATTGTGATGAAATTTGGAATAAAAATCCGTCTTCCAATTTGAAAGGTCAAGTTCGTTAACCAGCAGAATCCGCCCACTGGAAGATGGCGTTTGGGGCGAAATTCGTGCAAAAAAATCGTAACGCTTACGTTTTTGAGTTCATAAGCTTGTAAGTACTCGTTTTATAGGCTTCTTGGGCTAGGAAAACGAATGAAACCATTTTCAAGGCGATAGCTTTAACCGTTGTCCAGAAAATTGGAAAAACAGTTTTTGAATACCGTTTTTGGTTTGGGTACTTAGAATCATGGGATTCAGTTGAAACATTTTCTGCAGGTTCTACTTTCATTAAAACTAATATGTTGAAATTTTTGTTACGTTTGGAGTTAAGGAAGGGTTAGAATAAAATATTTTATTCACAGACATAAAAAATGTTGGTAACTTTGTATACTTTCCTTAATATTTCGAAAAAGGTTGAGAATCTTGCGAAACGTAAGGTTACCATTAGAAAGCTTACTAAATGCTCTACAAAAATGGTTCTAATGAAAGTTTTGATTGGGCGATGTCAATCGGAGAAAAAAGTGCTTAAACCTCTAAAGTAATTGATTTCGCTTATTCGAACTGTTCTTTTTGTCTTTGATTTTGGTACTTAGAATTATGGGATTCAGTTGAAACATTTTCTGCATGTTCGAATTTCATCAACACTAATATGTTGAAATTTTGGTTATGTTTGGAGTAAAGAAAGGGTTAGAATAAAATATTTTATTAACAGACAAGAAAAGTTTTGGTAACTTTGTATACTTTCGTTAGTATCTCGAAAACCGTTGACAATCTTGGGAAGCAGAAGGTTACCATTCGAAAGCTTACTAAATGCTCTACAAAAAAGGTTCTAAAGAAAGTTTTAATTAGGCGATGTCAATTGGAGAAATAAGTGCTTAAAACTTTAAAGTAATTGATTTCGTTTATTCGAGCGGTTCTTTTTGACTGTTTTATTCCTTGTTATTTTTAAATTGCTTATAGTCGGATAATGTATTTGACAATAAAACAGATTAAGTAAAATAAGAAGATCAATTTATTGTTAAAAATGTAGCGTTCAAAGAGAGAGATCCCAAGGCTTTCCAAATGCCTCAGAGCGGAGGCCTTTCTGCCCGACTTATGGGATAGCTGACCCATACAGGTAAGATTGTAAATCAAGACCTTTCAAGACTGGTTTGTTTGAGATTTCATTTGGATAGGTGTTTCGCTATTGATCTAAACAAAGTAATAACTGTTTCTATTCTATGCCTTCATAAACACTAGAGATAAGAACGGAACCGCGCTAAGATGACGCAGTTCCTGCGAATCGGACTTTTATAGTCTGTGATGTAAGTTTAGAGTAAAAAACAGGTAATGCCGTGTCCTTTGAAGCTGATTTTGCAAGTAAGTCAACTGTCTCGTTCCCTAATTGTCCAGAATGTCCTTTAATCCAGGTTATTGTAACTGTCACATTTTTCTATTTGCACATAATAAGTAGTGTTCTAATGTGTTCAGTCTCTTCATTACTGTCAGTGTATATTATGCATGTGTCTCCGTCGTGACTTATGGAATATAGTTTTTCTACTGCTTTTATGATAGCTAAGTTTTCTGCCTGGTTGTTCGTACATAGTGGTGATAGTCTGTATTGATAGTCCATTTATTATTGAAAATAGTCGTGTTTGTAAGTTAGTAATGTGATAGTTCCATTTCAACTTGTTGTCTATATAAAGTCCTAGATATTTAAGAACATTTTTTTCTTGAATAGTTTGTCCATTTAGAGTAATGTCTAATTTAGGTATATTTCTTCTTCTTGTAAATAGTGTGTATGTAGATTTGTCCAAGTTAAACGTAAGTTTGTTTCTGTTCGTCCATTCATTAATTGTGTCTAAAGTTAAGTTTGCACGTTCTTCTATTTCAGTTAAGTTTGTCCCAACTACTGTAAGTAAAATGTCGTCAGCAAATGCTATAATCTCTGTCCCTTCAGGGGTTTCTGTTGTGAGTAAACTGTCCATAATTAGGTTCCATAGAAGTGGTGAACAAGCTGATCTTTGTGGAGTATCTCTGTTCTGTGATGTATGTACCGTCGTGTTTTGTAGTGTCATGTATACATGTCTATTATGGAGATAGTCTGTTAGTAATCTGTAAGTATTTTCTTTATTAAGTGTTGCTTCCGGTCGAAAAATGGCACTGCAGTTCTTTGACTCACAGTAGTTCCATGTCTTCACAAGGCACTATTCGAAGAGTTAATTGTGTTGTTTTTTTTAGCTTAAATATGCTTTAGCGGTGACTAAACTGGAAAAACCCGTTACAAAAAAGTGTCACAAAAAAGTGTCCGCTGGCGTTCGCGTATGCGCAGTTGCCATGTACGAAAAATATGACTGTATGTTATAGAGTACAATACATAGGTTTATCGGGTGGACCTAGCGTTACAAAAAAGTGTCACAAGAACGTGTCCGTCCACTGGCGTTCGCGCATGCGCGGTGGCCATGTATGAAAAAGAAGACTATATGTTATAGAGTACATTACATATGTCGGGTGGACCTATTGCATATTTATGTTCCTGAATTTGAGCAGAAGGCTCTAAACGAAATAATTTTTACCAAGTTAGTTAACCTTTGTAGCACAATCGGTGTAAAATTTTCCAGGACTAAGATTCTTTATTAGGGTAAGTACAATGTTAAATTTATTATTCCCAGTTAATAATAATGGACGTTAAAATTTAAAAAAATAAAATTAATGGGGTCTCCCGTGGTCTAGTGGCTAGCTCCTTAGATTCATAAGCGGGAGATGGTGGGTTCGATCCCCACCGGCGACAGGAATTTTCTCATCTCAGGGCTCGCTGAGAAAAGTCCTGGCTGCACCCTGGTCCGTTAAAAAAATAAATAATTAAAAAAAAATTATTATTACTCGTTTTAAAGAAGGAAATTATAAATATATTTTTTTTATAAACATGAAATTATTATTAAATTTTTAACGTCCATTTATTATTAACTACGAATTTTAGGACGGGTTATCTATACGTTACCACCCTATTCTAGCCAGGATAGGGCTGATGCCTTTTCTTTTTTTCTAAAGAAAAGCCACCACCCCTAGTGGGAATCGAACCCACGACCCCTTGGCACGGAGTGTTAAGTGCTCACGCCTTAACGCTCACGGCCACCGGGCCTCCTAACATGAAATTACCTATTTTTTTTTTTTTTTTTTAAATGAATGCAATGAATATTTAGAATTTTCAGCTGTGATTTTCAGTAAATTGAAGGTGTAATACTATGGCATTTCAAAAAATGATCTCCAATCTTAACAGGGAGAAGGATATTATTGAAATACAGCGTATACTCTACAATTCAGATTCTGATAGTTCCCTAAAACAATTGTCCCTATATCTGATTAGAGCTGAGATATGAAGGGGATTGGAAAAGCCAACTTTAACACAAACTCCTATATCTGATTAGAGCTGAGATATGAAGGGGATTGGAAAAGCCAACTTTAACACAAGCTCCTATATCTGATTAGAGCTGAGATATGAAGGGGATTGGAAAAGCCAACTTTAACACAAGCTCCTATATCTGATTAGAGCTGAGATATGAAGGGGATTGGAAAAGCCAACTTTAACACAAGCTCCTATATCTGAATAGAGCTGAGATATGAAGGGGATTGGAAAAGCCAACTTTAACACAAACTCCTATATCTGATTAGAGCTGAGATATGAAGGGGATTGGAAAAGCCAACTTTAACACAAGCTCCTATATCTGATTAGAGCTGAGATATGAAGGGGATTGGAAAAGCCAACTTTAACACAAGAAATCCGTCAAACCATCACCCTTATTTTAGATATGCCAGTGATGAAGAATCCAGAGGAAGTCTAGAATCCACATCAGGACGGTGTCATTTCTGTCCTAGGTCTCGAGGCAGAAAATCTTGGGTTAAATGTGATCTATGTAAAAATTGTATTTGTTTTGAACATCAAGAAAAAGTGTTTGCTTCATGTATTCAGTAATTAGTTTATTCTCATTAGGTATTTTTCCCCCATTTTATTAATCTATGGCTTAGAGTGTTTTATATTACTTTAAAATAATAAACAAATTTAAACGCACTCCAAACCGTCGTTTTATTTGGGGTACACATATACCCCAGTGTAGCAGACCCGTTAGTAAAAATAAGTGTAGAATTCCAGGGTTAAGTATGGTTGGAAAGTTTAGCTTTTTTCATACAAATTTTGATGTTTAAATTATTTAATTGCCAGCCAATCCGTTAACGCCTTCATTTCCTGTTTACTGTTCTTTTGATGGCAAAGAAGAGTATATTGTTCCAGGTGTTTAATGATGAAGAAATTCCTGGAGCAGACTTGTTTGTCCGGTTACTAGGCTGGCCTTAAATGGGCGTGGTGTATTGCAAAATTGCAAGAGTACCAACTGGGAGATTCTAGTTTTAAATGATTCAAGAGGCGTGAGCGCGACATTATATAGGCTTCTTAGCGCTCAAGCATACCAAGGGCGTAAATAAGGGAGGGGGCTGCAGCCCCCCCCCCCATTTTGATTTCATCGGTAAAAACGCGTCATAAAATCTCAAAAATAAATTAAATAAGATCACTTACAAGGGAACATCCCCAAGTGTCCGGAGCCGACTTTTATGAAACTTTCTTTTATTTATTAAACACGTGAAAATAATCGATATGTATTTTTTTATATCGGCCCAATCGCACGTTTAAGGGGTGAAAGCACCCTTCAAAGTACACTTCAAATATTCCAACAAGGGGAGTATACAGTGATGGGGTCACCGATTTGGTCCATTTTTTTCTGGTGATTCTAGATCGAAAAATAGTTGACATGTGTCCGAGCGTTCCGTCCCAAACGCCTTAGGAGCCGAGAAATAAAATAAAATAAGTTGAAAATGCTTTATTTTATATATCGAGTTTAGAAAATGATATCGACATGATTATTTAGACAATTCATTTGTTTTATAGAGTAGATAAAAGGAAAAATAAAGTCGTACAATAATTTATATTTCGTCAAATAAATTCAAAAATATGCTTACGTTTGACGAAAACTAGCATTATACATGTTTTACACCAAAAATAACAGCAGATTTAAAATCAGCACCCCAAGAAACCCTAATGTGGTAAACATCATCGAGAACAAAGAATAATACTTTATTCCTCCAATAACGAGAGATACTACTTGTCTCTCCCGAAGGGAAAAAAGCATTATTTTTTGTTTTCGATGATATTTACCTCAACGGGGTTCTTGGGGAGCTGATTTTAAATCTGCGTGTTTAATAAATGTACAGAATTTCATAAAAATCGGCTCCGGACACTTGGGGATGTTCCCTTGTTACTTCAGAAAAACTTTTTTTTTTGGGTGTAATAGCATTTTAGGTTATATAAACAAATATACGCCCCTGTGCACAGGTTTTTATTTGAATAGGAGAAAAATTAATTGCTAACACTAAGGGGGGGGGGCGATAAAAAAAACAAAAAAAAAAACAATTTTTCCTCCTTTTAGTCGTCTGTGCAAGTCTGCGAAAGTCCTCAGTTCAAGTCGGTTTCATGAAACCGAGCAAGGACGTCAGTGAGATAAAACGCTCAAACGCACATACACTGTGACGGAAGCATAAAGTTCTATATTTTAACCATTTGAAATTGTCGTTCGTACCAAAAAAATTAAATCATGATCATGTCTGGTGACAGACGTCTGCGTCAGTTACAGACATTTCAGCTGAGGGTTTGGTGCTCACCAAGGTTGCCGCTGTTTATTGAAGGATTTTTGTTGATATAAGGCGTCATACATGTTCAGACGATAAAAATTTTTTTTTTTTTTTTAGATAGTGCCTCGTGCCGCAGAGATGGGCATACTTTTATTTATAAATAAAAATACGAATTTATTCGTACTTCATATATTTGTGAATACGAATATAAATAAATATAAAAATACAAATAAAATTTTATTCGCAAATATTTCTGCGAATAAAAATAAATTCACAGAAAAAATTGTAAATAATCACAAAAAATGTGAATATTTACAAAAAATCAAGTGATTACAAAAAAATCACATTAAAATGTACGAATAAAAATTTATTCACATTATAATTTGTGAATAAAAATTTATTCACAATAAAATTCGCAAATAAATTATGAATTTATTCGTATTAAGATGATATTACGAAAGTTATTGAAGGCGATTTTTTTTTTTTTTTTTTTTTTTTTTTTGATGGGGGTACAGATGACAAACTGTGTCGCTGCAGCATGGCTGGTGGTCTCGCGGCGGACTCGGTGTAAACAAAAAATCTTGGTGCTAATAACCTAGACGTTAAACGCCTTAAAAAAAAAAAAAAAATCACCTTCAATAACTTTCGTAATATCATCTTAATACGAATAAATTCATAATTTATTTGCGAATTTTATTGTGAATAAATTTTTATTCACAAATTATAATGTGAATAAATTTTTATTCACAAATTATAATGTGAATAAATTTTTATTCGTACATTTTAATGTGATTTTTTTTGTAATCACTTGATTTTTTGTAAATATTCACATTTTTTGTGATTATTTACAATTTTTTCTGTGAATTTATTTTTATTCGCAGAAAAATTTGCGAATAAAATTTTATTTGTATATTTATATTTAATATATGTGAATAAAAATAAATTCGTATTCACACTTATGAATATGAATTTATTTATATTCGTATTCACAAATATATGAAGCACGAATTTATTTATATTCGTATTCACAAATATATGAAATACGAATAAATTCGTATTTTTATTTATAAATAAAATTATGCCCATGTCTGTCGTGCCGAAACCCCTGTTATATGACTGGGTCGTAACAAAGTTTCTTTGAGTATTCGATTTGGTTTTAGCCGCTTCAATAATAATGCTATTTTTAAGTTGGTCATCATAGCGAGATTGCTTATGATCTGGAATGATTTGGAACGCAAAGCAGGAACGAAACCATGGTTAAAAATAACCAGTTTTTTAAAAATAGAAAAAAAAAATATAGCTAAGCCCACCTGGGTCCACCATCTGATCTAGGCGTATCTATAAAAACCTTTTTTTTTTCACAATATTTTAAATCTTGATTTTGTTTTAAATTGGACAGTGTTAAACCTGATCAAAGGAAAATACTTAAATCTAATTACTGGACAATAAGTCCAGTGGGGTCTCCCGTGGTCTAATGGCTAGCGCCTTGGATTCATAAGCGGGAGATGGTGGGTTCGATTCCCAACCTCCGGCAGGAATTTTATCATCCCACGGCTCGCTGGTAAAATTCCTCGCTGCACCCTGGATGTCGGCGCTAATGACCTAGATGTAGATGCGCCGTAAAAAAAAAAAAAAAAAAAAAAAAATAATAAGTCCAGTTAATTATCACAAGTATTATTGCATAAACTAATGTTATGCAACTACAATTAGACTTATTTCAAGTTATTCAAAAGCTGTTATAATCAGTTGAGACATACATCATTAAATACAATTTGTCAATGATAATACAACATATTCCTTTAAAAAAATAAAAACGTCTTAAGCATAATGGGATGTATTTCATTAAAAATATGTAAAAAATAAAAAATAAGGTTGCTGAATGAAAACTGGCTTTCTTACTTCAGCACTTAGAACAGAATAGGAACAAAGAAAGAATATTATATTGAGTAAAATGTTTAGCCATTCCAGTAGTGAAGGCAATGCATAGGTTGGTCTTAAATGGCGATACACTTTTACAAGATTTTTTGCTCTGTCAATTCCTAAACGATTGCATAGCTTATTCCAAACTAATCCAAAAGTAAATATTCTTGAATGACATAAAATTTTAAACATTACCTAAATGTATGTAAATTTGATTAATAAATGCCAAAATTGTTCTAAAAGGATAATGCCATGAAAATTTGGGCTGAAATCTAGTAATGTCAATATGACAATCTTATACATAAAAATCATTTTTTTGTCTCTAGTAAAAGTTATGAGCGTAATGTATAGTATACAGTAAAGTTTGATTTGGAAAAGAAAAAAAAAAACACTTTAGAAAATAATGGGGTTTTCAGGGTTTTTTTCCTGGCTGGGCCCAATTTGGTGAACCCTGAAGGAAACCGACACTTCCGTAACCTGAAGAAGACAGTGAGTACATAGATTTAGAATCCTCCTTTCTAAATCTATGAGTGAGTATCGAAACCTACCCCAGAACCTACATATTTTCAGAAAATTAATTAGCCTTTTAATGTTCATTTTCCACTTAATTCGGCATGAGTTCTGAGCAATTTATAAGATATAGAATAAAATATACGTTTATTTTTGTGATACATCCTCTTTACAAAAATTATATAGCTGAATCTGGTGTATGATTGAATTTCAAACTTGAAATAAAATGTTTATCCCGATACCAGCTCTTCTTGCGGTATCCGAAACTAAAATTCTAGTTTTAATCCATATATCACGAAAATATGGCTGGTTCAAATTATATATATATATATATATATATATATATATATATATATATATATATATATATATATATATATATATATTTACATTTATTTGCCATATTTTTGGTGAGTGAAACCGGGACACATATAGGATGGGCATGGGGGGGGGGAGGGTTGAATAAAAAGTCCGACTCGCAGGAACTGCCTCATCTTAGCGCGGTTCCGTTCTTATTCCTAGTCTAATTTCGAAAGATTAAAATAGAAGATGTTATTATTTTGTTGAGAGGAGATCGTTGACCGTTGATGATGCAAGGTAGGGA
>OX328123.1:10917697-11097697 GCA_946811695.1 Gonocerus acuteangulatus | reverse complement strand
GTTAACCAGCAAAATCCGCCCACTGGAAGATGGCGTTTGGGGCGAAATTCGCGCAGAAAAAATCGTAACGCTTACGTTTTTGAGTTCATAAGCTTGTAAGTACTCTTTGTATAGGCTTCTTGGGCTAGGAAAACGAATGAAACCATTTTCAAGGCGATAGCTTTAACCGTTTTCGAGAAAATTGGAAAAATAGTTTTTGAATACCGTTTTTGGTTTGGGTACTTAGAATCACGGGATTCAGTTGAAACATTATCTGCATGTTCTAATTTCATTAAAACTAATATGTTGAAAGTTATGTTACGTTTGGAGTTAAGGAAGGGTTAGAATAAAATATTTTATGAATAGACATGAAAAGTTTTGGGAACTTCGTATACTTTCATTAATATCTCGAACACGGTTGGGAAATCGTGGTAAGTGGATAGAAACTATTTGAAAGCAACTATTCTCACATCTATTCTCTAGAACATTCTATTCTCTACAAAAATGATTCTAAAACTATTTTTGATTAGGTTATGTCAATCGGAGAAATAAGTGCTTAAAACTTCAAATACGTCTGTTTTGTTCTTATGAACGGGTTTTTGTCGTTCTTTTTGTAATTTTTGTCTCTTTCCCTTGGTTTTTTATTGCTTTTTATTTTTGTAATTTATTATGTTAGGAAAATGAATTTGTTTGTAAAACAGGATAGGAAAAATGAGACCAATTTTCTGTTGCTAGAAATAATGAAAATTTTGGGAACTTCTTATACTTTCATTAATATCTCGAAAACGGTTGAAAATCTTGGGAAGCGAAAGGTTACCATTCGAAAGCTTACTAAATGCTCTACAAAAAATGTTCTGATGAAAGTTTTAATTAGGCGATGTCAATCGGAGAAATAAGTGCTTAAACCATTAAAGTAATTGATTTCGTTTATTCGAACGGTTTTTGTCTGTTTTTATTCCTATTTTTTCATTGCTTATAGTTGGATAATGTATTTGACAATAAAATAGATTAATTAAAATAAGAAAAACAATTCGAACAGGTAGATATCGAAAAAAGCTGTGCTTCAAATTAGAATCTATTGTTGAGTAATTATATGAATCTTTGGATAATAATTCCAATAGTTAAAATTATAACTAAATTGGAAAATATGTATTTAATAGAACTCATTAAACCTTTTACAGAGAACTCTATTTTTTATTTTTATTTTATTGATCAACAGGTCTTTGCATATATTTAAAAACTCTGTTGATATAACCTCTATATCGTTTTTTTGTTTTTAGGCCAATCTATAATTCATTTGGGTTGATATGTTTTTTAAATTGAAGCTTTAAAGCCTCAACAGGAATATTTGTGTAATCACCCTTCACAGTTAATTTATTAGAATCATGAGTGACCGTTTTTGTGTTACAACTAACAATCTTTGAAAACGAAGTTTGACTATCCTTGTTATTGTTATTTTCCTTCTGTTTGGCCGAGATTTTCTATTCATGATCTAATTCTCCTTGAATTTTTTGACTAGATCACGAACCTAATTTAAGCACTCTTAAATTCCTTAATTTAATTGAGGAAGTTTATCAAGCTTGATATAATCACTTTTGGGTTAATACGGGTGGTCTATACCGAGTCCTTTGTTTGTAAACACAAAGAGCCTTCTGAGTAACGGTAAAGGGCAGTAAAAGTATATGACTTTACCTGGAAGCCGTCCCTGCATACAGAGAATTACAATACGAGACCTCATTCTCTCTTTTTACCAGCTCCCGTGTAACACCTTAGATCTGTTTATATTGTTAGCGCGGTTCCTCCCTCCCTTCATAGGGAGGAACCCCGCTTATAAAATTGATCTCATGAAACAATCCGGAAGTGCCGACTAGAAAATTTCGCGTTTCAGAACCCCTAGAGACCGAAAATAACAGTGGTTCAAATTTGTATATATATATATATATATATATATATATATATATATATATATATATTTGTCTGTTATTTGAAAGGTCAAGTTCGTTAACCAGCAAAATCCGCCCACTGGAAGATGGCGTTTGGGGCGAAATTCGCGCAAATAAAATCGCAACGCTTACATTTTTGAGTTCATATGCTTGTAAGTACTCCTTTTGTAGGCTTCTTGGCCTAGGAAAACGAATGAAACCGTTTTTAAGGCGATAGCTTTAACCGTTTTCGAGAAAATTGAGAACATAGTTGCTGAATAACGTTTTAGGTTTTGGTACATAAAATCATGGGATTCAGTTGAAACATTTTTTGCATGTTCAAATTTTATCAAAACTAATATCTTAAACTTTGTGTTACGTTTGGAGTTAAGGAAGGGTTAGAATAAAATATTTTATGAACAGACATGAAAAGTTTTGGGAACTTCGTATATTTTCATTAATATCTCGAACACGGTTGGGAAATTTTCATAAGTGGATAGAAACTATTTGAAAGCTTTCTAAATTCTCTACAGAAAAGATTCTGAAACAAGTTTTGATTAGGTGATGTCAATCGAAAAAATAAGTGCTTAAAACTTCAAATACGTCTGTTTAGTTCTTATGAACGGGTGTTTGTCGTTCTTTTTGTAATTTTTGTCTCTTTCCCTTAGTTTTTTATTGATTTTTATTTTTGTAATTTCTTATGTTAAGAAAATGTATTTGTGTGTAAAACAGGATAGGTAAAATGAGACCAATTTTCTATTGCTAGAAATAATGAAAAGTTTTGGGAACTTCGTATAATTTCTTAATATCTCGAAAACGGTTGAAAATCTTGGGAAGCGAAAGGTTACCATTCGAAAGCTTACTAAATGCTCTACAAAAAATGTTCTGATGAAAGTTTTAATTAGGCGATGTCAATCGGAGAAATAAGTGCTTAAACCATTAAAGTAATTGATTTCGTTTATTCGAACGTTTTTTTTGTCCGTTTTTATTCCTTGTTATTTCTTAATTGCTTATAGTTGGATAATGTATTTTACAATAAAACTAGGTAAGTAAAATAACAAAACAATTTATTGTTAGAAATATAGATTTCCTAGATTCCAAGACCTTGTAACTAGCGGGACCCTTTCAAGTGTTGACCGACCCTTCCAGGTAAGATCGTAAATCAAGACCTTTCAAGACTGGTGGAACCAAAATAATAACTGCTTCTATTTTAATCTTAAGGCGATTCGCCAAAGTTGCGAAGCCTTATCAATAAATAAATATTTTAATCTTTCCAAATTAGACTATTGATAAGAAAGGAACCGCGCTAAGATGATGCAGTTCCTGCGAGTTGGACTTTTTGTGTTTATATGCTTGCAGGTACTTGTTTTATAGGTTTCTTAACATAAGAAAACGAATGAAACCATTTATAAGGCGATATCTGCAACCGTTCCTGAGAAAAGTTGAATCAATGTTTTTGTAAGTCATTATATTTTTGTGAGTACTTAGAATCGCGGGAATCAATTGAAATATTTTCTACAACTTGGAAATTAATCCCAACTAAGATGTTTAAATTTTGGTTATATTTGGGGTCAAGGAAGTATGCGAAAAAAAATATTTTATTAATAGACATGAAAAGTTTTCGGATCTTCATAAATTTTTCGTAAATATCTCGATAACGGTTGGGAAATCGGGCTAAGTGGAAGGTGACCCTTCGAATGCTTACTAAATTCTCTACAAAAAAGGTTCTGAAGCAACATTGGATGGGGCAACGTCAATCAGAGATATAAGCGCTTAAAACGTAAAAAATGTTTGTTTTGTTGTTTTGAAAGGGGTTTTCTCTTTGTTTATCTCACTTTTTAATTTTTTTCTTGTTTTAAATTGCATTTATCAGCAAAATTAGTATAGCAGTAAAATAAGCTAAGAAACGGTGAAAGGTATTGGTAATAATAAGTCTGGAGTGGCTGTGGTAAACCAGATGGCTGTGGCTAATCATGATGACGTAGTTTGTTTTGAATTCTCCTATCTATATAACCTTCCTCATAGCCTCCAACTGAAGATATCGTTATTTCTTATTTTATAGAAAGATTTAACCCACGACAGAATGGAATTTTATTCGCCATGAAGCACATATTTACAGTTGATTATAACAGTAAGACGAATTTGCAAGTAAAACAAGATACTTAAAATGACAACGAATTTTTGGTTGTTAAGAAGAGCCTTCTCAGCAGTAGTCAAAGAGTAAGTACGTTTTCAGTACATAATTGTATTGACTTATACAGATTAAGAATTATCCACTTCTGGGTAAGTTGGCTACTGCCAGTTTCCTGTGATTTGTGATGCTAATTTATTCCATTTCTTCGAGATGTACGTTACCGCGCTAAGATGACGCAGTTCCTGCGAGTCGGACTAGAGCGGCTGGCCGCTGACCAAGTTGTTCCAACGTTTGCTCCTATGCGGGGTAGTCAAAAATGTTGATTGTAGAAAAGTAACCGATTCATTAAAGATTCTAAAACACATAAATTCATCACTTTTTACACCCTACAGCCGTTTCCGGGACATTGATAAAACCGGCCGGGACACCGGGACAAGACCATAATAACGGGACTGTCCCGGTCAAACCGCGACGTATGGCAAGCCTATATATATATATATATATATATATATATATATATATATATATATATATATATATATATATCTGGACGACGTCATAAGTTCGAATTCCTCTTTAGGAGGACATGCATTTTTTAGATAATGAATTATTCCATTTTGAGACACTTCTTGACACTAATTATGATGAAATGTGTAAACCAGGAACAAATAAGAAATTGTTTGTACTCTAGATAAGATAGGCCGCCCTTGAATGCTTCAAGTACATCAGTAGTAAATGCTGAATGCTTAGATTTCAGTTCAAACTCCTCAAATGAATACCACGTCGATTCTTTTAGCATTTTCCTCCGAAGGAAAGTAGCTATTGAGGTTGCACTCATGAAGGAATTTTTGAAAAATGTCTTCGAATCTTTATCGATCCTACCTAGTAGACACCGAAAATGGCCCCCGTTAAAATAAAAACTCTGGCCTGTATCGTGTTAACGGACTATATATATATATATATATATATATATATATATATATATATATATATATATATATATATATATGTCCGTTAACACGATACAGGCCACAATTTTTATTTTTTCGCCACGAAACTTGGTATGTAGTATTCCCCCAACAAACGATCGGACGAGTTCGTTAAACAACAAAATCGGTCCATCCGGAAGGGGGGGGGGGGGGGGGGTTACACCGGAGCCAAAGTAGTTATTTGCCAATACCAGCCATAATTTGTGTTGTATTTCAATGAAACTCGGTATTCGTTGTGGTAATCTGAAGAGCAAAATTGGATATAAACATAAACTAGATCGGTTGACTAGGAGGAGGGGTTTACTCCGGACAGAAATTACTAATTTCCTTATACCGGTCGCAATATGTATATTCTATTGTAACGAAACTCTGTATACCTCCTGGCTATCTAATAAGAAAGAAGTGTTGTAAAAATGAACTAAATCGGTCTATTGGAAGGGGAGGGGTTTACATTGTACTATGTTTGAATTGAATTCTTCCGCCAAACGTAGGTGCATGGAACTCATCAAGATCAATAGATCAAAATGTAAAGCTTTGTGTACTTTTTACGCAGTGTAGTACCCTGCATACACAAAACTCTGGAAGGAAATTAATTACAAAATTAATAATTGAAACAGCTGCTCATAAAAAATGTTTATCTATCTAGGTTATTTAAAGCAAATTATTCAGGAATGCACTCGACACTACCCAATTCTGAGGAAAGTGCTTAGTTATGCAGCTACTGCGTGGTGGACTTTTTAAATAATGTTTAGTTTTTAACAATTAAATTGTAATAATTACTAATTTACTGTATTAGTATATTATTGCGTTTATCGTTTACGAACGGAAGGAAAATAAAAGGTCCATTCCAGTAAACGTATAATCCAGTAGGTTAAAATTAATTGTGAATTATTAAGTTCCTGGTGGTTCGGAATCAAAATATTACCAGGAATTTGAGATAAAATGAATAGCCGAGCTCGCAGGAACTGCGTCATCTTAGCGCAAATACTACCTCTATAGTTTCTGCCCCTCAGGGCCCTCGTGGCATATATATATATATATATATATACATATATATATATATATATATATATATATATATATATATATATAAGAAATTTGAACCCCCGTTATTTTCTTGATCTACCGTTGTGAACAGTTAAATTATCTAGTCGGCACTTCCGGAATAAGTCATGAGGTCATACTCATGAGCGGGTTTCCTCCCCAAAGAGAGACTGAGGAAACGCGCTAATAGGCCATATTTTACTAATAGTATTTTCATTTTTACCTTATGAGAAATTCGGTTTTATAAGATTTTGCCTCAAATCTACAATATATATTTGTCAAATACCACTCACTCACTGACCTATCATCGCCCAGCTCAAACCACTCGACAGAAAAATTTGAAATTTTGCATGGACACTCCCTATACAACGTAGACACTCGCTAAGGAAGGATTTTTTGATATTCGAATTTTTAGTTATTTGATATTCAAATGTTTAAGTACTTTTAGGGGGGTTTGAATTATTAAGAAGTTCCTGATCGGTTCAAAAATGGTCCGATTTTGATGACATTTGGTACAAAAATCGTTCTTTCATTTGAAAGGTCAAGTTTATTAACCAGCTGAATCCGTTTACTGGAACATGGTTTTTGGAGCAAAATTTGGCCAAAAAAATCGGAACGCTTACATTTTCGAGTCCATATGCTTGCAGGTGCTCGTTATATAGGTTCCTTAACGTAGGGAAACGAATGAAACAATTTTTAAAGCGATTTCTGTGACCGTTTACGTGAAAAATTGATAGAAATACTTTTCGAAACTAATTTTCTGTTTGGGTAATCAGAATCGATGATTGGTTCACTTGAAACTTGTACCAGGTATTTGACATTTCTTCTCATAGTTGAGAAGAGTTACCAAGAATATTTTCGTTAGTTTCAGGATTTTTATAAACGATGAAACAAGCTTTTGTCAAGATTTAAGAATGTCCATAAGAACATTATTTATTTTAGAAATTAGTCCGTCACATAACAAACGAAGATGGCAGAATTCATGTACAATCTACCAAAACAGAATAATCATCTACTATATATTTGTCAAATACCACTCACTCACTCACTCATCTATCAACGCCCAGCCCAAACCCCTCGACAGAAAATTTTGAAATTTTGCATGGACACTCCCTATATAACGTAGGCGCTCGCTAAGAAAGGATTTTTTGATATTCGTATTTTTAGGGGGGTTTAAAGTTTGAGTTGGTTAGAGAAGGCAAGCCTAGGCAGCCTGCGTTGCTAGGACGATAAAGAACAGCTGTTACCGTACATTATCTATTTCATAGTATTATTTCTAATTGAGGTTAATTTCAACTATGATGGCAGTCCTTGAATTACTAGAAATAAACTGTCACTCATAGAGTTTTAATTGCGTTTCTTTTCTCCCTGTTCCCGTCAGATAGGCTTGCCATATTTTTGGAGAGTTAAACCGAGACACATTAATATGGGATGGGCACACCAGGGGGGGTTGGGAATAAAAACAGTACAAATTATAAGCAAAATGGTGAGTTTTAAGCCTAGCAAGTAACGGGAAGGGGGAATCCTGAACTGTTACTCTACCCAAACCTTAAAAAAAGTCCGACTCGCAGGAACTGCCTCATCTTAGCGCGGTTCCGTTCTTATCCCTAGTCTAATTTCGAAAGATTAAAATAGAAGCAGTTATTATTTTGTTGAGAGGAGATCGTTGACCGTTGATGATGCAAGGTAGGGATTGTCCGGGTTCGGTCACTGCTACTTAATAATACATACCCCATATGTGTATGTATGTGGGCATATATATGTACATATGTGTGCGTGTATATGTGTATGTGTATATGCATATATATAAATATATATATATATATATATATATTATATAAATATATATATATATATATATATATATATTATATATGTATATATATACATATATATATGTATATTTATATGTATATATATATATATATATATATATATATATGTTAGGTATATTCACATAGATATGTGCATATATTAGTGTTAAATATGTCCTACTTGTATTTACAGCCCTGATGAAGGCTTGAAGTTCAAGCCGAAACGTCGGCAAAATAAAACCATTTTTACGATAAAAGTAGCAGTGACCGAACCCCGACAGTTATTATTTTGGTTCCACCAGTCTTGAAAGGTAGGATTTACAATCTTACCTGGAACGGTCGGCAACACTTGAAACTTTCCCGCTAGTTACAAGGTCTTGGAATCTTGGAACTCTATATTTCTAACAATAAATTGTTTTTGTTATTTTACTAAACCTGTTTTATTTTCGAATACATTATCCAACTATAAGCAATAAAAAAATAACAAGGAATAAAAAACAGACAAAAAGAACAGTTCGAATAAGCGAAATCAATTACTTTAAAGCTTTTAGCTCTTATTTCTCCGATTGTCATCGCCTAATAAAAACTTTCATTAGAACCTTTTATGTAGAGCATTTAATAAGCTTTCTAATGGTATTCCTCCGTTTACCAAGATTTTCAACCGTTTTCGAGATATTAATGAAAGTTCCCAAAATTTACATTATTTCTAACAACAGAAAATTGGTCTCATTTTTCATATCCTGTTTTACACACAAAATTTTCGCAACATAAGAAATTACAAAAATAAAAAGCAATAAAAAACAAAGGAAAAGAGACAAAAATTACAAAAAGAACGACAAAAACCCGTTCATAAGAACAAAACAGACGTATTTGAAGTTTTAAGCACTTATTTCTCCGATTGACATAACCTAATCAAAAATAGTTTTAGAATCATTTTTGTAGAGAATTTAGTAAGCTTTCAAATAGTTTCTATCCACTTACCACGATTTCCCAACCGTGTTCGAGATATTAATGAAAGTATACGAAGTTCCCAAAACTTTTCATGTCTGTTCATAAAATATTTTATTCTAACCCTTCCTTAACTCTAAACGTAACATAACTTTCAACATATTAGTTGTAATGAAAGTAGAACATGCAGATAATGTTTCAACTGAATCCCGTGATTCTAAGTACCCAAACCAAAAACGGTATTCAAAAACTATTTTTCCAATTTTATCAAAAACGGTTAAAGCTATCGCCTTGAAAATGGTTTCATTCGTTTTCCTAGCCCAAGAAGCCTATAAAAAGAGTGCTTACAAGCTTATGAACTCAAAAACGTAAGCGTTACGATTTTTTCTGCGCGAATTTCGCCCCAAACGCCATCTTCCAGTGGGCGGATTTTGCTGGTTAACGAACTTGACCTTTCAAATTGAACGACTGATTTTTGTACCAAATTTCATCAAAATCGGACCATCAGGGAAGCCAGAAATGAGCGAACAGACAAATATATATATATATATATATATATATATATATATATATATATATATATAAATAAATATATACATATATATATATATATACAAATTTGAACCACCGTTATTTTCGGTCTCTAGGGGTTCTGAAACGCGAAATTTTCTTGTCGGCAATTCCGGATTGTTTAATTGTATCAACCTTATAAGCGGGGTTCCTCCCTATGGGGGAGGGAGGAACCGCGCTAATAAGAACGAAACTTTTTTTGCTACTTGAGTTTCTTAAAACAATCTCTGAGCCAAATAGTAGTGTCCGGCAGCTGGCAGCGCTGTGCAGGTAGTTCCAGCGTTTTACAGTTAGATTACTTCTCATATCTTTGACACTGTGAGCAGTAGTAAAAATGTTGATTGTAGAAAAGTAACCGATTTATAAAAGATTCGTATAAACATGAATTCATTACTTTTCACATCTTACAGCCTTTTCCGGGACATCTTATAGCCTCCTCGCCTATAACCTTGGTAATACTCGTAAATATATTGGGTGTTACCATATGACTTCTTGGAAACATAAACTTTTAAATTTTAACGCCCATTGAATAATATATAGTATGACGGGAACCGTGCTGTAATAAACTGCACAGAATTGTATAGTAACGTAATTTTAATGAAACATTATTTAACGCAATAAAATAACTACTTATCTGCCGTGACGAAGCACGGGTATTCAGCTAGTAGATAATAAAAGTCCGACTCGCAGGAACTGCCTCATCTTAGCGCGGTTCCGTTCTTATCCCTAGTCTAATTTCGAAAGATTAAAATAGAAGCAGTTATTATTTTGTTGAGAGGAGATCGTTGACCGTTGATGATGCAAGGTAGGGATTGTCCGGGTTAGGTCACTGCTACTTAATAATACATACCCCATATGTGTAGGTATGTGGGCATATATATGTACATATGTGTGCGTGTATATGTGTATGTGTATATGCATATATATAAATATATATATATATATATTATA
The DNA here is from genome assembly GCA_946811695.1 of Gonocerus acuteangulatus. Taxonomy (NCBI): domain Eukaryota; kingdom Metazoa; phylum Arthropoda; class Insecta; order Hemiptera; family Coreidae; genus Gonocerus; species Gonocerus acuteangulatus. The sequence continues at coordinate 11,087,346 of OX328123.1, read as the reverse complement.
TATGTATATATATATATATATATATATATATATATATATATTTACATAGATATGTGCATATATTAGTGTTAAATATGTCCTACTTGTATTTACAGCCCTGATGAAGGCTTGAAGTTCAAGCCGAAACGTCGGCACAATAAAACCATTTTTACGATAAAATGTAGTTTTATTAAGTAGCAGTGACCGAACCCTGACAGTTATATTTTGGTTCCACCAGTCTTGAAAGGTAGGACTTACAATCTGACCTGGAAGGGTCGGCAACACAAGAAACCGTCCCGCTAGTTGCAAGGTCTTGGAATCTTGGAAATCTATATTTCTAACAATAAATTGTTTTTGTTATTTTACTTAACCTGTTTTATTTTCGAATACATTATCCAACTATAAGCAATTAAAAAATAACAAGGAATAAAATACAGGCGAAAAGAACACTTCGAATAAGCGAAATCAATTACTTTAAAGCTTTAAGCTCTTATTTCTCCGATTGACATCGCCTAATCAAAACTTTCATTAGAACCTTTTATGTAGAGCATTTAATAAGCTTTCTAATGGTATTCTTCCGTTTACCAAAATTCTCAACAGTTTTCGAGATATTAAAGAAAGTTCCCAAAATTTATATTATTTCTAGCAACAGAAAATTGGCCTCATTTTTCATATCCTGTTTTACACACAAAATTTTCGCAACATAAGAAATTACAAAAATAAAAAGCAATAAAAAACGAAGGGAAAGAGACAAAAATTACAACAAGAACGACAAAAACCCGTTCATAAGAACAAAACAGACGTATTTGAAGTTTTAAGCACTTATTTCTCCGATTGACATAACCTAATCAAAAATAGTTTTAGAATCTTTTTTGTAGAGAATTTAGTAAGCTTTCAAATAGTTTCTATCCACTTACCACGATTTCCCAACCGTGTTCGAGATATTAATGAAAGTATACGAACTTCCCAAAACTTTTCATGTCTGTTCATAAAATATTTTATTCTAACCCTTTCTTAACTCCAAACGTAACAAAACTTTCAACATATTAGTTTTAATGAAAGTAGAACATGCAGATAAAGTTTCAACTGAATCCCATGATTCTAAGTACCCAAACCAAAAACGGTATTCAAAAAATATTTTTCCAATTTTCTCTAAAACGGTTAAAGCTATCGCCTTGAAAATGGTTTCATTCGTTTTCCTAGCCCAGGAATCATATAAAACGAGTACTTAGAAGCTTATGAACTCAAAAACGTAAGCGTTACGATTTTTTTTGCGCGAATTTCGCCCCAAACGCCATCTTCCGGTAGGCGGATTTCGCTGGTTAACGAACTTGACCTTTCAAATTGGACGACGGATTTTTGTACCAAATTTCATCAAAATCGGACCATTCGTCTTCGAGCTAGAGAGCGAACAGACAAATATATATATATATATATATATATATATATATATATATAATATATACATATATATATATATACAAATTTGAACCACCATCATTTTCGGTCTCTAGGGGTTCTGAAACGCAAAATTTTCTAGTCGGCACTTCCGGATTGTTTCATTGTATCAACCTTATAAGCGGGGTTCCTCCCTATGGGGGAGGGAGGAACCGCGCTAAAAGGAGAGGATGTCAGAATTTCACCATTCAGTTCAAACTGGCTTAAGCCACTTGCATTCTCAACCACTCATTAATAAAATATTCCAAATTTTGTTGAAATTTCAGAGATCTGGATTGTGAATCAACAAAGCCTAACAATCTTTAAAATATTTTAGCCCATTTTCTCCGTACATCCATAGGGAGGAAACCCCCCAGACGTCGACTTGGGATTCGGAGTTTCCGGTTTGAATTTGTGTTATATTATAAAAATTATCTGTTTTTGATGAAATTTGGTACAAAAATACTTTGTCTAATTTGAAAGGACAAGCTCATTAACCAACGGGATCCGCCCACTGCAACATGTTTCATTTGGCAAAATTCGCGCGAAGAAAATAGTAGCGCTTACGTTTTTGCGTTCATATGCTTGCAGGTAAACGTTTTATAAGTAACTAGCTGAATACCCGTGCTTCGTCACGGCAGATAAGTAGTTATTTTATTGCGTTAAATAATGTTTCATTGAAATTACGTTACTATACAATTCTGTGCAGTTTATTACAGCACGGTTCCCGTCATACTATATTTTATTCAATGGGCGTTAAAATTTAAAAGTTTATGTTTCCAAGAAGTCATATGGTAACTCCCAATATATTTACGAGTATTACCAAGGTTATAGGCGAGGAGGCTGTGCAAGGATTCCGGATATTATTAGCTCGCCTGGAAAACCTAAGGATATGTCATACATCACGGTTTGGCCGGGACTGTCCCGGTATTTTGCCATTGTTTCGGTGTCCCGCCCAGTTTTATCAATGTCCCGGAAAAGGCTGTAAGATGTAAAAAGTAATGAATTCATGTTTATAAGAATCTTTTTTAAATCGGTTACTTTTCTACAATTAACATTTTTAATACTGCTCACAGTGTCAAAGAAATGAGAAGTAATCTAACTGTAAAACGCTGGAACTACCTGTACAGCGCTGCCAGACACTACTATTTGGCTGAGAGATTGTTTTAAGAACATCAAGTAGCCAAAAAAAGTTCCGTTCTTATTAGCGCGGTTCCTCCCTCCCCCATAGGGAGGAACCCCGCTTATAGGGTTGATACAATGAAACAATCCGGAAGTGCCGACTAGAAAATTTCGCGTTTCAGAACCCCTAGAGACCGAAAATAACGGTGGTTCAAATTTGTATATATATATATATATGTATATATTTATTTATATATATATATATATATATATATATATATATATATATATATATATTTGTCTGTTCGCTCTCTAGATAGAAGACGAATGGTCCGATTTTGATGAAATTTGGTACAAAAATCCTTCGTCCAATTTGAAAGGTCAAGTTCGTTAACCAGCAAAATCCGCCTACTGGAAGATGGTGTTTGGGGCGAAATTCGCGCAAAAAAAATCGTAACGCTTACGTTTTTGAGCTCATAAGCTTGTAAGTACTCGTTTTATATGATTCCTGGGCTAGGAAAACGAATGTTGGTTTGGGTACTTAGAATCATGGGATTCAGTTGAAACTTTATCTGCATGTTCTACTTTCATTAAAACTAATATGTTGAAAGTTTTGTTACGTTTGGAGTTAAGAAAGGGTTAGAATAAAATATTTTATGAACAGACATGAAAAGTTTTGGGAAGTTCGTATACTTTCATTAATATCTCGAACACGGTTGGGAAATCGTGGTAAGTGGATAGAAACTATTTGAAAGCTTACTAAATTCTCTACAAAAAAGATTCTAAAACTATTTTTGATTAGGTTATGTCAATCGGAGAAATAAGTGCTTAAAACTTCAAATACGTCTGTTTTGTTCTTATGAACGGGTTTTTGTCGTTCTTGTTGTAATTTTTGTCTCTTTCCCTTCGTTTTTTATTGCTTTTTATTTTTGTAATTTCTTATGTTGCGAAAATTTTGTGTGTAAAACAGGATATGAAAAATGAGGCCAATTTTCTGTTGCTAGAAATAATATAAATTTTGGGAACTTTCATTAATATCTCGAAAACTGTTGAGAATTTTGGTAAACGGAAGAATACCATTAGAAAGCTTATTAAATGCTCTACATAAAAGGCTCTAATGAAAGTTTTGATTAGGCGATGTCAATCGGAGAAATAAGAGGTTAAAGCTTTACGTAATTGATTTCGCTTATTCGAAGTGTTCTTTTTGTCTGTATTTTATTCCTTGTTATTTTTTAATTGCTTATAGTTGGATAATGTATTCGAAAATAAAACAGGTTAAGTAAAATAACAAAAACAATTTATTGTTAGAAATATAGAGTTCCAAGATTCCAAGACCTTGTAACTAGCGGGACGGTTTCTAGTGTTGCCGACCCTTCCAGGTAAGATTGTAAATCCTACCTTTCAAGACTGGTGGAACCAAAATATAACTGTCAGGGTTCGGTCACTGCTACTTAATAAAACTACATTTTATCGTAAAAATGGTTTTATTGTGCCGACGTTTCGGCTTGAACTTCAAGCCTTCATCAGGGCTGTAAATACAAGTAGGACATATTTAACACTAATATATGCACATATCTATGTAAATATACCTAACATATATATATATATATATATATATATATATATATATATACATATATAATATATATATTTATATATATATGCATATACACATACACATATACACGCACACATACGTACATATATATGCCCACATACATACACATATGGGGTATGTATTATTAAGTAGCAGTGAACTAACCCGGACAATCCCTACCTTGCATCATCAACGGTCAACGATCTCCTCTCAACAAAATAATAACTGCTTCTATTTTAATCTTTCGAAATTAGACTAGGGATAAGAACGGAACCGCGCTAAGATGAGGCAGTTCCTGCGAGTCGGACTTTTTTTTTTAAGGTTTGGGTAGAGTAACAGTTCAGGATTCCCCCTTCCCGTTACTTGCTAGGCTTAAAACTCACCATAATACTATGAGATAGATAATATACGGTAACAGCTGTTCTTTATCGTCCTAGCAACGCAGGCTGCCTAGGCTTGCCTTCTCTAGCCAACTCAAACTTTAAACCCCCCTAAAAATTCGAATATCAAAAAATCCTTTCTTAGCGAGTGCCTACGTTATATAGGGAGTGTCCATGCAAAATTTCAAAATTTTCTGTCGAGCGGTTTGGGCTGGGCGTTGATAGATGAGTGAGTGAGTGGAGACCATTTCCATGGTTATTAAACTAGATTTTTCTTGGAATTGTTGAACATATTCTTATATATCTCGCAAAGGCGTATATAGGAAATAATTTCGGGGGGGAGGCTGGGATCATTTGGGGAGTATGGAACAATAACAGGTAAATGTGAAGACGCGGGGTCTTGGCACTGATCGTTATGAAATTGTGCACTATAACGTATTTTGATGCACTAAACACGCATCCGTTAAAAAAAAAAAAAAAAAAAAAAAAAAAAAAAAAAAAAAAAAAAAAAAAAAAAAAAAAAAAAAAAAAAAAAAATCACTCTCCACTAGGAAAGAAGTTATGACGCACTAAATTTTACTGTTCTGCGGGTCGTGAAAGGTAATGTAACCTACTATGTTTGTCAACATGCGCATGCGCGGGTATGGAAAAGTTCGTAATAAAGAAGTCTAATTGAAATTTACCATCAATTTTTTCAATTTATCTCCAGTTATTTATTCTAAAATATTTGTTTAAATAATAAACCATTCTTTAATTCTTTAATTTTTTTGTTTCGCTGCTGACAAATATTATATAACAGAAATCCCTTCATAATTAGCTAATGTCTTTATAATTCCTACGCTCTAATTTGTGCTATCTAATTATTTAGAATAGTTAGAGGAGTATTAATAACAATGAACTTACACGAATTCATTATTTTGGTTCATAATAGAGAGGAGCTAATCATTTTTTTAGTTGAAAATAACGTTATAATTAATCAAAAACTTTGTGGAATATGTGGGGAGCAATTGCAATTAAATAAGCTGGATCTTACATAATAGAATTCTATTAATTTTAGCGAGCTGGATTGATTAGCGTTTTGATATCTTCTTGAGTGAGCGTAGCGAGCGGAAACGCACAGCACGTATGCACGTAAGCGACATGTTACGACAGGTGAGGACGCCCAAATTTATAATGTTTTGTGAATAAAAAGTTTATAAACATTTCAAATAACAGTTCTTTGTTTGCCAATCTTACATCTCCGCGCGTGCGCATGTTTACAAATACGTTGTTTACGTCAGCTTTCAGAACCCGCACAACAGCGAACTTTAGTGCTTTATAACTTCTTTCCTAGTTGAGAGCGAGTTTTTTTTTTTTTTTTTTTTTTTTTTTAAACGGATTCTTGTTTAGTGCATCAAAATACGTTATAGTGCAACATTTCAAAACGATCGGTGCCGAGACCCCGCGTCTATTCTAGAACTTGGAATAGTTTATGTACAGCTAAAACGCTATTTTTTTAGTTTTTTTTTTTTTTTTTTTGTTTTTTTTATTAATTTTTGTGCATCGGCTGCTGAGGCGTTTAGCACAGCTAAAACGCTATTACACCCAAAAACAATATTTTGTCTAAACTGTTATTTAATTTATTTTGAAGGTTTTTGTGACACATTTTAGCACTTTCCTCCGAAGGAAAGTAGCTATTGAGGTTGGACTCATGACGGAATTTTTGAAAAATTTCTTCAAATCTTTATCGATCCTACCTAGTAGACACCGAAAATGACTCGGTATTCATAGTGGTAATCTACAGGTAAATATGTGTTGTAAAAATAAACTAAATCGGTTCATTAGGAGGGGGGGGGGGGGGTTTACTCCAGACCCACAATACCAATTCGCCACTACCAACCGTGATTTTTGGTATATTTCGACGAAACTCGGTATTCGTAGTGGTAATCTACAGGTAAATATGTGTTGTAAAAATAAACTAAATCGGTTCATTAGGAGGGGGGTTTACTCCGGACCCAAATTACTAATATACTCATACTGGTCGTAATTTCTGCTGTATTGTAACGAAACGCGGTATACGGCGTGGGTAACGCATGAGAAAGAAGTGTTGTAAAAATGAGCTGAATCAGTCAATCGGAAAGGGGGGTTTACTTTGTAATATATTTCAATAGAAAAGCCAGCCAGACATAGGTTCACAAAGGCGCCGCAAGGAGCGCTAGAGGGACTGTATCCTGTTCCTGCGTTAGATCAAAATACGATAATATGAGGTTTTTTGTATTTATTACGTAGTGTAGTAGGTACCATGTGTAAACATAAATTAATTAATTAATTAATTTTTGTGCATCGGCTGCTGAGGCGTTTAGCACAGCTAAAACGCTATTACACCCAAAAACAATATTTTGTCTAAACTGTTATTTAATTTATTTTGAAGGTTTTTGTGACACATTTTAGCACTTTCCTCCGAAGGAAAGTAGCTATTGAGGTTGGACTCATGACGGATTTTTTGAAAAATTTCTTCAAATCTTTATCGATCCTACCTAGTAGACACCGAAAATGACCCCCGTTAAAATTTATATATATATATATATATATATATATATATATATATATATATATATATATATATATATATATATATATATGTTAACACGATAGCGGCCAGAGTTTTTGTTTCACGAAACTTGGTATATAGCATTCAATTAGCAAACGATTGAACGAGTTCGTTAACCACCAAAATCGGTCCACCGGAAGGGGGGGTTTACCCCGAACCCAAAACACTAATTTGACCATTTCAGCCGTAATATTTGTTATATTTCAACGAAACTTGGTATTCGTAGTGGTAATATAGAGAGAAAAGTGAGATATAAAAATGAACTAAATCGGTCATAAGGAGGGGGGGGGGTTTACTCCGGACCGACAATATCAATTCGCCACTACCAGCCGTGATTTTAGGTATATTTCGACGAAACTCGGTATTCATAGTGGTAATCTACAGGTAAATATGTGTTGTAAAAATAAACTAAATCGGTTCATTAGGAGGGGGGGTTTACTCCGGACCCAAATTACTAATATACTCATACTGGTCGTAATTTCTGCTGTATTGTAACGAAACGCGGTATACGGCGTGGGTAACGCATGAGAAAGAAGTGTTGTAAAAATGAGCTGAATCAGTCAATCGGAAAGGGGGGTTTACTTTGTAATATATTTCAATAGAAAAGCCAGCCAGACATAGGTTCACAAAGGCGCCGCAGGGAGCGCTAGAGGGACTGTATCCGGTTCCTGCGTTAGATCAAAATACGATAATATGAGGTTTTTTGTATTTATTACGTAGTGTAGTAGGTACCATGTGTAAACATAACTCTGGAAGCAAATTAATAATTTATCAGTTACTCATTACAAAATTTAAAGAGAACTAATCATGTTTTTATTTTATTTATGTAGGATATTTTAAGCAATTTGTTCTGGAAAGCAGTCTACACTACCCAAATTCTGAGGAAAGTGCTTAGTTATGCAGCTCCTCCGTTTTTTACCGATGAAACCGATCAAATGTCAGAGTGGGCGGGCTGCAGCCCTCCTCATATACGCCCATGATATCTCGACACCCTAATTACGTCCTTTAGATTAGACAATAGCATCGTAATGCAACTCTTAATTTTGGAGACGGCTGTGACCATTATCTTTCAAATTCTCATTATTAAAGCAGTAGGTAATAAAAATGTGTCTTCTGTGCTCTCTATTTACTTTTTGAACATTGTGAAATCAATTTTGTTGCCCTAATTTGATAGAAAGTCATAATTTATTTGATAATGGGGAAAATTTAGTTAAGTTGATAAAAATGTTGATTCGACCTGGGACTAGTAATAAGAATTCCAATACTGACCTCTGAAAAACTGACCCTGAAAGATCAAGATTCTGTTTTTTTTTTGTTTTTTTTTCTTCGAACCCCCCACGAAAACATCATGGCACTCAACAGACAATCCGAGAGCTGCACCACTCTGATCCCTTCAATACATTATAATATTTACTTGAAAAAACATAGAACAAAAATAACTATTTTGAAGCCATATATCAAATCAATTTCTCATTGCTATTAATGTTTACCTACTTCCCTAGTTATCTAGAAACCTCTGGTTTAGCAAACCTAACCCTTATGCTGTTAAAAGCCAATATATTGGCTTCGGGATTGGTGGTCCCTGTATGCTAAAAGCTAATATTTGGCTTGGGGACGGGCGATACCGCTCTGCTAAAAGCCAATATATTGGCTTTGTCTTTATATCGCTTCACTGCTAAAAAACCATAAGAGTAGCTCGCATGAGAGTCATCTGTCCATAATTTTTGAAATTAGTGCTTAATACTCCCTTGTATAGTCCCTACCAATACAACTTTGTCTCCCCCCTAGATTTAATACTTTAGACTAAGTAGGCTTAAGCCCCCCCCCCAAATTATAAATTTAGCAGTCCCTTCCAACAGGGACGTATATAGAAAATAATTTCAGGGGGCTGGGAGCATTTGGGGGGTATAGAATACTATAACCAAAACGCTATAACATCAAAAAAAAAAAAAAAAAAAAAAAAAAAAAAAAAAAAAAAAAATATATATCTCAAATAAGTGATCTTATTTAATTTATTTTTAAGATTTTTATGACACATTTTTTTCGATTACATAAAAAATTTCGGGAGGGGGAGGGAAGCTGCAGCCCACCTTCTTATATACACCCATGCCTTCTAGTACGTAAGCGATGGATAATGTATAGCTTTAAGTCCAGCTCCAGGTTCCAATCCGTTGTGCCTGGAGCTCTCTATGTATATGTTAATAAATGGGAAGGTGGGGGGAAAAAATATTACGAATATCGAAATTCGATATCTGATGCTCAATTTTTTTTTTTTTTTTTTTCTTTTTTAACCCAGCCACTGGTGGTCCAAAGCCCGCTTTGGACCATTCCAATGGGAATGGGAAATTTATTTAACTGCTATAATTTAAAAGCTTTTTATACAGGAATGGCAAACTTAAAGGTAAATATAAAATCATTTCAGACATTGAAGAGTATTTTTTACAAATTTTAATTATTAGTAATAATTTATTTCCAAAACAATTTTTTAAAAAGAAGGTGAAAAAGTAGCAGGCGCGTCGTAAATAAGTCAGCAGGCAGAGTCAGCAAGAGGCAGGCCTTCCTTAGAACATTCCTATTTTTTTTATTTTTTATTTTTTTTTTTTTTATTTTTTTTTTATTTTATTTTATTTTTTTTTTTTTGAACATTTAATAATACACGTTCCATCAAAAAGGCATGACGAAAATTCTCCATTTTCCACTTTTCTGGCTCACACATCATATTGAAAGGCATTTATTTGTCGGAGCACTAGAGGACTTGGAAAATTATTGTGGGTTGCCCATGAGAAACTTCTTGGTTTGCGGGAGGGTACAAATAAATTTAGAAATTTTAATAAAATAATTGAAACGACAGTTGTTTTAAATAATTGATGAGTAAAAGCATTTTTTAAAAATATTAGTCATTGAAATATCACCCTTTCACAGTAATCTCACTGAAACGACTTGAATATTGTACTATTTCTGAATTGACCTTTACAATGTGAAAATTATCATTGTAAAGTGTGATTGGCAGAAGTGGTTTTAGGGAAGGTTATGGAGGGGGTTACTAGATTGCGGCGAGTCGCAGCAGTTTGATTCCGCCGCTCTTTAGGCACGTCGTTCTTCTTCAGTTTAGGTTATTTATTTATTTTTTTAATTTTATTTAATTATGCCGGGACTAAAAGTAACAATTGTTGGCTCTGGAAACTGGTGAGAAAATGCAGGCATTTTTTCCTATTTACACAATAGTTTTAATTAAAAATAATTAATATCCTCATTTTGATAGGGGTTCTGCAATTGCAAAAATTATTGGAAACAACGTGGCAGATGGAATAGAATTCGACCCGGTTGTTACAATGTATGTCTATGAAGAAATGATTGATGGGAAAAAATTGACTGACATTATAAATGAACAGCATGAAAATGTCAAGTATTTACCTGGCATTAAACTTCCAAAAACTGTTGTAAGTAATCAAATTTTTCTATAGAGATGATTATAAATGTATTATTGTACAAGCCTATTTTTTTTCTTCTGAGTAAATTCTGTGCCTTTTTAGTGATCCAATATTAAAAAAGAAGCATTTCACTAATAGTCTTTTAAATATTTTCTTGATGTTAGAAAAAGTGCTTATATTTTTATTCTTGTTAAAGATTGACCTGTCATGTGAGTTGTTATACATATCATACTCTTACAAATTCCTGTTAAAATTGTCCTATAATTATTGTTACTTCCCATGATACAGTTATGACTTAAAAATTTCTTATCTCTTATCAATCAGCTTATCATTTGTACGTATATCCAGGGGAAAGATGTATGAAATACCTTTTTTGTTTTGTTTGCCCTTAATAAATTGATAAATACCTTTTATTTGGCTATCATAAATATTTCATAATTTAAATAAAACAAATATGATAAATTATTTCAATAAGTTTATACTAAGTATAATTTTCTTAAGTACTCATGGAGTGTGAAAGAGGATTGAATTATATGTTAATATTCTTTGAAGTATTAAGTAATTGCATTTTTAATTGTGGCTGTTGAGAAGTGTCCTTGATCTCACATCTTTTAATTAATGCCCTTCTAACTTGCTATGTGAAAAAAATAAACACAATATAATTAGCAACCGCATAATGTTTTATTGGCCTTTCTTCAATGTTTCTTAAATAGAAGTGAAAATGTTTTTTTTGGAAAAAAGTTTATTTATTATTTAAAAAAGTTTTTTTTAATTTACTGTAATGCTTTATTCATATCTCATTGACAATTTTTATTTATTTATGTACAAGATCTTTAACGTACATTGCATGGTATGCGAAAAGGGGGCTTTTATAAAAACGTAATAATAATAAATTTCTTGGATCTGGCTTATTAAAAATATATTTATTAAATTAGATGATTCAAAAAATACAATAAATGATTGATGAAAAATTTGCTTTAATAATTTATTCATTTTATGCCATTTTCTTTATTGATTTAACAAATTAAAATTTATATTTTTTACTGTTAAACTTAAAATTGTTCAATAAATCATTTTTTTTAGTAAGAATTTTTACAAAAACACATTCAAATGTTTCTAACAAAAATATTTGTATTCACATTTTTCACACACACAAAAAAAGGATGGTTCATTGTTTGATTGCAAAAATAAAATAAATGAAGCTTTTAATTTCATTCTCGTCTTATTATTATCAAATGTTTCATGAGGGAAGGTAAAATACAATTAGACGGTGATAAATAAATTTTCCTACGCCTGTTTTCTGTTTTTTTAATATATATATATATATATATATATATATATATATATATATATGTGTATGTGTGTATGTGTGTGTGTGTGTGTGTGTGTATGTGTGTACATTTCTTACAGTTTTGTTTTGGATTTTAAATAATTTTCTTATTTTCTAGAAGGCCTGAGTAATTATCTCATATTTATTTCTTCAGTTATAATGTTATTAAAATACTTCATTACAAAATCAATGAGCTATTGTTGAGGTTCTGAATAGACCCTATCGATCGGTTTTTATTTTATTTTGCCTTCAACCGTTATAGATTTTGATCAGACCTTTAGCTGTCCTTTTTTTCTTTTAAGATTCTTAGTTTGAATCATGCCACTGTAGGTTTGGTAATTCCCCGTAATAGAGGACAAAATTGCAACCCTCAAGATAGCATTGCTTTTATTATAATTTATTCTCTGAATTTTTTGACAAAGGTATAAATGTTTTACAATATCATTTGCATCGATGATCATTTCTTAATTCTCTTTTCACACAGTTCATAAGTACATTGATATCTAGTATGTAGCAATTATTTCTCCGATTGGCCTTGCCCCAATGAAAATTGCTTCAGAACATTTTTAGTAGAAAATTCAGTAAGCTTCTGAATGGTCAGATTCCACTTACCACGATTTCCGAACCGTTTTCGAGATATTTACAAAGATCCCAAAATTTGTCAGGTCTATTAATAACATTTTTTTTTTTTTCTAATACTTCCTTAACTCCAAATGTAACCAAAATTAAAACATCTTACTTTAGATGAATTTCAAACATGTAGAAAACATTTCAATAGAATCCCATGATTCAAGTACCCAATCCGAAAATGAGATACAACAAAATTTTTTTTTTTTTTACTTTTCTAAAAAGAATGGTTACAGATATCACCTAAAAAATGGTTTTATTCGTTTTCCTGTGTCAAGGAACTTATAAAACGAATTACCGGCAAGCATATGAACTCGAAAACGAAAGTGTTACCATTTTTTCCCCGTGATTTTCGCTCTAAAAACTATGTTCGAGTGGACGGATTCTGCTGGTTAACAAACTTGACCTTTCAAATTATACAGAAGATTTTTGTACCAAATTTTACAATATCAGACCATTTTTGAGTCTTTAGGAGAGCGAACAGACAAATATATTGCGTCATAAGGTCAACCTCCTAAGCGGGTTTCCTCCCAATGGGAGGGATGGAGAAAGTGCATCATCCCAAAATAAAATTATTATTTTATTCAAACTTTCTTTATACAACATTTTTAGTACTGATGTTTCTAAAATTTTATAAGTAACTACCTGTATGGAGCTCTATGTTGATTTAGAGAAACTACCATTTTTTTTTTAAATACAAGTCAGTGCTGTTGAAAGTTACTTTGAAATTCATCAGTGCTATGTGAATCTGTGAGCTGAATTCTAATGCAGCATGATCAGCCTTGAATAATGAAAAAAAGGATTAGATTGTTTTGTTTATTTCATGATGTTATTTATCAGGGATTTGTAAATTTATGTAAACTTCAATATTAATATTGACCTATGTAGTTTGAGCTTATGTTACAGTCGATTCGAAATTTTGCTAAGCCATAAAATAGTCTTACATTGAGATGAATGCATTAATTAATATATAATATTTAATTGTTTATTTATTTTATTTTTAATTTTTTTACAGTTTGCTGAACCTGACCTTGTTAAAGCATGTGAACATGCAGATATTCTTGTATTTGTCGTACCTCACCAATTCATGCATAGGATATGTTCTACTATCAAAGGAAAAATCAAGCCTTCAGCTGTAGGACTCTCATTAATCAAGGTAAATAACAAAACAAATTCCTTTCCTTTAATTATTCACAAATTTTATAGTAGATTTATTCATAAATACAGTTGACTCTCCCTAATCTGGCGTCGTCGGGACCAGGGTACAGTCAAATTAGAGAAAACACCGGATTACAAAATTTAGTTTGAAGCGGTCACTTATGTATTTGAAAAACCTTATTATTTGAGGTTATAATAATATGTACCATTTTTAATATTGCATATTTGAAATGGTACATATTATTAAAATTACTTTCACTTGCACTCCACTCCAGATGAATGTTCAAACTAGTCTGCCTAAAATCAGGCGTTCCAGCCGTAGGTCCCTATTTATTTTCATAGTAGAAACAAAAGTTCCTGCCTCTAAAACGAAACATATATGCCTTCTATTATTTCCATTCAATAAATACGATGAACAAAATGTTTGGCCTACTAGGAAGAGAAGGTTTTCTAGGAAAACTAGCTCTGGCGAGATCCGAGGTCCATCACTCATTCCTCTCGGAGACTGGTGGATTAGAGACAGCGACGGATAAGGGAGAGTCTACTGTACATGTTTAAAAAAAAAAAAAATGTTTAAGGTTTGAGAATGTAAGTAGTGTTTATCCAAATATCGTTAATTTGTATTTACTTATTTAGAATTATTTTCGTCCTCCTCAGGAATAATGTGCTATAGGTCTAAATTAATAAAAATAGCCTACAGATTTTTGTTGAAATTTCAGAGATCTCGATTGTGAATCAACAGAATCAAACTATCGTTAATATATCACAAACATTATGGTCTTCGGGTTTTGACTTGTCATCATTTTCTTCATCATTTGGAACCTATGGAATTCCTTTAGAAATTATGGAATTTGTACTAGGATTCCAACCAGAGGGGTCAAAAATTACATGGGAGAAGATTACACAATTGGTCTAGATAACATTTTTTTTTTTTTCTAAAACTGTATTTCTTTTCTTATGTTATCTCACTCGGTTAAAGGTTAATGTTGACCTTGCTGATTGTGAAGCTTGATATCAGACTCCTTGTTATTATTTCAGATTGTGAATCATTGGGTCTCGTTTAGAGAGCCTTTCTTTAAACTAGACAATAAGAGTAGGCCGTTTATAGCCAGACGTCAATTGAATCTTCTTCATTACTAACACTCACTCAAGGATTTTAATTTATTTTTCTGTTGTTTTTTATTTCAACTGAATAACATGAACTCAGTCAAGTAAATCTTTATTTTGCAAGAAATCAGATAATGTTTAAATATGTTGGTTGGGAGGTCCTGGGGGATCAGGCCATTGGTGGCGCACTGGATATACACCATGGTGGTAAGACCCACAATCACAGTGTAAAGTGGAACTTCACAAAAAAGAATTGGATAAAATACAGAGACTAGGTTGCTTACTAGTCACTGGCGCCATGAAAACCACACCCACAAGGGCGATGGAGGTATTACTAGATCTGCGGCCTCTGCACTTAGAAGTGGAGAGGTTGGCCAGAATTTCTGCATATAAGCTTCAAGCGCAGAATCTTTCAAGCATGATACCCTGTGGAAGTTTTAAGCAAATCCTCGCAGGAAATGATGGACTGTGTATGCTAAAAATGCCTTCGGACTACATGTTACCCGTCTTTAGACTGGACAAGAGGTTCGAGGTAATCAAAGCAGACAGAAATACTGCCCGAACCTGGCAGTCTAATCTCCCGGTTGGGGAAATTCACTGCTTCACTGACGGCTCCAAGACCCCGGAAGGAGTCGGAGCTGGAATATGGGTGGCAAGCAGAAAAGAATTGAGGATATCAATCCCGTTGGGGAAACATCCTACGGTCTTCCAGGCAGAAGTCATTGGCATAAGGACCTGCACGGAGATGCTGCTGAGAAGCGGAATTTCTCGTGCAAGGGTCAATATACACTCTGACAGCCAGGCAGCAATATCAGCCATCGAGAGCACCTGCATTAAATCCAAGATTGTGGATGAATGCAGGAAGATGTTGGATCGTTTAGCTGTCAGTAACCGGGTCAAATTGCACTGGGTGCCAGGACACTCAGATATACTCGGGAATGAGGAAGCTGATAAGCTGGCAAGACAGGGGGCCAAGGAGTCCTTTTGTGGGCCAGAACCAGCTTGTGGAATATCGCTAACCCTAGCAAAAGGTATAATTGATGACTGGGCGAGGCTACAACATCTAGGCGTTTGGCAAAGAGTCCAAACGCAAAGACAGTCAAAGCGTTTCCTAAACCAAATTGACAGGAAACGAACAAAGATGCTTCTGTCCCTACATAGGAAAGCTATGAAGGAGACTGTGGCTCTTTACACAGGTCATGCTAAGTTGAATAAACATCTACACAATATGGGCCTGGCTACAACCTCTCTATGTAGGTTATGTGGGATAGAGGAGGAAACACCCGCACACATAATATGTGATTGCACGGTACTCTCACGCAGGCGCTTTATGTACCTAGGATCTGTTAGAATAACTGACCCAGGAAGAGACTCTGAGCTCACACCTCAGAAGATCAGAGGGTTTGTCAGGGACGCAGGGCTGCTATAAGTGACCCAGCAGAGTGTCAGGGGCACAATAGATCTTTTAGGTCGAGTTGCTTTCCCCTCAAAAATAAGATAGGGGCCCTGAGTATATCTATCTATCTATCTAACCTTTAAATACCAATCTTATCTCTGCTGTCTAGACATTTTAGGAGACATACTAAATAAAGCCTGGATATATTAAAAATTGTCAAAACGCATATCTTAAGAACAAGAAAATGTATCACTTACAGAATACAAGTTTTATTGTTGTTTTTTTAACCCCTTAACGGGCAAGGGCCGCTTGAGCGGCCACTGCTCGCTGAAATTAAAAAATGACGCAAATGAGGCGGAATTGGTTCCAATGCTTCCTGCTAGATGCCGGGGTATGCCAAAAAATAGAATTTGGAGGTCTTGGGCCCAAGGAGCCGATATATGACGAAGTTGACCGCTAAAGCATTGTCCATTCCCGCACTCGTCTTGTGTCAGTGTTGGCCATGCATTATTGGCTCTCTGGATCACTCATCTTATCCAGAAATCGTTTCAAAGTATGTAATAATTCTTTTATACAATCTAGATTAGGAATTAATTGATTTTAATTGAAATGAGTATTTCGCTTACATGTTATTCATTGATTTGTCTCATAAGAACCTTACTCTCGTGAGACTGGAAGAAAAAAATACTTTTTTTGGCATTGCTAATGAAATGTTTTTCTCAATGCTGTCTTAAATGATATTGTGGGCTAGCATTATACTATTATTATAATTTTTTTTTTTTTTTTTTTTTTTTTTTTTTTTTTTTTTTTTTTTTTTTTTTTTTAAAGCCTGCCAATCTTAGGGTAACGCTATCGAATAAACCATTTTCATTTGGATCTTTGCGACTTGGAAACGACTTTACGACGTATCGCAGGCATTGCATATCGGGGATTCCCGATGCCTGGAATGGGCAAGGGCCGCTCAAGCGGCCGACCCTGTATTTATGGATACAATTTTTTTTTTTTAACATCCTGGGTTGATATTTATTAAATGGATGCCCCCCAGACTCCCAAATATAAATTAAAAAAATTCCAACATAGCTAGCGAAATGTGCCCGTTAAAGGGTTAAAATAGAAAATATAGAAACAAATTAGGACTTCAAAAAAAAATTAAATGTATTTGCACTATTTTTTGTACCTCCGGTATTCAACTCACCCCTAATGTTCTGCTGGACCTAAAACTTGGGCCCACGCTAAAGATTTTATCCTCAAATGTCGACATTCGAGGGTTGAATTCGGAGTCCCAGACCCACCCAGGCCTCAATTAAAGGGGAAAATCAGGTGGCTGGAGCATAGTACTGACCACACTATCTCCCTAGTGTGCCGCATGGTCAAGAATCAGATACTTCTATACTATCTCTCCCTCTGGGCCCTTGTGGCCTGATTTTTGGTTTAGCTCGGACTTTTCTTTGGCTTCTTTAACCATGGGGGACCATTTTCTCATCCCCAGTTACAAGACATTCTCTGGATTGCCGTTATAATCATGTCAAATCTCCAGCCTTCAGTGAACATGCTCGTGTTTCTGATCAGCTGAGAGAATGTTAGGAAACCATTTTACTCTGACCTTGTTCAAATGATCTTTGATTATTGTTATAATACTCGTTTTGGACAGTACTACATTGCTGCTATTCCCATGGTCTTCAGCACTGATATCCTTAATTCCGAATATTCTTAATTTTCAGGGCTTTGTTCAGGCAGAAAATCGTGGGATCCAGCTGATTTCAGATTTAATTAGAGACATGCTTCAAATTGATGTGTCTGTTTTGATGGGAGCTAACATAGCTTCTGAAGTGGCCAAGGAACAGTTTTGTGAAACCACTATTGGTAATTTCAATTATTTAAATAAATATGCCTTTTCTTCTTTGTTTTTGTTTTTGTTTTTTTACGGCGCATCAACACGAGGAATTTTCCCAATGAGCCGTGGGATGAGAAAATTCCTGCCGCCGGTGGGGAGACCCCTTTCTTCTTGTTATTTGCTAAATTTCTCAATGATTAAACAGCCAGTTTTATTGCCTCCAGTTCTGTTATTCTCAATTATTCTTATTTTTACTTTCTCTTCCCTTGAGCACCACTCAGGTAGATGAAGTTTATAGTTTCATAATTTTACTATACATATGTTTTACTTATAATAATTAAGGCATAATGTACAGAGAAGGGCATAATTTTATTTATAAATAAAAATACGAATTTATTTGTAAATACGAATATAAATAAATTCGTATTCATAAGTGTGAATACAAATTTATTTGTATTCACATATATTAAATATAAAAATACAAATAAAATTTTATTCGCAAATTTTTCTGCGAATACAAATAAATTCACAGAAAAAATTGTAAATAATTACAACAAATGTGAATATTTACAAAAAATCAAGTGATTACAAAAAAAATCACATTAAAATATACGAATACAAATTTATTCACATTATAATTTGTGAATAAAAATTTTATTCACAATAAAATTTGCAAATAAATTATGAATTTATTCGTATTAAGATGATATTACGAAGGTGATTTTTTTTTTTTTTTTTTTTTTTTTTTTTTGATGGAGGTACAGATGACAAACTGTGTCCCTGCAGCTTGGCTGGTGGTCCTGCGGCAGACTCGGGGTAAACAAAAAATCTAGGTGCTAATAACATAGACGTTAAACGCCTTAAAAAAAAAAAAAAAAAAAAAAAAAAAAAAAAAAAAAAAAAAAAACCACCTTCAATAACTTTCGTAATATCATCTTAATACGAATAAATTCATAATTTATTTGCGAATTTTATTGTGAATAAATTTTTATTCACAAATTATAATGTGAATACATTTTTATTCGTATATTTTAATGTGATTTTTTTCATAATCACTTGATTTTTTGTAAATATTCACATTTTTTGTGATTATTTGCAATTTTTTCTGTGAATTTATTTTTATTCGCAGAAAAATTTGCGAATAAAATTTTATTTGTATTTTTATATTTAATTTATTTATATTCGTATTCACAAATATATGAAGTACGTATAAATTCGTATTTTTATTTATAAATAAAATTATGCCCATCTCTGATAATGTATATAGGTCTTATTTTCATTTTTTGCCCTAAAAATAAAACTTAAACATTAACCAGTTCGCACATTAAACTATGCTGCGCAAGATTTTTTTTTTAAAATTGTACAGCGATTTATTAGGAAATTATCACCTATTTTAATTAATTAACTAAAACGAATCCTCTAATTCATATTAAATTTAAAAAAAGAGAAACTAATAGAAACACATAAAATTTCTTGATAATTTTAATCGAAAACGTATTTGAAAAGGTTCATAGTGTTCAAGAAAATGCCTTTTTGTAGCTTATGCCATTTTTGACAACAATGAAACATATCGTGTTTAAATCATAGTTTTATATGATGATTCACCACCTTAGTGGCCTCACTACTGTATGAATAAATAAATTATAATAATTTGTTTTTTAATTTCTTGGATATGTTTTATAAAATCATTTACTGGACCAATAGACCATAATGAAGGGAAATCATCATCATTGCTTTGATCATTAGGCATTGTTAGTGTAGCAAATAATTATTTGAAATTTTCGTATTTAATTATTGATTTTAGGTTGCAAAGATTCTTTTACTGGTGCAATAATGAAGAAATTGATTCAGTCTGATAACTTCAGAGTCACCGTTGTAGATGATGTGAGAACTGTGGAAATATGTGGAGCGCTGAAGGTAAATTATATAAATATTTAGTAGAAATAATGTGATATTAACTAAATTATCTGTTTAGAATAGTAGGCTGTCTAGAAAATGAGTTTTGGCTAAGAAGATTACCATTTTGTAGAAAGTCTCTAATAAGTAGTTGCATCTTCAGCATTAACCCTTTCCTTACTGAAGACTAATGTGCGCCGTGTCCCTGGAACGAAGGACTTGACTAGCAGTCGAGAGCCTCTGGGCCCTCAGCACGAATGACTTGTACAGCAGTCTGACCCTCCTCCCTCGTTGGATATATTATGCTACAGGTCAAAAAAATAGTACTCCTTTTCCTTATGTACTACTTTATAGTAGTAGTGGCTTGCCTTTTTTTTTTTTTTTTTTACATGTTTCGTGGCCTTCATGCCACCTCCTCAGGGGCCTTTACAAAAGTAGTAGAAACCCCATTAGCTATTCAAATATGATAAAGAAGTTTGTCTGGGGAAAATTTGTTGGTACAAAAAGTAGATTTTTTTGACTTATCACAATACATACCGATTTCAAGTAATTGGGAAAAGAGTTTTGATTCCTCAGTTTTTAAATTTTTAGTTTTTTAAGTATAGGAGCAAAGCTTATTCAAATGGCCATAGTCCGTTAGCTCCTGTGGTGTGTATTCTCCTGATAGACTGTTGATGAAATTTTATTTAATATCAGGGGAAGAGTTCTAATCTACTTTGTCTGCACACTTCAATTTTTTCGACGTTTGGTTTGAGGAAGATGACGCTTGGTAGTGCATCGAGCTGTTTGTCGGATATTTTTGTGTGTATACGAAAAGCCCTGGTGAACGGCCCCAATTTAACTTTTCTATATTTTCGGATTTTTCTCCTTAGTTTTAGGTTCTCCTTACCGAGACGATGCATTCTAAACCCCATATGATGAGTTTCGGAAATTACAACAAGTACAAAATGGACAACCCCCTGGGAGTGGAGTCAAAAACACCTTTTCAGGGTTTTTTTTTTTTCATTTTTTGCCTTTAATAACACTCTACTGTCCATCATCCTGCGAAATTTTAAGTCTCTAGATTTTCAGGAAGTACCTAATAATTTTGATGACTGAGTCGTATAAATTCCAATTTTCCATTGCCTATGTCTCCAAAATGCTTCAATGTGGAATTATGAAACATTACAATTTTACTCACATCTATTAGTATAATACCTGCGTAAAAGTTCATAAGTTTATCTTTAACTGGTTCAAAGTACGAGGGGGTGAAAAACGGCTCTAATACTTTGTGTAATATATACCCTCGCTCACTACCGTGCTCCTGGATTGTCATTTAATTACTGTAAAACAAAAAATAAATTATACTTAATAATAGAAGACACTTGATGGTACCCATAGAAATTATAGATTTTTTTAAAAAAAAAATACTACCTACTGCATTTCTTATTGTTGTTTTTATAACGAATTATTTTAATAGAATATAGTGGCTTGTGCAGCTGGCTTTGCAGATGGCCTGGGTCTCGGAGATAATACAAAGGCTGCTATTATAAGACTTGGCTTAATGGAAATGATTCAATTTGTGGACAAATTTTATTCTGGAGCTAAATTGGCTACATTCTTCGAGAGCTGCGGAGTAGCTGATTTGATTACAACCTGCTACGGCGGAAGGAATCGAAGATGCTCAGAACTTTTTGTGAAGCTAAATAAGGTGAATAAAGAACTTGTTCTGTTTAAGTCTTTTTACAGCAACATATATTTATATTTTAATACATTCCTTTTTGTTCAGCCATTAAAAGATATTGAAGAAGAATATCTGAATGGACAGAAACTTCAAGGTCCTCTCGCTGCAGAAGAAGTCATGTTCATGCTCGAAGAAAAGAAAGTTGTTGACAAGTAAGATTTAAACCTTATATTATTTAGCACTTTTAAAGATAAAATATTGGAAAGGATTTCACACAAACGAGCACAAAATATCAACATTTAAAATAAATTTAAAATTACTTTAATTTTGTGTTAATAAACAATGTTTAGAGGAAGTTCTATAGCTGTAATCCAAACCTACTCTGCACTAACCAAATTACACCTAAAAAAATGTATGATACATAATAAAAACTATTTTGTCCTTTATATATATATATATATATATATATATATATATATATATATATATATTCTTGTTTATAATAACCCTATACAAAATGGGTTTAATGTTTTCTCTTTTATTTCAGATTTCCATTATTCGTTGCGGTCAACCAAGTTTTTGAAGGAAAAATTCCTGCAGAAAAAATGTTAGATGTCTTAAGAAATCACCCAGTACATAAGTAAGTTTCTGCGTTCTGTTTTTAGACTTGTTTATTTTTGGTGCCATTCGTCTTTGTTAGGTGCTTTTGTATGACAGTAAGCCTTTCATTATTTGTTTTAGCTTATTAAGAGCCAGTTGTTATTTTTATTTGTTTAGACAATTATTTTACAAATGCTAGGTAAATTATTATTCTGTTGGAAATATTGTTACCTTAATTAGAAATTACTATTTTTATCGAGGTAGATTTGATATTGGAATGCAAATCTACTGCTCTTTATTGTTTAATTTATCTATTTATTTTGTTTATTAGAAACGAATGCCTATGTTTGGTTTAGTAGCTCTTTGATATTATTAATTTAATTTACTTTTACGAGTAAATACATGCAATGCACCGATCAATTAGGTTCTTCTAGATTTGTTTTGTTTCCTACAAACTACTCAGCCATCTAAATGTTATGCCTTAATTTCCTTCCTCTATCTTTTTACTGCTGTCTTCCTACTATTTAAAGACCTGCACCACATATCTCATGAGTTTCTCCTTGCTTAATCTCTATTTTAAATTATAATTATTAAATATTTCCAATTGCAAATTTTATATTTATGTTGTTTCATTCATTACTCCAAATTAATATATAATATAATTATCTTATGAGCTTCAAAACTTCAGCAATTAGCTCACGATAAAGAAAATGCTCTCTGTCCAGTTAAGAAAAGCTTACAACAACAAGAATTGACCCATTCGAGACTGATAGCCACTTTCGTGACAAGCTTTCATGCCCCGTGGCATGATAGCCACTTTTGTGACAACAAGCTCTCATGCCCCTTGGCCTGATAGCCACTGTCATGACAACAAGCTCTCATGCCCCGTGGCCTGGTTGCCACTGTCGTGACAACAAGCTCTCATGCCCCGTGGCCTGATAGCCACTTTCGTGACAAACCCGTTTCTTCGCTTCAGGTCTGAAAGCCACCACAGTGACAGCTTTTTGTGATATCTAGCGGTAGATTATGTAAGCTCTAGTCAGTCTTGTATCCGCTAGAGTTAATTAAAAATGCAGTTTGAGCCTATTGAATGGGGATTTACCTCTGCTAATCGGTACCTTTGCATAGTTAGGGTCTCTCTAAAGGAACTTATTAGTGTTATAGCAGTTGATGAGTACATAGAGATCATGTTCCGTAAGTATTATACCAACGCGGAAATATTAGACTTGATATAATATTAAAAAAAATTATGAAAAGAACATTTTTAAGCCTGCCGTTGACTGATAATAAGCCAAGAATAAGAAAATTGTAAGGAAAACATTTTAAAGGAAGAAATAACACAAGCATATTAGGAGAAATGAGATGGATGCTCAGCTATTTTAATGCCGTCCTGTGGAACCAAGAGAGTGAAACGGGCTCAGCTCAACGGGCATCTAATGTCGTTTGGGTTGCCGTCC
This sequence comes from Gonocerus acuteangulatus, assembly GCA_946811695.1. Taxonomy (NCBI): domain Eukaryota; kingdom Metazoa; phylum Arthropoda; class Insecta; order Hemiptera; family Coreidae; genus Gonocerus; species Gonocerus acuteangulatus. The sequence continues at coordinate 11,063,742 of OX328123.1, read as the reverse complement.
CCTAAGGGTTAAATAAACTAATTTGACACATTTATGTTTTGGATGTACTCAAAGATTTTTGATTAGTAAAAAACACTCTTGGAAATATTCAATGTTCTATGAGGTTAAACAATTATTTTGAAACTATCGAAGTTCCTTGACACAAAAGTATATTTTAAAATATATTGAGACCTTGAATACTTATTTTATTTTAGTTATACCTTTAGAATGTAAGGTTGAATGTTCATGATTACTTATTGTTCTATTGACTTCTCTTTTAATATACTGTAATTTTCATAAAATTTTGTGATTGATTGTTAAGATTATTCGCTTAAAATTTAAAGTATTCTTTTTATTTACTAATAATTCAAATACAAATAATTTTAAAAAAATGAAACATTTTTAAATGATTTAACTTGGAACTTATCACTCGTTTAGGAGTTAAATACTGCGATAACTTTGAAATATTAAACAAAAAATTCTCACAACTGGACTTGCATTATTGGCTGGAACCATAGCAAATGTATTGCTTCCATTATTGTTAGTTAAGGGTTTTAGAAAATTTTTGTCTTCTTTCTTTGATTTTTATTTACTTTTTATAACCCTCAAATTTGATGTAATATAATTTGGTTCATTCCTTGTATCATTGAACTGCTATACCAGAATAGTGATTTCACTTAGTTTTGACTGACTTTGACTTCAATTAATAAACTCATTTTGAAGAATTCGGTCACTTATTTCTATGGCCTGTGGGAAGTTTTTTGCAAGTAATTTCTCAAGTTCTTACTTTATACAGATATTTCATCATATACACATTATTCTTGAATTTTATTGCCTAAATAAATAACTTCTTATGAAATTCTGACTTTAGTAATTTATGTCATTAAAACCGAAACTTCAGGAAAGCTGGGCCCAATCTATACGCTTACATGAAGTATTTTTATAATTATTCTTGGTCTGATTTAAAACATTCCAACATCCTCTTATTACAAAAACGGTTCTACTTTTATTTAATATTCTTAAAATCTGTTTAAAATTAAAATACAAATAAAATATTACTACATTAGCTTCAAGGCTTATTACTTTTAAGTAAATTATAACTATGTACTGTTAAAAGTCTTTCTGTAAGTGCCAATTTATATTAATTATTTATAATTATAAACTAACCTAATTAATTTAGCACCAAATTTTCATCATTTTGAAAGTATTTTGATTTGAATTTCTACATTTTATTTTTATGTAGTCTGTATGTATATTTCAACTTATTATATTATATATTTATTGGAGTAACTCAGCTCTAAAAGATAACAGTTTTAGAATAAAAAATAATCCATAAAAACTATAAACTATTTTCATAAGAAATGAATTTTGTTTAAAAATTGTTATTAACTTTGATGTTTATTTTTATAAAAGAAGAAGAAAATGTAAACTGTTATTTTTATAATATATTATGTATATTTTTTGGATTTCTACCCTTTTTATTTTCCATTTCCCTCTCTCTTCCTGCATGTTTTACTTCACAGCTTTTGTAACTGCTAATTTATGAGTCTTATAAAATGACTATTAAATTGAGTAATTTGTCATTTGTTGAAGGCCGCACAGCAATAAGGAGGTAGTTCCTTCTTTCTCTATGTTGGCAAATTAAAGATAACGTTTTTCAATTTAGTTTCTTGATATTTTTTCCATTTTTTTTTCTATCATAACATATCCACCTACTTATGATAGTAAGTCCATAAGGGCCCTAGCCTAGCTTTTTTAGACTGATAGTGTCAGGTTTAATGGCTTGGAGCTGCCTTCTTATTGAGCCACGTTCTATATATAACCCAAAATTTACGACTTTTTCAACTAAAATGAACAAAATTTGCTTTTATTCTTATTTCTAATTTAGGAAGCTCGTATGAAAACACAAACAAAGAATTTATCAGTTTTTAAGAGCAGGGGTTGGCTGTACGCAGATGGGAAGTGAATAGTAGACCTCACTCAGCGCTTTAGTTGTTATGATCCCCCTATTGAAGTGACCAGAGATGCTTCCTAGTTGTATCAGAAGATAGAGATAATTTTTTAATCCATGATAATGTTCTGACCTGAAAATACCCTAGAATGGAGCTGTCCCCTTATTGCTGCACGCCCGTGAATTACAGATTTCAGAACAGATATTTTTTAATAATTTAATTCCTCTAAGACAGGACAATATATTCTCATAAAAGATACACTGGTTTCTGCTGAATATTTATTTTCTCTATAGGCATGATTTTCAGAGATTTATTCAAATAATAAATCCCAGGCTTTCAAGATGTGATTAAGATTATAATCCCAGGCTTTCGAGAGGTGATTACGATTATAATCCCAGGCTTTCGAGAGGTGATTACGATTATAATCCCAGGCTTTCGAGAGGTGATTACGATTATAATCCCAGGCTTTCGAGATGTGATTACAATTATAATCCCAGGCTTTCGAGAGGTGATTACGATTATATTCACTGACCCTGGAGATACGATTACAATTATAATCATAATTATGAGAGTGATTATAGTAACACTGTTATGTATACAACATTTTTCTGTAATTATGACTGTAATCACAATGACTGTTTCTCTGATTATCCCTGTAATTACAACTATTTTTCTCTGTGATTACAACTGTAATAATTTTTTTTTTCTGTGATTACGTCTGTAATCATAACCTTCCTGTGATTACAAACGTAATCCCAACTTTTTCTGCAATTACTGTATTCCCATTGTCTTTTGTTTGATAAGCCGATCTTATGACTGGAAAGGACAAAGGACACACAGTATTTATCCCCACAATACAACTGATATCTATTAAACTGCCATTCCAATTTTAAAGACTCCAATTTCCAATCAAATTAGCCTATAGTTTTAAAATTTACAAAGTGCAAGGACAAATCTTAGCTATTGCGGGATCGACCTCAAAGACTCCTGCTTTGCTCATAATCAACTAAACATAGCTTTCTTTTGAGTAAGAAATTTGAGAAATGTACACATATATACCCAGGATAACAAAATGAAAAATTTTGTTTTTAAACCAATATTGTAAAGAAAAGAATCGTAGTTAGAAAATATTTTCAATAAAAAATATGTTCCTTTTGTATTTTAAAATTTACCTTTTTATTCCAACTACCAAACAATCTGATATAAACTCCCTGAGCACAGCCAGGTACCCTAGCTAGTATAGTTAATAAAAAATGGTAAATGAGTAAGTATGTAGAATGCTTATCTATAACCTTAAAATAAGTTTTAAGAAAACATTCTTGTCCTTAAAACCAATATTATTAAATGCTGGTATTTGCTTTAAAAGTCTGAAGCCAGTGTGTCCCTGAATTGAAGTGGTGAACTTTATCAGCCCAAACTTCTTCAAAGACTATATTTGCAAGCATTTTATCTTTAAATTTAGTTACATTAGCCATGTGAGTAGTTTTTCTTCCAATTTCTTCTTGGTACAACTTTCAAAATGCATGCTTACATTACTTAAAGATTTTTCAAATGTCATCTGTGCTTCTGAGTAATTAAAATCTGACTATATCTTCATTAATTAAAAAAGTTCTTAAACAAGTTAGTTTTACTCATTTAACATGTTTTTATTTTTTATTATATTTTATTTATTTAAATAATAATGGAGGACCAGTGGCCATGCATGCTAAGGCTTGAGCTGTCAGTGCGGTCATGTGCTCAATCCCCACCATTTTTTTTTTAAATGAAAAGTGTCAGCCCTATCCTGGCTACAAAAGTTTGGTAGCCCGTGGATAACTTGTTTCAAAAATCTGTGTTATATATAAGTGGACATTAAAATTTAAATAAAATAAATGTACTAAAAAAATATACTAATAAAAAGTAATAGTACATTTTAAATTTACAACAATCTATACATATAATAAAGATGTAGCAGATCGCTGTCCGTATGTGGAAGATATATGAGAAAAAATATTATTGGGGGCCTTTATCAACGCAATAGCACCTAAAACAATGATTGTTAGAATTTTTGTATGTGTGTTTGAGCACGCTAATCTCAGAATTGGCTTATCCAATTTTCACTAATATATTTTGTTAAGCTTCGCTTAACATTTAGTGTTTGTTTCATGTCAATTGATGAATTGGATGAACAATCAATTAAGCCCAAGGTTAGGCGCTCAAAGTTGTGGGTTTGGATCTAAGTATTAGCTGTTTTTCAGATGGTCGGCTTTATCAGGGTATGAGAGGTAGGTACTCCCTGCCTGAGGTAGATACTTCCTTCGGACAATGAGATACCAGGTAGAAGTAACCTTAAGGTCCTTTGTCTTAGGTAATTCGAAACTTTTTGTGCTTGTAAATAAGCCAAGAAAAACGATGTGATTCTTCTCTTTCTTTCACATAATTATACATTTTAAACTGAATTGTAAGCAATATGTGCTCACTTATGATTTGCCTGTAAGTTTTAACTTCAGAATTACAGACCCCCCTTAGACAACCCAGCCCTTAATGGTTATTTTTAAAGAGAAAAATCGCAGTACTGATCACACTTAAGCCCCTAGCTTATCAGTCAAGAATCTGACCTGTGTTGACAATTAAAAAAATGATCTTAGTTATTACTGGTAATGGGTGGATGGTGATATTTTTAATTTAAGGTAACTGGAAAATGAAGATCACCGCCACAAACCTTCTATTGAATGCTACACAGCAGGATTAGTGAGTCAGGGCTCTAACATCAGTGTATATAACGCCACTCCTCCAGTGTTGGGCATAATCATAATAATGATTATGATTATAATATCATGCTTTTAAGGTGTGATTATGATTATAATATCATGCTTATAAGGTATGATTATGATTATAATCACAGACCCTGGGGGTTATGATTATGATTATAATCACAGACCCTGGGGTTATGATTATGATTATAATCACAGACCCTGGGGTTATGATTACGATTATAATCGTAATTACAAGAGTGATTATGGTTACACATTTGATTATAATTGATTTACTCGTAGTCACAACATTTTTCTGCAATTACGACTTTAATCACAGCTGTTTCTGTGATCATCACTGTAATTACAATTATTTTTTTTGAGATTACAACTGTAATCAAAATTGTTTTCTGTGATTACTTCTGTAATCACAAATTTATTCGGCGAAAGCAACTGTAATCATAATCTTTCTGTGATTACAAATGTAATCGCACCTTTTTCTGCAATTACGACTCTAATTCCAACGTCTTTTATTTTCATAAATTAGAATACTATTACTGGATTCTTACCGGTAATTACCGTAATACTAACAGATGGAAAAGCCTCAACTCTTCATATCTATGAGTTTCATTACCTTGATATGAATAGCTTTCCAATTCTCAGTTATAATATCCAATACAGTTGTAATAACAGAAGAAATTGAGATTACAGTTGTAATTACATAAAAATAGTGTGATTTCGAGTGTAATCGTAATCACTCTTGTAATTAATTAATCATTATTATGAGCATGATTATGCCCACACTGTATTCTTGAAGGTGGATCACTCAGAGACAGTCGCAGAGTGTGCAAGTGAACTGGCTCCAGCAAGGATTTGACACACTGATGATGAGCTCTGACTCTTTAAGCACTCTGAGTGCCGTAAAATAAAATCTTTGCAGCGGAGACCTTCCATAAATTCCCATCATAATTAAAAAAATCTGATATCAAAATTCTTAATTTATGTCATAAGCTACATTAATGTTTTTAATTTATGCACTTTATTTTGTTTACTGCTGCTACTGTTTTTCGCTGCTGAAGCATGCGTTTGGTTTAATCATTGTATTTATTTATTTAAAAAGAAACTAACTTTAAATTATCTCTTTATGCCTACCAGGGATGTTGTGCAACTGAAGAGTTCTTTATAGAATTTACGAAGAAATATTTATCTACATTCTCATTTCCTCTTCTATATTCTGATGGAAGAAAAATTTTGTGATTTACTTCCATTATTTAATTTACCAATAATATTTACTGTTCATTAGTTTTAATTGTAATATTGTAAAAAAAAAAAAAAAAATTGTTTACAGTATAAGATCAAAATGCATATGCCATACTTTACTTCTTATCTTAAAGAGCAAAGAATTACTTATATTTATTTCACTTGTTTTATATGTTAGTATATGGTTATAATCCAAGAGCTGGTAACCGCACGTTTCATGAAGTGTTTTATGCTCCTTGATATTTTCCTATAATGTACCTCTTGGGTAGATAAGAAGGTATATATGTGTTTAAACACCAGGTACTGCGCATAGGGGAAAGGTGCCAAAAATTATTTCCTATAAATAGAGTTTTATTCAGAAGCCAACTATCTTTAATATAAAAAAATTACAAAGTGTGGCAATTTTACAATGAATAATAAATAAGACAGACACTTTAAAGGGGGTTAAAAGAGGCACATTATAGCAAAATTTCAAGGTGCATAAAACACTTCATGAAAGTGTGTTACCACCTCTCCGACTATTATGTGAACCCAACATTTCTGTTTATTAATTAAAGGAAAAACTACACTCATTATATTGTTGAATATGAAGTGCCATATTATTCGGAAGTGTTTTTCATTGTTTTTTAAGTCCTTATAGAAGTATTATGATAACTAGTTTTTAAGCAATGGATCTGTTGTAATACTTTAGAAATAAATAAGCTAAATTAGTCGATTGCTGTAGTTGTGAGTCAATGTCGAGTACAAAGATGATGAAATAACGTGTCAAATTGTATTGTACTAAAATGATTTATATTGATTATATGTACCTAATAGAAATATGAATAACACTAAGTTTTATATGTATATATTTTTATACTATTTCTACCTCTGTAGTTTAAGGCATACAATAAAGATTGTAATTGCATACAAATTCTAATATAATTCTCTAACCTGCTAGTCTTCAAATGTTTTTTGTTGCTTCAGATAGCATTAGGAAGCTGCAGTTAAAATTTGAAGTTGATGGGGTTAAAACTGAAGGCGCTTGTGTGACGCTCGATTTCAAAAACATAGTTTTGAGAAAAATGACTTTAACGTTTAACGTACTGAAATGTTCATTTTTTTCATAATTTCTTGAAATAAAGATTACAAAATGGGTTTTATTTTTCTATTGAAGGAGAACCGATGGCAGTGAGTGCAAAGGAAATTAAAAACATTTCTGGCACATGAATGCTCTTGTATATCATTTTTGATTTTTTAAGAATGCATAAAGGCCCTTAAAAAAAAATTACAAGGTAGTATTACCCCTTAAGAAGGGGGGAATATATTCATTTATAAATAGGAGAACTTTGTATTATCATAACATTTTAGAAAAATTAGAATCATCAAAATTGCAGTTAATTCTCAATTTAGTGCATGATCTTTGCGGATATTGTTTTAAAATGAAAGTATTTTTTCTAATTCACCATTAAAATCATTTGATTCATATAAAGTAATTGGACTTCACCAATAAAAAAATAAATTCCTAGAGATAACATAATTTTACAGAGCAGTGTTATGATTTTTTTTTCTTTCTTAAGGTTGCTTTATACTGGTATTAACGGATATTGTTGTTAATTTTTAATGAAAAATTGTTTTGAAAGTATTATCGTTAAAATTAATTTATTTATGTTTCAGATTTCCATTCATTAATGTAAAAGTGTGTAAACCTGTACGAAAATAAATACGGAAAATTATCAAAGATGCAACAATGGAAAAAAAAGAGTAAATTCTGTTGTTAAAAGTGCATTCTAAAATATTATTATTACTTTATTATTATTATTATTTTTTTTGACGGCGCACCGACTTCTGGGCCATTAGCGCCGACATCTCTGGTACAGCGTGGAATTTCTCAACGAGCCTGAGATGAGAAAATTCCTGCCGCCAGTGGGACTCGAACCCACCATCTCCCGCATGAGAGAATCCAAGGTGTTAGCTATTAGACCACGGGGAGACCATTTTTTAGTAATACACTATATATATATATATATATATATATATATATATATATATATATATATATATATATATATATATATATATATATATTCATAGTATTATATATAATCTATACATTACTAATATATTATGATTACTGTTTCTTATGTGAACAATACAGACAAACATGCATAAGTGTGTGTATGTTTGTGTTATTTTTATTCTTAAAAAGAAAAAGGAACCATCAGCTTTTTGTTACTAAAAAAAATATATGAATATGATATTTTGGGTTAAAGAATTAATGAAATTCTGATGAAGAAATAACGTGTTTGTAAGTATTCAAATTATAATACATAAAGGAGTAGAATCCAAATTTGTTTGAAACATCTGTTAAGAAAATAAAATCATAAAGAGCTTTTGAAACTTAGTTATATATGAAATCTAAGGATTTTATATATAATTACAAAGTAACTAGAAACAAGCCTAGTACTTAATAAGTGATTAGTAACGAATATTTAAATAGATATATTGGGAATAAAAGAAAAAATTCAATTTCAAAGTAGATGTTCACAAAGAAGGGTACACAAACACACTTATATTTTATTGGATGGAAATAAAAACAAAGAATTGCTACAAACACTCAATGAAAAATCTTCATTATTCTTTAGATATCTAGCAGATATCTAAATCTTGAGACCAATATCTGTCAGGAGACATTACCTTTCAAGTCATTCCGATACCTTTGCGTTTGCAATATGGGACTAATTATATTTTAGTGTATTATTCAAAAAGTATACTTTATATCGTCGATACAAATGCAAAGTAACGAGTGTGAAAAGTGCTTTGGTACATTATAGATGACTTTATATAAATTTGACTTTTATAATATTTATTAATTAAATAATTTATTTAGATTTAATGCACATTCGTTAGTTTGATTTCCTGTAACTGATAATTATTTTTCTTTAATTTAGGAGAGTTTGCCACAACATAAATCAGTCCAACAGCAATCAGTATAGATTGAAAATGAAAAATGCGTTTTTTAAAATTAGATACTTTGAATTTTTTTACGGTCAACCCGTAAGTAATATGTACTGTAGAAAGTTTTTCTGCTAACTCTTCGACTGTTGCAACAGGATTTTCTTCTACAGTAGCCTCCACAAGTTCGTCATTGGTCGAGGAACCAAGCTCTATTGGTTGACTTGTAGGCTCGTCTTTAAGCTTGCGGTTTCCCATTCGATATCTTTCAACTGCTGCAGTTGTCGCTCACTAATGACATTTTCACCATATATTTCTACAATTTTTCGATAAGTTGAAACAGCATTTTATCCTTAATCGAGTTCCCAAAGCATAACATGGCGTAAGTGGTGTCTTGGTAGATCCATTTCAAATGAAATTTCAGCACAGAATAAATAAGTTTCACCAACAAAAATATAATAAATAGAAGTGAATTTAATAATATAATAAACAAAAATAAATTGAAAAGGAGGGAACATAAACACAGAGAATATTAAAAACCGCCATTACTTCTGGGATGACCTGATTACTTCAAAGGATCTTAAAGCAAATGAAAGTTAAAACATGGGGGTTACACAAATAGAAGAATCTTAGTAAATCCTGGGGGGGGTCTTTACATAAATTGTAACGTTCGTATATACAGTAGACAAGAAAATACAGTAATAAATCTGAATACGCTTTAATGCTGCTTAATGAAAAAGTACGAGGTTACTACAGAATAATGTAAAGAAAAATTGAAGAACATTTACGGACGATTCCCTATAAGATAAGTTTGAAAAACAGGAAGTTCTGTAAAATTACATCTAGGAAGTTGAATGGAGTAGAAAAGGAAGGCATGGCATTAGATATGATAATGTGGGGGAGAGGGAGAGCCCATTAATACTTCTTAATGATATTTATAGAACAGAATATGGCCGAATAAATCATGAAGATTTTACACATATTTTCATTGGTGTGCTATTTTCAAAATTATTCAATTAGGAAGACATGTTGGTTTCTGTGGATTAATAACATTATTTCTGTAATATGGTATGCATACTTTAGAAAAATAACACCCTTTGCTGAATAATAATTTTAAAGAACTTCTTGAATTAAAGCCTGGATCAAATCATCAACAGTGCTTAAGGAATCTTATTTTAGTCACACCATCACTATTTTTTTTTATTTATGTTTTAGAATATTAATATTAAAATCACAATAATAATATTGTAATATTGTTGGAGAATGCTGGATGGTGGAAAATTGATGTTCCAAGGATGAAAAAATGGTCGAAAATGTGTTTGTGTGATAGAATGAAAGTATTTATTATTTATTGTTTGAATGTGTGTTTTAACTTTTTATTGAATTGACTTTTAAATAATTGGACAAAATGGGGTTTTATGTTATTTTAATATGTAGTCTCAGGTTTTACGATTGTTTTTTGTTATTATTGTTTTGTTATTTTAATCTGTTTTAAATTGAACCTGTTTTAATTACTGTATTGTGTCACAGGGCATTGAAAATGGGGCTTAGTCCCTGAAAACGTTTTGCCAATAAAACACTTGTGGGAATTTTCGACCATTTTTTCATCATTGTAATATTAATTCAACAAATAAGTTAATAAGGATAAAAAGATGACATTGCAGGTGCTTACTCCAAAGCAAGAGAACTGGACTTTTTTTTAAAGTCCAGTGCACCATGTTTAAGCAAAGATCTTTTCAACCTAATAAAATAAAATATAAAAAAAGTTTAAATCTTACAGAAGATTTTGTCGACAAGCTATCAATTATTATTCTTTTTAATTAGTATGATGATGATATATTTATTGCTTTTAATACAAAAGTATTTATAGCAAGAGTTGACCCTTATAATAAAGGGAAAGATAAGATTCATAATTGCTTACAATATGTAAAGTAAAAAAAAAAAGAAAAAAAAAGTATTCTAAATAATTCCTTAAACTAGCTCTTCAACTAATTAAATATTTTTCTATATGTATTAACAAAAAATAAAACAGGAACTTAAATCAAAAAATGTCTGTAAATAAAAAATAGCCCAAAAACTATATATAAGTATAATTTCAGATAAAAAATTCTATGATTACAAAATAAAAGGTAAACCTATATTGATAATAATCACCTGAGCTGCAAACTTTTGTCTATAAATGTTAATAAATTATTTAGTTTTTCATTTTCTCCAGTAAGAAGTCTTATAAGTTGGTCTTGCACAGCTCCTCTGCAAACCATCGGGATATATTTTAATCTTAGACACTGGAGGATTGAGCAGTTGAGTAGCAGATGTAATGTTGTATTGGTATCAGGCCTGGTTATCTACACACCCAGGCACGGCGGTAAACCCATACTAAATTAGCCCCGCCTATGAATGTCTCCCTCGCTAAGCTAACTTAGTGACAAGTACTCATTCCCACATTGGTAGGAAAGCGTGTTCAGTACGATCCGTCCATACTTGTTTTCTCACTCTGTAGAAATCTCACAGTTTTTAGTGAAAAGTAAAAAAAAATTTGTTGTTTGCTAAAATGTACCATGAACTCAGTCTATTTTCGTTGTGGAGTTATTTGTAATGAAATTCCATTATCCTCAGTTTCAGCCTAGTTTAACCTAACTCTCATTTTTGTTCAATATTTCATTTGAGTGGCTGTTTAAATTTTCACATATTGAATAAAAATAGTACAAATTAGAAGCAAAATGGTGAGTTTTAAGCCTCAGTAATGGGATTAGGAAATCTGGAACCCTAAATTGTTAGTCTACCCACTTTTTAAAAATAAAAAAGGGATTTTTGCTACTTAATTTTCTTAAAAAAATCACCCAGCCAATTAGTAGAGGAGCTTGCCACTGTGCAAGTATTTCCAGCGTTTACACAGATTACAGTTAGAAAACTTCTCACTTCTTTGACAATGTACTCAGTATTACATCTTACAGTCGTTTCCGGGACATTTATAAAACCAGGCAGGATATCGGGACAACAGCAAAATACCGGACTGTCTCGGTCAAACCGGGACATATGCCAAGCCTACCTATATCCTTATGTATTACAAAAATAGTGACCAAAATTAAAAAAAAATTGGCCACTCCATTACTAACTGAAGGTTCACCTTTGTCCCATTTGGCTGTATCTAGTTTTTAGGCTCCTGCTGAGACATCCAAGGATGTGAAAAACGTAGAGCCAATTTTAATAAATAAAGTCAGTATTTATTTCATTGACCTTCTGCCTACCCAAGAAAAATTATAAGCTTATGGGTACATCAGCAATCCCTCCGCAGCTTGCCTCTAGTTTCAACTGTAAAGCAATGGGGGATCTCAACTGCCCTCTAGCCTCATCGATAGAGCAATGCACACTCACTCCCTCTCCCTACTCATCATTAAAGCAACTACCTCTCCTCAGCTAGCCTCTATCCTAATAACTAGAGCCGTTCACTCCCTTCTCTTCTCTCTCTCTTGTCCTCAGGTAGCCTTCCTGCTATCTAAAGCGTGCCTCTAACCTTGTTAGTAAAGCAGCCTTCTCTCTTCGTCTCACCTCTAACCTCATCGATACAGCAGTGCACACTCACTCCCTCTCTCTACACTCATCATTAAAGCAACTACCTCTCCTCAGCTAGCCTCTACCTAATCCTCTCTCTCTCGTTCAGCTAGCCTTCCTGCTATCTGGAATCTTCCTGGTTGTGTAATGCAGCAATCTGGATTGCCAGGGAACATTAAATATGCCAGCAAATGTTCAGGGCCTTTTGATCGGAACCAGCCACAATGTGCCATAACCAAATCTTGAGAATTTTAAGGCAGAGAGTTTAACCTTTTGTTAAACATCCTTTGGGGTTAATTAAAGCCTATTGAAATGTTTACACAAGATGTTGAACAATGGCCACATTTTTTTATTTATTTTTTTAACGGCATATCAAGACTTGTGCTGTCTACAGGTTGCCACCATTTTATACTGTCAACAGCATGTGGCCAATCACCCATTCAGATACTGGCCACGCTCGACGTTGCTTAACTTCGGTCATCAACGGGAACCGGTGCATTCAACATGGCTATGGCCGTTGGCTACACAGGTAGTACTGACATTTCTTATATAAGAGTAAAAGGGAAGTAAAAAATAATGAGATTCATGGATTATAATAAAAATAAAATACAATGAGGTAAATATATTAACTTTAAGAATACATTACTATATTATGTGTTGTTTTTATGCTTGGACAGTAAACTTTAACTCTTTTATTTTTTAGTTAATTATTAATACCATTATTTTTTTTAAATTATAATCTTCCGAATAAAGTAATACAACAAATTATTAAGGAGATAGGCCTCCGTTTCACCTAGGAACAATCTTAAATTAAATGGCACTGAGTTATTTGGCTCATCTTTGGCATTAATTTGTGTATATTATTGAATACTATCATGTTATCACAACAATCTAATTATGGAAAACATGAAAATGCAGGGCTTACAATCGTGGGCTTAATAATAATATGGTAGCCAGGGTAAAAATTAGGCCAGACTACCATAATGACCCCAGTGTACAGAAACAACCCTTACACAATCTAAACAATCCTAGTTCACACATATATCTCTAGTATTGTATTTACAATTTCACTATACCCTAAAAACATTGGTGCGTTTATTGTATATAATCATTTGTAGTAATTCACAGCTTATATCAAAGCACGACAACAAAAAGAAATTCTTATAAAATATAAATTAAACTTTTAAACAATAGCGTGAAAACAAAGTATAAAAAATATATATGTAATACATATATAAAAATATTTCAAAAATATATAAAAATAATTTTTGACTTAAAAATTGTTACAAATATACATTTAATTTAATAAATAACAAGAAAGTTGCTTCAATAGAATGTAGTCAGTTAACTATTGTGACTTAGGAGGTTCAAATCTTAGATTAATTCACTATTTAGTATACTAACACAATTACTATTCATAGCAAACAACTTCATAAATATCCAATGCCCTTGAAAGGATCACTTGGCGTTTATTTGGTGAGAACAACTAACATATTTCACACTGCAATTAGATTTATTTGAATAAAAATTCTTGGAAGGAGTTATTTGACACACTAACCACAAAGGAATTAACTTGACAAGTGTGTGAGTTTGCCACATGCAAGAAATTTCTATATATTGTCAGAGTGTCTCGCTCCATACCAGAAGTATTTTAATAACTAATCTAAGTCATTGTTACCAAAATGTTAAAAATTATATACATACGTGTATATATCTGTATGTATATGTCTTATAAAAATGAACAAAGTATTAGACCAAAAGAGATCAAACTTGTTATTATTATCAAATCTTTCTTTATATCAAGGCTTATTAGGTGAGGATATTTTACATTTCTGGAATAAGACCTTTTCAACTCAAATAACGGAAGAACCACATGGAGAACATCAGGTATCATAAAGTTAATGTCCCTCAGCACCTAAAAATAGTAAGAACAACTATAATATAGGCTAAATAATTAGTATTAACACATTCGCTGCTGCCCTCCTTATTTCAATCTGCCCTCATGTGCCACTTCGTTTTTTTTTTATACTATGCATGTATCCAGCCCATTGCATGCGTTGCTGCATGCACTGACAGGAGCAGGAGAAGTATCACTATCCTCCAAGCTCAAGCCTGTGCTTGATTACATATTTCTTAAATATCCATTATCTTATGGGCTAGTATGGCATCGGAGCACCGCACAGAGTGCTTCCGATGTCAAGGTCTGACAAATTCGGAGCAGACCTCACTCCAGATTCGTGCATGCATTCATTTCACCACTTTGTGACGGGTCGTGCATTTTATACCTACTACCAGTTGTATCTCCCAGGAAAGGTGATCCTGGGGTGTGTACTTAATGTGACCTTGTGTCAGTGTAAGGGTATAGTGTACTGTGTGTACAGTGTACTGTTACTCGGAAAGGGAGGGTCATAAAGCCCCAGGCAACTGCGTACATCAGTCGCTCCCCTATTATTATTATTCAATTATTAATTTGACAAGTCTAATATCTAACTATCTTTTGAATAAACTAAACTACAGAGCCAATAAAATTTTAATTTTTTGCATAGCCCTAAATATTGCAAATTAATCTTATTTTTTACCTGATGAGTGTATCCCTCTCCTTTAAGAACATTATGAATAAACTGGTCTAAACTTCCAGCAATAACGTGAAGTACAGCGATTCCAACAATTAATAAGGCTTTTCTTGAAGTAACAGGTACTTTAAAATCTGCTAACTGAAGAACAATAAACGTTGAAACAAGCTCTGTAGAAGTGAAAAATAGCTGATGATTCCACTGCACATAGTAATCATCATTCCAATAGTTCCAATAAGCCCACCTTTGTGGAAAATAACAAGAAAAATAAATACAAATTAAATAAATGATCTGAAATTCTATTGACTTCAAACTTCCTAAGTACTTACCAGGAATAATAATGAGAAAATATGGCAGAAATAAATAAAATTAACATAGAATATCTAAGGCAATTCTGCAGTCCTAGCAATACCAGACGTCTTACACTTTCATAGAAAACAATTATTGAAAAAACAGTGAGTATCCATATTTTCAATGTATTAAGCGTAGCATTAAAATATATATGCTTATATGATGCTATACCAGATTCATAAGTTCCTGAAAAGAAAAAGAAAATGATTGTAAACAAAATTTTGACTGTTACACCAGAAAAAAATTGAAACAAACCTTTGAAAACAGTGTCCCAGCATGAACACGAGCAGTATCTCTGATCTACTCGACGAGAAAATTCTTGCCAAAAGTAATAAAGCGTAGCTATATGAATGGGTGGAAGCAGAGCTGGGCCAAGACACCCCAACATGCAAGATAAAATTCCATTATCAATCTTGAAAAACCACGTTGCACATAAACATTTAAGCTTATTGGTCTTTTTCAGAAGACTTTTCACACCCATGTTCTTTTAAAAGGGACTTCTTGAGAAAAACATTCATTTGGTTGTAAATAGCTGACAACCAGTAAACAGACAAACATGTTTCCCATGGAGCCCAAAAACATTGATTAAACTTCAGTATAAGAATAAACTATCACATAAATCTCTAGAGAAACCAATAAACTAAACTTAACACTCAGGAGGTAAAATCTGGAAAGATAAAATGGAAGGCCCCTACTATCATTTCTATAACCTTACGCGATGATAATAATAATCAACAGTATAACCTCCTCTATTATGCCAACAATTCTGACATCTTGAATAATAGTTGTGGACCTTTTACTGGTCTTTTAACTTTTTTCAAAGTTTTAGTCATTAATTTTAATGGGAAATTGTCTCACTAATAAAAAAGATGGAAGTTGCAACTAAGGTATCAATTTTTCACTACTGTTATATTATTAAAGTTATAGATCTCATGAATTTTCTCTAATACTTAGCTAATATTCTTCTTTCTTTTTAATATGTTTATATTAATTTCTGAATTTAATCGACTTTTTAAACTTTTATTTTCTTCAAAATGATTTGTCAATATATTTAAATAGATTTATTACTTAGGTAATAAGAGAATTGCACATTCTTTTGTTATTTTTTTCTTTAAAGCAATCTAAGAAAAGTTAAATAAATAAAAAAAAAGAAAAAAAAAAGGGACTTAAGATCTTAAGTTTTAATGCAAACCATTGAAGTTTACATGTTTTCATATTGTCATTGCAATTGGTTCTATAGTTTTAAAGGAATTGAAGATCGATTGCAGAAATCAGTTAGTGTATTTTCAAATAAAAAAAAAAATTGGACGGATTCATTTAGTGATGCTTAATAACATTATTTAGATTTTTGAAAATGTATGTATACAGTTTTAAATATCTATGTATAATAACACTGACAAGGTTTTATTTTTTCTACCATATTTTTGTAGATTACTGGAGATGAATGAGACACTAGTCTTGAAAGGTCTTACTTTTAGTAAAGAAAATACAGATCGTGGTTTTATACATAACTTTTAACAGGTTTTGATCAATATATTATGGGAAAACTTGAAAAATACTACTATCATAATAATAATCTTTTAAACCCAATGATTCTGCCCTCCTTCCGTATGCCTTAACCAAAAAGCGATGGCATCTTAATCCATCTAATAGAGCCAATTTTGAAAAAAAAACAAAAAAAAACAACAGTGAAGCAATCAGTTAGGCTTGCTGTATTTCAAGGGTCACGTTGGTTTGGGCAGATTCGACTTTCTTCAATTTTTTATTTTTTTTATTTTTTGGTCCAGTTTTTTGGATCTGAAACAAATGCATTTTTGGTGCCAAATAATTTTTTTTTTACTTTTGAGTTGTTTTTTGGAAAAACATTCAAATGGGACATTGGGTTGCACTTCGAAATTTGGGTGGTACTAAAAGTGTTAATTAGTATATTTTTATTGTTGAAATAAAAATATACTAATTAATATCGTGGGTTCGATTCCCACTAGGGGCGGTGGCTTTTCTTTTGAAAAAAGAAAAGGCATCACCCCTATCCTGGCTAGAAAAGGGTGGTAACCTATAGATAACCCGTCCTAAAATTCGTAGTTAATAATAAATGGACGTTAAAACTTAAATAAATAAATATTGTTGAAATAACATTAAAGAATATGTGTTTTACTTTTGAAAAGATAAACACAGTATACCCATTCAAAACTTAACTCTTTTAGATTCTTGAAATTCTCAGCTGTGAATAATTAAAATCAATGTTTATCTTTTACAGACCAAGAAGAAGAGAACTCACAGAAAGAAATCAACATTATCAGCGAACGAAGTATATTTATCTGAATCTACTCCTCATCCTAATGGCAATGAAGAGGTTACAGAATTAAGTCCCAAAGAGCAAAATGACTCCTGCAAATATTGGGAATCTGATGAACCAACTTCATTTTACAATGAAAGTTCTAGGCTTTTAGATTTCTCTGAAGATCCAGTGGCTGTTCATGCTCCTATATACGCTGGTAACGCAATTAATGAAAACATTAATCTGGAACCTGGTACTGAATTGGAAGAAATAGGTGTTCCAGTCAAAACTGAAAAGCCTGAAACTGCTTCTACTGATTTTCAAAACAATCTCGCACAAAATAATTTCAAAACTGGTTTCAACTTTGATGAGACTGTCAAAACACTCAATGATTTGTCCTTAGAAGAGGATGAATTTTCGAAACTATCTGAACTTGCACTTGAACCTTCTGATATAAACGCTTTCACGGAACCTCAACTTCTATCCATTTACAGAAATGAAGAGCTTGAGTTGGTCGATTCATTTATTGATACATTCATCGAGGCAGAGTTGAGAGGAGGTTCTACGCAGCAGCATCCGCTCTATACTCTACTTTTGAATTACATAAGGGCAAGAGAGAAGCAAGTTTCTAGTGGAAATGAAATCGAAATCCTATTGAAAGAATGTAAAGACATTCAGCAGAGGTTATGGATTCTCGAAGGAGTGAAAGTTACTGAGGCCGGTGAATGTCAGGTAATTGTTCCTCCTCTATCTTCAGTTACTACTTCATTGTAGAATACAGTATGCATAGGTATAATATACCTATAATAAATGTTATGATATACCTATAATATGTTGGAAGCAAGGATTCCTATATCTTTAAGACCTATAGTCTGTTCAGGTAGACAGAAAAGTTCAATTTCGCTTGTACAAAATTCTGAGGTCAATATTCCCAACAGTTCCATCATTTGCTAATGCCAATTTTAAGGAATAACACGATATGTGAAACATTATAAAAACCAATCATATTTCATTTAAGATTAGGGAAGACTTTGAGAGGTCTGACAAGGGACACAGTGTTGACATTAAAGACCACATGCCAACCGGCAGGTAACTCCCCAACAACATTACTGGCCCGCCTACTCAAGGGTGGGCACACGTCATATTTTACTTGGAGACCGCTTGTACACATTGTGCAATTATTGTTGCAAACCTTTATTGGCACAGGGAATGATAAATATTCTATATTTATAACAATTTTTACAAATACAAATAACACAGGGTTATGCGCATCTATCTAATGCCCATGCACAAATATAACTGCTTAAATAAAAATTCTCGACTGGTTTTATCTCTTCTAAGCTATAAATATTGAAGAATATATAAAACAAACAATGACTCACCAATGGGCTTGCAGTAACGAGAGTAAATTTACATGTTGGTAAAATAATGTCTACCTCAAATTATTGTACACTAAACAAATATTTAAAAAATAATATACGTACTTAACAATAAAAAAAAAATGCCAGTCCATACTTGAGAAATACGATTTTGAAATCTTCAACGTGTTAATATTTATCAACGTATAGACAAAGCAAACGCTAAAAAAGTTTTAAAACTCCTAGTGATAGGGTTATAACAGAGAGAATTTTTACCATCAGTTTTCTGGACTGAGAATAAAGACCATGTCCTTTTTCCTCCACCAAAAACATGTTTTGTACTGGCAATGTCATAGTTTAAGTTGTGTTCAACCTTAGCTTTGTCTAAGTATTAATTATCATTGAACACTATCTCCCTTGCCTGACCTCTCAAAGCCTTCCCTGGTCATAAACGAGACATAATCAGTTTTTATTGACTTTCAAGTAGTGCGTTGTTCATTGGAATGACAATGCTAATGGCAGACTGTCGGGAATATTTCCCACAGAATTTCTCACATGCGAGATTTAAACTTTTCCATCTAATTGAATAGGCTATAATAGGAGTTTTGTGCTATTTACTCCTTCAAATGCTAGAAGACAATGATTAAATTGTGGTGATAATATGTTATATATTTATTTTTATTTTTTTAGAACTTCCAAGAGTCTAAAATCATTCAATGTTCCCCAAATACATTTTCTGCACTTGGTACAAGTTTCTTGCTTTTAGCAGTAAAGAAAAATGTAGATATGGGGCTCAGCAAAGTTATTTTTACCTATTCCACTGAAATTTTCTGCTGCATCCAAAAATCCAAGATCCTACACTCTATATAGCATTTACTGAAAGTAGCAAAATAAAATCCTTGTTAACAAGTTAGCCATGTTCGACTGAGCATTACTCTATTCAGTCTTAAACTAGTGTTTTTAAAAGAATCTGATCCCTTCAAAAATTGGTTCCCAATAAATCTATACCTTTCCCCTCTATAGTTACTCTTGAATTTTGTTACTTTCCCTTTTTTTTTACAAACTTCTTTTGTACATAGTTTTGCTACATTTCAGCTTTAATAATGTAAAGTTTAAATAAAGAAGTGCAGGTATATTTGTTACTCTAGTATGATTAACTACTTTTGTAATTTTTTCAGGATGGAAACCCAGTTGAGGCTAGTCATGAATATCAAGTCGGTTCGTTTGATCAAGCGTCATTTAACACCCTTGCTACTAAACTTGCCAAAGTTCGAGAAATGGTTAATGGTCAACATTCTTTATGCACCTACAGCTGCCAAGTTTGTAAGTTAAAGGTAATTCAAGATTTTTTTTTTAAAAAAGTTATTTGTCCTTTAGTCTACTTACAAAGATCTTTTATTTTTCGGGGACTATGGTTCGGCTCCCGAGGCACCATTCCCAAGGAAACAGCTGCTTTCTTCCAGGAAATAGGAATCAGCGAGGACATTCTAGGAAGAATAGCAGAATCGATTCTTATTGACTCACTCGCCATTATTCAGAACCACATATATGGCTGACCGCATATTTTCTCCTACCGTTTTAATTACTATTTAACTCTTTTGTATATTTATTATTAGTATTTTATTGCCCCCTCCCATTTTTACCACTAATTTCATCATTTTATATCATTTATATAATTTTTATTGTTGTTTTACTCATTCGTTCTTATATTTTTTTTGTTTTTCATTGGAATACCCAGATTTGAAGGGTTGATTACTATGTTGTGTGTGGAGCAACCCAATTTAGTTGGGCAACCAAACTTTTCTGAAATAAAGTTTTTCTCTCTCTCTTCTATCCAACTTGCTATTTTGTTTTCTTTATTTTTAGCGCGGTTCCTCCCTCCCCCATAGGGAGGAACCCCGCTTATAAGGTTGATACAATGAAACAATCCGGAAGTGCCGACTAGAAAATTTCGCGTTTCAGAACCCCTAGAAACCGAAAATAACGGTGGTTCAAATTTGTATATATATATATATATATATATATGTATATATTTATTTATATATATATATATATATATATATATATATATATATATATATATATATATATATATATATTTGTCTTTTCGCTCTCTAGCTAGAAGACGAATGGTCCGATTTTGATGAAATTTGGTACAAAAATCCTTCGTCCAATTTGAAAGGTCAAGTTCGTTAACCAGCAAAATCCGCCTACTGGAAGATGGCGTTTGGGGCGAAATTCGCGCAAAAAAAATCGTAACGCTTACGTTTTTGAGTTCATAAGCTTCTAAGTACTCGTTTTATATGATTCCTGGGCTAGGAAAACGAATGAAACCATTTTCAAGGCGATAGCTTTAACCGTTTTCGAGAAAATTGGAAAAATATTTTTTGAATACCGTTTTTGGTTTGGGTACTTAGAATCATGGGATTCAGTTGAAACATTTTCTGCATGTTCTACTTTCATCAAAACTAATATGTTGAAATTTTGGTTACGTTTGGAGTTAAGGAAGGGTTAGAATAAAATATTTTATTAACAGACTTAAAAAGTTTTGGTAACTTTGTATATTTTCCTTAATATCTCGAAAAAGGTTGAGAATCTTGGTAAACGAAAGAATACCATTAGAAAGCTTACTAAATGCTCTATAAATAGGTTCTGATGAAAGTTTTGATTAGGCAATGTCAATCGGAGAAATAAGTGCTTAAAACATTAAAGTAATTGATTTTGCTTATTCGAACTGTTCTTTTTGTCTGTTTTTATTCCTTGTTATTTTTTAATTGCTTATAGTTGGATAATGTATTTTACAATAAAACAGATTAGGCAAAATAAGAAAAACAATTCATTGTTAGAAATATAGCTTGCCAAGAGAAAAAGATTCGTTGACGTCTTTTGAATATTTTCAATTGCCTTTATGCTGTTGGTTTTTTTATTTTATTTTTTAATTGATTTTATCTGTAGAATTATTACTATAGTAAAAGAACACAGGAATGTGTGAAAATATTTTATATTTTCCAATTCATTGAAACGTATGAAATGAAGTATCGGTAGAGGAGGATTCTAGGGTCTTGCGGACCTGACCCCAGGTATAGCCATAAAACCCTTTGAACAAAGGCCGAGGAAAATATTATCTGTTTCTATTCTATGCTTTTCAAATGAGAATAGGGATATGAACAGGAACCGGGGTCTCCCGTGGTCTAATGGCTAGCGCCTTGGATTCATAAGCGGGAGATGGTGGGTTCGATTCCCAACCTCCGGCAGGAATTTTATCATCCCACGGCTCGCTGGTGAAATTCCTCGCTACACCCTGGATGTCGGCGCTAATGACCTAGCTGTAGATGTGTCGTAAAAAAAAACAAAAAAAAAAAAAAAAAAAAAAACTGGCACCGCGCTAAGATGACGCAGTTCCTGCGAGTCGGACTTTTTTTATCTGAGTGCACGGCAGTGAGCTAGGCCAAGTTCCAGCTTGCACGACCATTTGTGTTTTTACATGAACAAAAGTGACCGGTTTTTAACACCCCTATAACTCTGGTTCTGTCTGTGATAGATTCATGAAATTTTAACAACACATATTTGATAAACGGTCCCGAAAGTTTCAGCTTTGAACTTTGAACCACCTTGAAACTAGAGAATTTAAATAAATCAGCATTTTGACACTGACTTGTTCATCACCAAAATTATAAAATACTTCCCAACAAGCTAAACACCTGAAATTTGTCAGGATAATAGACCTAGGGTGATGTTAAAGGAAAAAAAAAAAAAAAACTGAAAAAGTTGTACTTGACACCACCCCAGGGAATGTTTGTTTTCATACTTGTACCATCGGAAACCAATCAAGTACAAAACAAATGAATCGTCTCGTTATATTGACGTGTCGTTGGGTCTTGTTAACCCTTAGAATGCTAGCCAATCTGAGAGGGACCGACCGCCGGGTGCTACGAGCTGTGAGAGCCGATCCTACCCCCAGTGCTAGCCTATTTTCCACCCTCCGCGTGCGACTTTGGTTTAGAGCTATACTCAGACAGAGCTCCCTTGGGACGCTCTTATTACGTAGACATATAACAGGGGACATGCAAAATTGCTTGTTTTGTTGTAATTTAAGATGCTAATTTCATTAATTGTGTATACTTTAGTGTGACCTTTTCAATTATTATAACAAGTTTCTTATTATTCTTATCCTGCAAGCTGTGAAGAAAATGAATAAATAAACAGTTTCTAAAATAATATTTCAATAGTTACCGAAGTATTTTAGTTTTAAATTTAGCACCATTAGCCCTGTTAGTATGAATGCACCCTTTTATCAAAATATTCATGAAAACACTTTCTCTTCTCTTCATTTTACCCATTTTATGATTTATTTCATTGTTATGATACTTCAATTTATTTAGTAATTTTTAAAAAAAATATTGATTGATCTTTATTGATAATTTACAATCTGTACAGTTATGTACAACAAGTAATTATTTAGTAAATAACTGGGTCTTTTTTTTTACTAAAAACTAATCATTTTATTTTTATATGCAACTCATTAAACTGTTTATGTCCAATAATTACTTGCTGGAGAAAAAAACAACAACACTTTTTTAAAATTAGTGTTTTGTATTTATTTTAAAACAAATTTATTTATAATAAGTAATATATTGGTAAATAGTAATATAATAATAAAGTAATGAATTAGAAATAAATAGTAGGTATATAGCAAAAATATTAATAATAAACTTATAAATATAAAAATAAATAATAAACCAAAACTAGTACTGAGAAATATTTGTTAGGGTCATATTTCCCCACCCCTAATTTAGCCTAAAGGTGGGAAAAGGTTTGGCAAATTTTAGTAAAGTGTCTGCAAACAATAGAAATAACAACCCAACCCCTGCAGGTAGCCGCCTTGGTACAGTCTCAATAGGTGATAATGGACCCATTATGTGGTCTAGGACACTCCGCTCGAGGTAAAGTTAGCTTCCACTCACAATAAAACCGGGAAAAACACACGTAAAGACATTCTTCTGCTATCTAACGGATAGCTAAGTAACTAGACTAGTTGTACAGCGTGATACAAGAGATATCTGGGCTTTCTGGAAGCAGAGATTATAGAAAGAATGTGAAAACGAATATATTCGTGCGTCGCACTCTGAGGAATGTCCCGGCTGCACGAATATATTCGTGCTTCGCACTCAGAGCATTTTTTTAGAGAACAAATATATTCGTGCATAGCACGGAAAGGGTTAATGATTCATTGGTACCCTAGAGCTTTTGCTGGACGATGTTGATGACCTCGCTTGCGTCAAAACATAATAAATTAAATTCAGCCACACTTTACTTTCGTACTTATTCCGCATCCCAACCAAATTTCAGTTGTTTAGTCGGTTATATGTTCATAGGCGTCGATTTCTTATTTGCTTAGGGGTCAATCCATTTCAAATCATCCAGCTAAATAGTGAAATGAAACCCATGTCCTCAGAATTGCCTGAAGCTTTTTTTATTTGTTGAACTGGTCATTCTAATGATTCATACCAAATTTCAGTTAGATATCTTGAGCACTTTTTAAGTTATGAATTTTTAAAGTTGTCTATAAAACTTGTTTTTTCTGTTACCGACGATTTAAGTCAAAGCGACTTTCTTTTACTAAAAAAATCATTACTCTGTTAATGTTAATGATATCTCAATGGGGTTTTCGCCAAAATGGTCACAATAATATTTTGAATATGGGAAAAATGTATTTACTATCTGTTATCTTTCTGGTTTGCTAAGTATATTTATTTAAAAACAAAATTTTAATTTAAAATAAATTAAAAACATAAAAATTTCAAAAATCGATAAAAATAAAAGGCGCTCCATAAAATCAAGTTCTTTTTTCATGGATACATTCTTAAAAGTATAAACTATTAGATTTTAAAAGAAAAACTCTGGGATTTTGCTGTTAAGTATTCTTAAATCAATAAAATAATATAAATTCCTTTTTTTTAATAATTACCTACTTGATGATTAATGTAAGTGTTCGGAAGCTACATTTACTATTACTTAGGTTAATCTTAATATAAACTTATGTAAATAAACTATTTTTAAAGTTTACTATAAACTTAGTTTTTTATTATTCTAATTGACTACAGTGAAAACTATTCGTTTGTGTTGCAAAATGAAGCCAAGTTTATTATTGGAACAACAACAGTTGTTCTTTTCATCTAGTTGTGGTCTATACAAGACAAGAAAACATCGAAGAACTGAAAGTTTCCAATCTCTGTGAGGTATCTGATGACTTGGAAGATGACGTGGCATTTGTCTATGAAACTCAAAAGGTTATCACAACATTTCTGAAATTAATTATCCAGAAGTAAAAACTGTGATGGTGTTTTTTGCTACCAGTCATGGGTAGCAAAAAACACCATCAGTCCCCTCGTGACAGTATTGGCGGAATTATCAAGCGGATTGTAATAAAAGCAAACCTTCAATGTACTCCAGGAGCCAGACATTTTTTGGCTTTTATAGTACAAAAATAGATAACATAAAGTTTACTCTGGTTAAAAAGGAAGCAATAATAGATTCTAGGCAAAAACTGGAGGATTGTTTCAGTTCAGCCAAGACTGTGTCCGGAACACGTAGTTTTTACCATTTTTAACCAAAATTTTACTTAAGTAAAGATGGAATGGTTGGGATTCGGCTAAATAAACCTCAATATGATTTTGTTTTAAAAAATCTATATTTCGGACGTTTCGGCTCCTCATTGGTAGCCTTCGTCAGCTAAAATGACAAAAAAAAGAAATTAATACAGAAACAAAAAAAATTTATAATTGTGATAGGTGACAGAACTATAGATACAATTAACTTATAAAAGAACTTATCGTCTTAAATTCTTAGAATGAGTAGAATGAAAAAGTAAATAGGTACAATAATTGATTTTAATAGTAATTAGTAATATTAATTGATTTTGCAAAGAAATAAGAAACTACATACCAATGACAAATAAAGTAGCTAATAGTAACATTAATTAATTTTACTATTAGCTACTATAGTTTTCATTGGTATGTAGTTTCTTATTTCTTTGTAAAATCAATTAATGTTACTAATTACTATTAAAATCAATTATTGTACCTATTTACTTATATAAACTTCAGTAAAATAGCCCCCTTTTTTTCCTTCTTTTTCTGTTATGTTTCTATTGATTTTCATTCTACTCATTCTAAGAATTTAAGACGAAATTGTTCTTTTATATTAAGTTAATTGTATTTATAGTTCTGTTAATTATCACAATTATAAACTTTTTTGTTTCTGTATTAATTTCTGTTTTTTTTTTTTTTTTTGTCATTTTAGCTGACGAAGGCTACCAATGAGTAGCCGAAACGTCCGAAATATAGATTTTTTAAAACAAAATCATATTGAGGTTTTTTTAGCCGAATCCCAACCATTCCATCTTTACTTATCACCTTGACGGCTAACTATCTAATCATCATGAAAAATTTTACTTAGGTACTTAAATTTTCGGAAACTGCCAAAACTAAGTAAACTTTAAAAATAGTTTATTTAAATAAGTTTATATTAAGATTAACCTAAGTAATAGTAAATGTAGCTTCAGTACACTTATATTAATCAGTAAGTAGGTAATTTTTTTTTCTTTTTTTACGGCGCATCAACTATTTGGCTATCAGCGCCGGGCTATCTATAGGTCGCCACCCTTTTATAATGCCAACAGCTCATAGTCGGTCACCCATTCAGGTACTGACCACGCCCGATGTTTAAGTAGGTAATTATTAAAAAAAAGGAATTTATATTATTTTATTGATTTAAGAATACTTAACAGCAAAATCCCAGAGTTTTTCTTTTAAAATCTAATAGTTTATACTTTTAAGAATGTATCCATGAAAAAAGAACTTGATTTTATGGAGCGCCTTTTATTTTTATCGATTTTTGAAGTTTTTATGTTTTTAATTTATTTTAAATTAAAATTTTGTTTTCAAATAAATATACTTAGCAACCAGAAACATAACAGATAGTAAATATATTTTTCCCAGTTTCAAAATATTATTGTGACCATTTTGGTGAAAATCCCATTGAGATATCATTAACATTAACAGAGTAATGATTTTTTTAGTAAAAGAAAGTCGCTTTGACTTAAATCGTCGGTAACAGCAAAAACAAGTTTTATAGACAACTTTAAAAATTCATAACTTAAAAAGTGTTCAAGATATCTAACTAAAATTTGGTATGAATCATTAGAATGACCAGTTCAACAAATAAAAAAAGTTTCAGGCAATTCTGAGGACATGGGTTTCATGGCCTGGATGATCTGATATGGACTGACCCTTAGCGTACGCTATCACAATACACAAGAGTCAGGATCTATGTTTATCAAATGCACTGTTTCTATTTCCTCCTGTGGTCAGGCGTACATTGTCCTATCTAGATTCACTAGCTTGTATGGGGTTCATCTTATAAATTTTGGTCCTTCCTGGTGAAAGCTCTGAATAGTGCAATCGCCGAGTACAATCGGTTGCAATCCTTATACCTGACCTGACCTGATGGCCATTTCGGTCAGTAAGACCCGACGTCGAAAAGTAAAGGACCGGACTTGGGCTGTCATGGAAGTACCCGACCAACCTCCTACTTCACCTCCTCGAAAAACAGCTTGATGCACTACCAAGCGGAAGGTCATGTCTCAAAGATGTCTTGGGAGATCCATTTCAAATGAAATTTTAGCGCAGAATATATAAGTTTCACCTACCAAAACATGATAAATATAAGTGTATTTGATGCTATAATAAACAAAAATGTAAACAAAAATAAATTGAAAAGGAGGGAACAAAAACAGACAGAATATTAAAAACTGGCATTACTTATGTGATGGCCTGATATTAATAAAATTAGTTACAAATATATTAAATGATCTTTCATAAAGGAGATAAAATGTGTAAAAAATCTTTTAATATTTTTTTCTGCAGTAACTACTTTCTATAAAACTTTCTTATAAGAAACTGAGATATTAAAATATATCTACATTGTATTTATATTTAAATTTTAACGCCCATTATAATTAACTCGGAATTTTTTTAGGACGGATTATCTATAGGTCACCATCCTTTTCTAGTCAGGGCAGGGAAAATCCACCACCCCTAGTGGGAATCGATCCCACGACCCTTGGCATGGAGTGTTAAGTGCTCATGACTTAACACTCACGGCCACCGGGCCTCCTATATCTACATTATAATGTATTTTAATATTATTTTTTTATATTTGTTCATTTTAGGTTGAGAGTTACATAAATAAAGTAAGTGAAAAATTCTCATCTATTCCGCACAACCTGCCAGTATGCTTAGCTAGTGAGAGTATAACAAGAACTGCAGATATCTGTTCAGCTATTTCAGTTCTCTTTCATTTTCACCGTCAGCCTATCGTCGATGTAGAATTCAAGAATGATTGTAAAAATTGGCTCACTAGGCTCGTAGCTATTCTTCTACGAGTGTCTTCTTGGAGTCAGCACATGTTTATACTTAATCATGTATTGAGGTAATACATTTAGAAATAATATTCTATTTATATCTAAAATTGCATTATACATTGATCTATTTGTATAATTTATTGACATTTAAACAAATGATTGATTATAGCTTTGATATGTTTTTAAATTTAACTTCAACAAATTAAGATAAAGGCATTAGAATTGATATAGTATGTCTAAAAAGTTTTTTTTTCTTAAACAATGTATCAACAATCATGAAGTTCTGAGGGAAATTTACCTTTCACTCTCTCTTCTATTTGCCCATTTGTAAATCTCTCTAATGAATTACACTTTTTGTAAAACACTATGAAAACTTATGTTCGTTTAGGGACACACTTGTTTAGAAAATTTAATAAAAATGGTTGTGTACCTAATTATTTGCTTTTGTAAAAAAAAAAAGAAAGTTTTATATAATACAGATGTGTATTAACCACTTTTTATTTTTAAAAAATCTGTCAACCTCAATAGCTACATTCCTTCGGAAAGTGCTAATAAAAAAATATACAAAATATATTGATTTTCTGATTGTCAGTTAAATATTTTTAAATTTCTTTCAGGTGTCCTTCTAGTGTTATTAAGTGGGCAGTAAACTTTATTCAGCCACCACCAGCTCCTTTTAATTGTTCTAACCCAGGAAATTACCTGAACCACATGATTGCTACTCTTGCTACCATTGTCAAACCAATTAAAGACAGAACAAATTTTGTGCATGAGGTATGACCAAAGTTTTATAAACTTTTTTATATAAAATGAGCTAACCTATAATTGGAGACCATTAAAAAATGTCAACTCGAGGATGCAATCCGTTGGTGAGAGGAGGGTTTCATGTTGTTTTGGACCCGAAAAGTCACAAAAATAACGGTTGTGACCTTTTGGTCAGAAATACTTTACCAGTTGTCCACATTAGGGGCTCGGCAGCTTTCAACTTGGCTAGCTGATGTTCACAGTAGAGGTATAATAGCTTTCGACTTGGCCAGCGGTCAACTGCAGTTAAAGAGTTAAGAAGCAAACTAGTATTACTGATTGTTTTAAGTTAAGTTAAACAAATTTTATTCATTTTTATCAATTTGTTGTCATTATCATTGAATAAACGATACATGAATTTATTTAACTATTGCTAATAATAAACAATTTTGCTCCAGATCTGTTAAAAGCCTTTTGATAACCGTGAGTTCTCATTCTGTTACCAATAAATATAAATATGTATATTATAAAATTGTGACCCTTTAATTTCTAAATAATGCATTTTAAAAATGGCGGAAGGTCATATGTATGTTTAAACACTTCATCTTCACATAATAAACTTCATTTTATTCTCTACATGTTTCATGCCCCCTCTTTAGGAGCAACTGTAGAAGTCCAGACCTGTAGGGCCAAGTCTAGACGCAGACGTGGCTCTACCTGTGGAAGGTCTTCCTTAGTTAAGGCAAAAATTATTTATAAGAATGCAGCTAACTACATTTTATTTTAAAATGTAAGCCAAATGAAGCCAATGAAATAATATTCTCTTCAATGTCTTTCTCAGTTAATTTTCTATTTTTCCATAAGAGTCCTTTGTAATAATTTATTTCAGATTGAAGGTAATCGTGAAGAAGTTTGGGTGTTTGTTGATTCTGATGGAGAAGATGCAGAAGAAACAGACGCACCACAAACGTGTCTTAAGGAAAATGACATTATTGCTGTCCTCAATCAAATACCTCTGGAATGCTTGTTTAGGCAGGTATGATGTACCTTTCATTATTTGAATTTTAACATCTATTATAATTAACTCAGAATTTTAGGATATGTCATCTATAGGTCACCACCCTTTTCTAGCCAGGATAGGGCTGATGCATTTTTTTTTTCATAGGAAAACCTACCACCCCTAGTGGGAATCGAACCCATGACCCTTGGCATGGAGTGTTAAGTGCTCAAGCTTTAATGCTCATAGCTACCGGGCCTAAATTCATTTATTTTTAAGTTTTTTATTAAATTTCTATTTGATTTATGTAGAGTATTTGTGATGTTTATTTCTAACATTTCAATTAATATATTTTTAAGTAATTTTTCAGCTAATAAGCAAATTCAATTTCATGGATTCTCTAAGTTGGACCTACATTTTTTTTTTTAAATACAGTAAAAATGCAATAGCTTATTGTTATACTTTTGGATAAGTTTAAAGTTTACCAATACTTAGCCAAAGCTAAGGCTGAAAACAATTTAGACCTTATGTTGCCTGTTCAAATAGATGGTTACATGGAGGGAAAAGGGTGTGGCCTATATTCACGGTAGGAAATTGGGGGGAAAATTCTCTCGGTCATAATCATATCACTACAAATTTTAAAACGTTTTCAGCCTTGGCTTTGGCTAAGTATTGATAAATATTAAACACTATCTCCCTTGCCTGACTTCTCAAAGCCTTTTCTTGTCATAATCAGTTTTTATAGTGTTTCACGTTAAGTGGTTGATCATTAAAAGGCTCTGCAAATGGCGGAACACAAGAGAAAGGGCAGGGAGAAATTCCCGCCCAGAGGTTTGCGCATATGCAATTGAACTCCTGGGTTTATCTGAACAGGCTATAACTGTATGTGGTACAGATACTGATGCTCCTAATTTTTATAAAAATTCTTTTAAATTTTATGACATGTTAGTAGATTGATATTAATAAATAAACACATTTTATTTATTAATCCCAACCTATTTACATGTTAACATTTTGTATAATAGACCCTTCAATGAAGAAAAAAGTGAAAAATATTACTAAATGATGTCTCATTTCATGACAAAATATTACATCTTATATATCGTAATCCACTTTTTTTTTTTTTTTAAATAGATGTTGCAGCTAGTGAAAAGAGATGATGCTGATGTTTACATTTCGATGAGTTCTAGTCAATTACTGAGAGTTTTTGCAATGGCACGGTTAATTATGAAAATATTATGTGAAGGAATGCGAGCTTATGAAAGTAAATCTCATTCACAGTTCTGCAAAAGACTCGCCAGTATTCTCACTCATACTATGCACTATATTACTGACTTATGGGAAGCTTTCAGGTTCGTCTTTCAGTTTTTTTACAATTAATCTACATAATGAATATAATTAATATTGTAAAATTGTGTCAAAAACTTTAGTTTTTAATAAGCTACTTAATGTGAAGGACTATTTTAATTGACGTAATACTCAAAGGGCTAGATGATGCGGTGGTGCAGGACAGCCTAGCGCCTGGAGTGCCCCGTGTGCTGAATACTTCCGTCACACGATGTTTTGACGGAAGATAATTCTCTTGCACTTTGCATTCCACTTGTTCCAGGTGTTTCTCCAATAGAAACATTTTGGGATACATTATCAGAACTGGGGTCTCGCGTGGTCTAGTGGCTAGCGCCTTAGATTCATGAGCAGGAGATGGTGGGTTCGATCCCCACCGTCAGCAGGAATTTTCTCATCTCATGGCTCGTTTTTTTTTTAGGTCAAATGTTCACCTGTGTAATTTTGGCACTTCTTTCATTTTAGTTATTAAAGAATTTTGGCTTTAACCGCTTGACCGCTGCATTGAATACTGTGGTGTTTTTGGTGGAAAGAAAAAGAAAATGAATTATATTTTAAATTTTTTAGGGAAAAATTGACTGGAAAGGTTCTTATTATATTTTCATTATATCTCAGGGTTCATTTAAATATTACCAAATTCACCACATACGGATTTATGAATAAAACTATTATTTATTTAATGTGAATAATTACTTTAATTTAACAAAATTTGCTGAAAGAAAAGCATGAGAAATGTTAAATTATAACCACTTCTTACCATCTGTCCTTTTATGTGTTGAGACCATATTATATACCAGGAGAAAGGTTCATAGTAAATAAAATAGAGTTGGAAACAATTGACTTGTATTGAAATAATATATAATTTATGTTTTTGGCATGGCTGTGATACTAAATTAAATATATAAAATAAAAAAAGAAAAGGTGCTTGACTCACATAATTTTATCAATGTTGGGGTATTAAAGAAAAATTAGCACATAATTAGAATATTGAACTTATATAATAAAATATAATTATTGGCCATTATTGAATATTTGCTAGCTTTTATACTTTATATTGAATTTACTTGAGCATTGGCAGTTATTTTATTATTGAGTTATACTCAGCTTATGATGCGGATGGTGTTCTGGAAATGAAGAGGCAGACTTGTAGTAGTTATGTCGGCAAGCTGAGGAGAATGATGGTCGCTGCTAGGTCATAGAGTGAAGATTAAGTCGGCTGCCGGCTGATGGGAAGTGCGTGGGTGCCGCCCGTGGATGCTGCAATGAGCTCGAGTGGTGGGGGGAGGCTCTTCTTATAGGCGTTACTCCCACCATACCAAGAGACTCCTGGATGTGAGCCCGACACATCGGTGTCCAAAGGGCACTCTTCGAAACACCTGTCCTCTTATCTTCCTGGGAAACTTGTACTTTTTTATGCCTTATCGCTCTTAGCCGAGACATTTTAAATCCTTTTATATTTCACACTTCCTTTTTTAAAAAATAAATACTGCCAAGCTAATCACTGCCAATGCTAAACCTTTTATTATAACTGCTTTCTTTTTCAATTATTTAGTTCTTTAACAAAAATAATATGTGATGGACTTATTGTATAGGAATGCTACTCTTTGCTTTGCCAGAAACTGGCACTTTCTAGAGCACCCCCTTATAGATCATTACAATACATAGGAGTTGTGCAGGTCATGCACAATTATGAGATTTTTCTATATTATACTTCCTCAGGTTAAAATAGATTATGTTTATTTTTATTTTTAATTAAAATAAGGGGGCAGATTAATTTATACGGTTTAATTTGAAAATGGGTCCTTGTACTTAATTCTTTGGATCTCAGGTTCTTAACAGGTTCAGACTCATTATAATTTGATTATATTTAAATGGTATTGTAATTTGGAAGTACGAACTATCTGTTACAAAAAATAAAAAAAAAAAAAATAAAAAAAAATCAATTATGAGGATCAAACAATATACCTTATTTAGGCAGATCAGTGTAGTAAATAATTTCGCAGTTCAACAGACATCTTGCATAATGCTCCAAAGGCTGGATTCTTCAATCCTGACTAACAATTTTTCCACAGTACACA
The DNA here is from genome assembly GCA_946811695.1 of Gonocerus acuteangulatus. NCBI lineage: Eukaryota > Metazoa > Arthropoda > Insecta > Hemiptera > Coreidae > Gonocerus > Gonocerus acuteangulatus. The sequence goes on along the minus strand of OX328123.1, from coordinate 11,030,186 downwards.
CACAAAAAAAAAGTACAGAAAATGCTTTCTCTATGTAGATTGGGTGAAGGCAGACGTAGATACTTCCTTCATGTCAACGAATAACTGAGAGACGTTTCCTTCTCGGCAAGATACAGACAAAAGAGAGAGAAAAACGGTTGGCAGCTTCCTAACAAGGAACAATTGTATTATGCCATGCAAAACCATCTTACTCCATTTCTTTAAACTTTTCAGGAGATACTTAAAACATTCTAGCTCCTGGCTGGCTTAGAAAAAAAAAAATATGTGTTGTTTATATGAAAAAAATATCCTTTTATGATTGTCTTACATATTAAAAAAATCCAGAAAATTTTCTTAGGTAGTTAGGGCGGTTTACATTTTTTTGGAGATAGATGGTTTTTGCTCTGTTCTACTTACAATACGTTTTCATATATTGGAGGGTTAATTATCTCGTATTACTCTGATTTTAATGATATTTATATACAAACTCAATTTTTTTTGGTTGGTTGGTATAATCCTGAAATAATACTTTTTCTTCTTCTTTATGGCACACCGACACCTGGGCCAAATGAAATAATACTGATTAGAAAACAAATGGCTACAGCCCCCTCCCAAAATTTTGATTTCATCGGTAGAAATGCCAGTAAACCTTAAAAATAAATTAAATAACATCAGTTAGTTCAGAAAAAATATTTCTTTTTTGGGGGGTTGATATTGTTTTATCATGATGATTAGATAGTTAGCCATCGAGGTGATAAGTAAAGATGGAATGGTTGGGATTTGGCTAAAAAAACCTCAATATGATTTTTGTTTAAAGAAATCTATATTTTGGACGTTTCGGCTACTCATTGGTAGCCTTCGTCAGCTAAAATGACAAAAAAAAAAAACAGATATTAATACAGAAACAAAAAAGTTTATAATTGTGATAATTAACAGAACTATAAATACAATTAACTTAATATAAAAGAACAATTTCGTCTTAAACTCTTAGAATGAGTAGAGTGAAAATCAATAGAAACATAACAGAAAAAGAAGGAAAAAAGGGGGCTATTTTACTGAAGTTTATATAAGTAGATAGGTACAATAATTTATTTTAATAGTAATTAGTAACATTAATTGATTTTACAAAGAAATAAGAAACTACATACCAATGAAAACTATAGTAGCTAATAGTAACATTAATTAATTTTACAAAGAAATAAGATACAACATACCAATGGAAATGCCGGGAGGCAGAGGAAGACCAAGGTTGACAGTTAAGTGACCATTGTGAAAGTGTCTAAGAAAAAAGGAATCTACTGGGGTATATGAAACTGAAAACAAAGCAGGTGTAGGGAGAAGGTGGTCGGTAAGGGATCAAAGGCCTGTTTATGACATTTTATGACAGGAAAGGAGAAAAAGGTGTTAATGGAAGGATACACTAGGGGCATGGGAAAATACTAGGTGGGAGGTCGGGAGAGTTTTTGAAAAATATTCGCAAAAATAGGAGAAATGCCTTGTTTTCAGAGATCTGTAGTCTTAAAAAGACTACAGATCTCTGAATGTGTACACATAAACTTAAACAAAAACAATATAAACTACAAAACTGACCAACAAGGCATTTCTCCTATTTACGCGAATATTTTTCAAAAACTCTCCCGACCTCCCACCTTGTATTTTCCCATGCCCCTAGTGTATCCTTCCATTAACACCTTTTTCTCCTTTCCTGTCATAAAATGTCATAAACCAGATTCCGGCACCATCTCATAACCATTTCTAGTGCCAGCTGCATACGTTCCTTTAGGACATGCGGAAATCTCCCTCTTACTATGACTGCTATATCATCCGCATATCCTATTACCTCGTACCCAGCTTCTGAAAGAGCTCTAAGGAGGGAGTCTACCACCATTGTCCACAGCAGGGGTGATAAAACACCTCCCTGGGGGCAGCCTCTGGTTGCCCTTATTCTTGTGGAGTCCCACCCCTTCCTTGCTCTGATTCGCCGGCTTCCCAGCATAGCCCTAACCCATCTTCTGAGGATGAGCTCAGCACCAAACTCTTTGGTAGCCTCCTCTATGGCTGCATATGAAGTATTGTCAAAAGCACCCTCTATATCCAGGAATGCACATAAAGCAATTTCCTTGTTTTGAAGTGTCCGTCAGGGACTGTTTATAGTCCCTCCAATTACCATTTTGTTTTGCCCGATTGAAAAGGCTCCTGGCCTTTTTCCTGAGCTTTCCCAGTTTGCTGTTCCACCATGGCGGCTCCTTTTCCTGCCTTTTAGTTCTTGGTGGGCAGCTAATTTCAAACGCCTCATGCATGACGTTGTGGATTTTTACAGACGTTCTTTCCAGTTCCCCTGTAGTACCCACTGCTAGCTCCTCTCCTTCATACTCCTCTAGGAGTACGTTGCCGTAAAGGGTCCAATTTGTCAGTTTTGGAATTCTCACCTGTTGTGGGGCCTCCATTCTTGGCCCGACCTCAAACCTTATCTGCCGATGGTCAGACATCGAGACCTCTCTGGAGACGTGCCAATTGAGTATCATTTTACTAAAGGACTGTTTTGTCAGTGCGAGATCCAACACCTCACTTCTATTTGCTGTAACAAAGGTGGGCTCAGAGCCTCGATTAACTACATCAATATTGTTAGATATTAAGTAATCAAGGAGCGACTCATGCCTCATGTTGTTGTTGCCCCAGACCTTGTGAGCGTTGGCATCGCAACCCATTATTAGGTCTACGTTCCTGTCCTTGCAGTAGTTGACCAGGTCGTTTACTTCATTTGGAGGTACTTCCATAACATCTCCAGGAAAATAGGCCAAGGCAATCAGCACCTCCTGTCTTCCTTTCGCTGTCGGTACCTCTATAACCACCGCAACCAGGTCCCTTCTAATGAAGTCTGGAACAGAGTAAAAATTGACTCTTTTGTTAATCAGCAGGGCTGCTCTTGGTCTGTCAACACTTGTACAGTAGATTAGCTTACCTGCTTTAGATGAAAGGCCCATTACAGTTCCTTTGCCTGCCCAGGGTTCCTGAAGGATCCCTACGTCTAATTTTCTGGAGATGAACCCTCTATTGAGGACGCTGGTCGCTGCCCTTGCACGATGAAGGTTCACCTGCACGAACCTTAAGTTTTCACTCAAGGTCGTGGTATGGGGCTCCTTTTCCCTGAGCCCCTGGGTCTCCGCTTTTCGGTGCGCCACCCCAGCCTGGCTTCCTCCCTTCTTCTCCCAGGTGAGTGGTGCCTTTTACTACGGGTCGGTGTGGAGTGCCTTCTCCTATCCATGGTAGGGATGATATGTTTAATATTAAACTGGTTTGGTTTAAATTTCTATAGTTTAAATAATAATCTGTCTCCCCCCAATGCCAAATATATATGTTATGAAATTTCATAAGACTATTTAATGGCCTCAACAAATGTTTGGTTATTGTACTTTGTATTTTAGGAGAGACAATGCCGAATGTCATGATCCCTGCTTATTTGATCGTCTTCAGGTTGAATATGACAATATTGTTATAGCAGCTTGCTATTCACTTTTAATGCCCCAGCACAAAACTGTCCTCCAGTTTCTTACTGCCCTTCCATTTTCATCTGTTACTCTAAAAACCATTTGGCGTCTATTACATATCGTTATGCAGCCTCCAAAAACAGGTAAGGATATGTAAATATGGTCAGTTTAATTAAACTTTAATAAATTCGCTTTATTTTTAAAAGTTGTAGATAATAAAATATTAATATTTCATTTTTACATAATTATTATATTGTTCTGGAATTCTGAATAGTTTTTCATATTCTAATTCTTTCCGATTATCAACATTGCATACTGCATTGCTTGTGATGTTCTCATTCACTTCATCATACTGTTGATGCATAACATGGATGATGGTCCTTGTAATATTTTATTTTTTTAATAAAACAATCTCATTTTATTTTCAGAAACTTTTTGCAAAAATGCTAATGAATGGTGGGCTGGAGTTGAGGATCTTATTCCCACTTTATCTGAAGTTGAGCTTTATTATGTCTTAACTGCAGTTTCGAATATGGCTTTAGCTCGACCAGTGGCAGATTGGCTCTTCATAAAAGCAGTTACACATCATTTACTTCAGGTGCATATTGTAGAAAAAGTAAAACATTAAAGGCTCGGGCACACAGGACATGATCTGTATCGAGGCGGGCAGCGATATCTGACTGAGGGTGGTGGGCAATCTACTTGTATTACTGAGTGTTGTATTAGCCCCGTCACACAGGGGAAAACCTGTCGTTGCAAGCTTGCCTTTATTGCTTTGCCGGGCGATACAGTTGTAAAAAATTACAGATTTGTCACACGATCAGTTTGGCAAAATAAGTGAAGGAACTTAATGATTAATTGAAAATCATATGTTTTGAGGTTATGTTGTTTTAATAAAAAAAAAAAAAAAAAAAAAAAAAAATACGTTAATTGAAGGCCTCAGTGCTAGAGGGGACAATCCCACAATTAGAATAAACTGAGAAAATTGGAGTTAAAGAAAAGAATAATCTGAAAAAAAAAAAAAAAAATAGTTTTGAAGACAGAAAGGATTTTAATTGGTAATTAAAATCATTTCGGTCACCAATACTATTTTTTTCAGATTCTTCTTAACTTTACCTCCGATTTTCTCAGTTTGTTCTAATTGTGGGTTAGTCGCCTTTGGCCCTGAGCCCTTCAATTCTATCTTGCTAGTTGAATGTATATGCTTTATTTAAATTAACTACTATATTGCTCAAAAAGAAGATGTATTGATGACCCCTTATTGCATACTGCCGTGACGATCGTTGGATCTCTGCCCACTGCGACTCAGTGCATCCTGTGTGGCCAAGCTTTAAATAATTTTTGTTAATTTAAAATAGAACCAACATTTTTTTTTTTTTTTTTTCAGATTGGATTTATTAACACCTCTACAAGGGATAATTGTTACAAAATATCAAGAACCCTTATATCTAATTTGACTAACAAGTATCCATCTCTGATTTCTGTTATTTTGGATAAATTAAAGAATTGTATTCCTCAGGCTGGAAATGTATTATCCTTAAATTTTTATTAATAATGTATTAGTTAAATTATTTTGTTATTGCATCTTAATGTTTATTCTATTTTTTTATATGCAGTTGAGCCTGTACTTATTCAGAGAGATTCCATTGGCTTATTGGATTCCAAATAAAGACGACTTAAGCTTGTTGGAACATTGGTTACTTACTTGTCCGTTTGGTTCCATCGAAGGGTCCTTAGCTCGTTACATTCTTAGCAATATGCACTGGGGATTGAATCACAAGTAATTTCTCTTAATTCCTTATTATTGTTTTATTTTCTTATGAGATTGCTTTTTCTCTCAATCCATTATTAATATTCCTTTCATAATAATCATTATAGATGTTTTTCTAGGACCTCTGTATAATCTTAGTTTGTAGTACAGGGAAGAAGGGGGTCAATTGAGCCAAAAATGTTTTGACAAATTTTTATAGTTGAATGAAAACAAAATAATAATTATTTGTTTTATGAAATGACAGTTAAATGTATATATTACTATATATAATTTAGCCACTAAATAATAAGAATTTTCAATAATTATAAATATGTGTTACCACGTCGGATGGTTCAATTGATACCAGCAAGGGTGCAATTGAACCAATAATATTAGAAACTCAAGCAAAAACTTGTAATAAATAATTTATTATTTATTACGTTACAATAACAATATTGCACATTTTTAATCCCAAAATAGTATAAAATATATTTTTATTTTTTCTTATTTTTGTTTACCGCTTACAAGGTTTCCCCATAGCAAGGAGTAGGCCTTATATAATGTGATTAGTATAACTAATGTTATTATTACTAGGGTCATGCATTAATCTAATTTTTATTTAACATGCACTAATAACTTATTAATATTTATAACTTTTAATATATAATTTACAACATTAACCTATTTACATTATTATAATAATTATTTTCACAACCTTAGTTACAAAAAAAAAAAAAAAAAAAAAAAAAAAAAAGCTTTAGACATATATTTTTTTTTTATTACTCCACTTTTATTTTGGTTTATCGGTTGACTTTTATGTTTTTGGTTTCTTATTATTATTAGTGTCCGTTTCTACGTCTAGTAATGTTTTTGGTTTTTTCCCCATCGTTTTTCACTAATATTTATAATTTTTTCAGTATGAATGGCAGTTTTGCTGCAAACATGATCCTAGATTTAGGTTTGTTAGCTCATCTAGATTGTGGTGAAGGACGTATTTGTGAGGGAGTAAAGATATTCATTTGATTGTGATTAGTTTTATCTAGTAGTATGCGATTTCTGATGTTGTTGGATTCAATTGTATAGTAAGACTGTTATTTTCATCATGAACTGAAGTGCTTGATACACAAGAAACGCTACACTTTTATTTGCCTATGTATTTTTTTTTCTTGAAAGCAAAGCTGTCTGATGCTCTCCTTGGCTCAACTGCCTCTGGGATTGATGGTTCAATTGACCCCTTATGACTTTATTGTAATTATTAGTAAATGACAAATTAATAAAATATTATTTTAATATCAATGAAGTTGGTAATTATAAAGTATGAGTATATGAAACCATCACAATTGGAATTTTATTATTCGATTAAAAAATTCAAACATTATCAAATAACTTGTCGGTAGAAAACAAAGTTTGCGTACCTAAAAATACAAAAATCCTAGTTTTACAAAATGTATTTATCAAAATGATTTCAAATGTTGGGCATATCAGGGTTTAATATATTATAATCTAGTTCCAAGAGGATGATTCATTTTTTCAATTTCTTTGAGTCGACTGTTTCAATTGACCCCCCCCCCTAGTACATAGTATTAAATAATATATAAATTGAAAATTAAACCTATACTGCTAGGATATTTTTAATAATAACTTTGTCCAAAGACTGTAAACAGACAAATATAAACCTACATATAAATAAATATTATTTATTTAAATTTTAACGTCCATTATTATTAACTACGAATTTTGGGATGGGTTATCTACAGGTTTCCTCCCTTTTCTAACCGGGATAGAGCTGTTGCCTTTTCTTTTCTCGAAAGAAAAGCCACCACCCCTAGTGGGAATCGAACCCACGAATTTTGGCACGGAGTGATAAGTAAAAAATATTTAAAAAAAAATGAAAATATCCTTGCAGCATTGGTTTATAGTACAAACTTTGTACCATTTTCACCACACTGTACTAGTGCGACCCCATTTTATGGTAGTATTTTGTTCTGGAACTTGAAACTTAGAAATTAAATGCAGTTTGGATTTTCCTAATACTATTCTAATCAAAACTTTTTCTCCCAGTTCCTCTGGAGAATTGTTCTTGAAACGAGAGACTCATTGTCTTGTTGCTCTTTTTGTTGTGCGTCTCGCCATCTTGTATTGCCCAGAAACGACAAGTTCTACTAGCTCCACAGCTATAACAGACACAATCAAGCAGGTTAGAAGAATATATGATTTTTATCATTACATTGCTATTTTAATTTATTGGGGACTTGAATAAGTTCTGACCATTTCCTGACTAATGGTTTTATCTAAGCCTTTTAATGTTATGGAATGCTATTGGCTACTTCAATGAAAAGCTCTTCCATTTGGTTCAAAATTACAGTATACGAGGTAAGGTCCATAAGTTTCTGGCCTATCCTGCTTCCCCTCCTTCAAACGTGCCAGGACCTACACGCCTATGCAGGTCCATGCCTGCTCACTGCATACCCATCGCCCGCACTTCCTCAGTCTTGTCAGTCAGTGTCCAGCCTTGAAGGAAACTCCCCATTTTTACAATGTTCAAACTCGAGTACAGTGCGGCAATTAAATTCTTTTGTAAAGAGGGTCTTACTCCTGTGCAAATTAAAAAGCGCTCCCCCTCGTATTCCACAGTAAAAGAATGGGCAAAATTATTTAAGTTAGGGAGAGAAAGTCTAGAAGATGACCCACGTCCTGGTCGCCCATTGGAAGCTGTCACTTCTGAAACAATCCAACTTGTGGAATCTGCATTGCTGTCTGACCGGCGACTAAAAACCAACGCAATAGCAGCGAGGTTAGGGCTTTCAAAAACAAGTGTTTTGAGGATCATCAAAGAACATTTGCATATGAACAAGGTTAGTGCAAGATGGGTTCCAAAAATTCTTTCAGCTGCTCAAAAACAGGAACGAGTTCACTGCTGCAATGAATTATTATTATAATGCCGACCCAAGGAACTTTTTGGACTCAATTGTAACTGGGGATGAGACAATGGTTCTATATTATGACCCACTCAGCAAAAGAGAGTCCATGGAATGGAGAAGACCAGGAGAAGCGCCTCCGTTAAAGGCAAAAGTCACGCAGTCAACAAAAAAGGTAATGGCCACAATTTTTTGGGACTGTAAAGGAATACTACTGATAGATTTTAAAGAAAGGAATACCACAATGAATGGTGAGTATTATGCAGCCCTACTTCACCGGTTAAGAGACACCATTAAAGAGAAGAGGCGAGGGAAGTTAAGCAGAGTTACGGGACTGATTTTTTTTTCCCCCACATAAAACAAAAAATAAATAAACAAATCCACAAGTTTTGGCTTGATTATTCTCAGTCAGTTATTTTATTTATTAGTAGCTTCTAAATGTATTAATTCATTTATTCCCTAGATGTCTCATTTAACTGGTTCGCTCGGAAGGAGCCAATCGGAGCATTGCCTATCTGCATGGGTTTGGGAGATGCTGTTTAAACTTCACCTTCACCTAATGGACCAACCCGATCCGTACGTCTGGTCTACTTTATCCAATCCTATGCAATATTTTTCAGTGCTTCCTTCGTTAGAATCACTTCCAAATGTAAGTATTCAATTTACACTACTTTAAAAAACTAACATTCTAGAATATCATTATCATTCATTAAAATTCTATTAATTAGGAACTGTCGCCGTTAGTTCGAGCTCTGAAGGATAAGCAAGTAACTGCTATTTTTACCGCACTCCTCATGACATCTACTGGTCATAGCATTCCGCTGATTTGCCTCTCAGGATTCAGTATGCTTTTATCTCTTACTCAGTGCCATCGATACTTTGCTGTACTCGTAGTTTTGCAGCATATTGTGCCATTATTTTTAGAATGTCAGGAAGCACTTTTAAAAAATGAAGAGTAAGTTAAATTTTTATGAATTCACTACAACATTTTTATGAATTATTCTTTTTTTCCCTACTATTATTATATATTGTTAAGATATTTTTTATATAAGGGATGCACCATGTTGGGTCGCCATTAAATGTTATGATAATTATATATGTAAGGAAATAAATTATTAATATAAAATTATAGTTGGAGAAATTAATTATTAGGATAATTATGTTATAATGAGAACTTAATCTCAGGGATAAAAAGTTCCGAGTGAATGAATATTAAACAAATACGTATTTCCAAACAATACTGAAATACAATTACCAATACAAATGTATTATCAAACAAGTAATAACAAAAAAATCAATATGATTACAAAATATAATTCTTACCTTTTAATAAATAGAGACTTTAAACAGGAGTCCAAATGTTCTGCACTTCAATAAATTTTCAAATAATTCCTTCTTCAGCAGGACACGTATTCACCATTAGTATTCTTGCTTAAGCCAGTAAATAAATTCACATATATATAAAAACACCATATGAGAGGGTTCGCAATATGTACGCTGTGAGACTCCTTACTCTGTTGAGGATGGACATAGACTTGACTGAGACGTCGTACTCTGTGGTGGCTAGGCTTAGACTGAGAGCTTTTTAAGCGGGAAAAAAGCCACCACCTTTTGCATTTTGTCGGTTTACTATTTAGATAATAATTATTATTTTGTAATTTTAAAATGATACATTTAATTTATACCTATTGTACATCAGTATGGTCCAGAAATATTATAAATTTAGATCGTATATAATACGATGTTATTAGTATATTAGGATTTGTGGTTTGCGCGGGCTTTTCAAGCTCTCAAAAGATATTTGAATTCAAAAAGATTTTCGTGAATGAAATATATCATTACAATATATATATATATATATTTTTTAATTGCAGTTTTATAAAAGTTATCCAGGGTTTAGTTACTGCTGATAAAACATTTTTCAAACTAGCAAAGAATCTTATTTCTTCAGACTTCCCCGGTATCATAGTAAAACAGTTTGGGGATCTTATTCAAATTCATCTGGATATTTTCCGCAAGTAAGTACTTTTTATTTTTAAATACAGATATGTATATGTTAGTATTAAATCTGTCCTGCTTGTTTTTACAACCCTCATGAAGGCTTGAATTTCAAGCCGAAACGTCGGCAACAATAAAACAATTTTCTCTGTAAAATGTAGTTTTATTAAGAAGTAACGACTGAACCCTGACAATCCCTACCTTCGAATAATTAATTTTGTTTAGAGCCTGCTGCTCAAATTTAGGAAGATAAATATGCTTTAGATCCAGCCGACAAACCTGTGTAATCACATAGGTGCATGCGCGGTGGCTATGTTCGTGCATGGCCACCTCAAATGTGCGAACGCCAGCAGACACTTTTTTGTAACATTTTTTATCAGTTTAGTCATTCCTAAAGCATATTTATGCTAAAAGGCGAGATTGAGCAAAATAGCTGTACAAGGGGGAAGTTACGTTACGCATTAAAAATCTTAATTTTTAATCTCCTCCTATCTATCTTCAAGTAGCACTTTTGGTCAATATCACTTTCTTTCCTCAATAGTCATATCATATCAATATATATATATATATATATATATATATATATATATATATATATATATATATATATATATATGTGTGTATATATATATCAATAGTAATATTGAAATTATATGCCAATTGAAATATATAAGATCAAATGAGTCTTCTAACTGAGACATCCATGACCCATGTGGTTGACATATGTCTAAAAACACAAATTAAAAAAAAAATCTTAAATGAAATACTTGTTCATCTTACCTTTAATCTGCAAATTTCATACCTGTAGCTACATATAGAGGTGAGTGGAGAGTAAGAAATGGTAATGAAAAGGGGAGGTTAAAGGATGGAAATGATAGATAACCTGAGATACTACATGTAAACAGTACGGAGATCTGAGTGAGAGTTTACTCGGGTATGGTGAGGGGTGGGGGCAGGCACACCAAGTCACCAAGGTTTTCATTTTAAAACTGAACATTCATAAACAAAACATGTTTTTATAATAATCCGTATACTTATAGGTATAACCTTCATTCGCCTGGTCCTTTAGCAGAATTATGGCTCCATGTTCTGAGCAAAGTTTGGATGTTTGAGCCTGCAAATACTAGTTATTTAATGGACATAGTTCTTAGGACTGCATTCTTTAGGCCAGAGATTCGTTCAATAGCAACAGGAATTTTATTGAACTTGTATGAAGTAAGTGGCCCAAAATATAAATATTTTTTTTAGATATATATTTTTTAGAATTGAAATTAAGGTGTACTTTTACTTGTAGCAAACACTTGGAGCCGCTGAGGTGGAGGTAATGAGTTTGAATCATTGTTTTTTTTTTTTTTTTTTTTTTTTTTTTTTTTTTTTTTTTTTTTTTTTTTTTTATGTAGCATCTAATATTTATAACTTCACTTGCTTGCTTTTTAACTGTACATCATTTAATATTTTTTCACAATGCTTTTGATACTTCATCTTCGTTTCCTAATGCATTTGGGATTTCTAAATTTATTGTACAACAAAGAATATTTCTGTAATATTCTCTCTTTTTATTCCTCGTGTAAGACGTAGTTTCTCTATGAGTAAGGATCTCTGGAATTCACCAAGTTGAAACAAGATTTCAGGCATGGTCGAAACAACATCAATGTTGTTTGGGGTGAAGGAAACATCAGTGAAAGTACAGTGCTGTGATGGTTTCAAAAATGTCTAGAGATTTTGATCTCGAAGACAAGGAAGTCGCAGTGGGCCTTCTGCTATTGATCACGACCTACTGAGGGCTTTGGTAGAGGGAAACCCTCGCAAAACTACCCGGGACGTAGAGAAGTTGGTGTTGACCACTCAACACTTGTTCGCCATTTGGAACAAATTGCTCATTTAAAAACTCTTTGGGATGTATTTTTATCACTTGTGTTTTAGATTTCATCTCTAGTGGTAGTTTGTTCGCCTATGCTGTGAGATGAATGCTGAAATGACAGTAATAAAAATTAGAGGGATGTGAACTGAGTTTGCATTCTTGCTTCTTGACTAAAGTAGCTAAGGCTCTTGAAATAGTTGTTGTTTTTTCTTCTTTTCTCTGTGATTAACAATTCACTAACAGCTAATATGGTTTGAACTACTGTTTTTTACTAATTATTCATTTAAGAAAAGCCAAAATGACCAAGAAATTACTTCTTTAAATAAATAAAATCACTGAGAAAATATATTGTAACTCATATTGACAGTTTAAAATGTATTTATTTATTTATTGTTATTTGATTTGTAGAAATAGCCAAAATGTGGAGTAATTATGTTTACTGTGAGGAAAACAATAATGTATTCTTTTCAGTGGTAATTTATTGTAAAAAAGCCCTTTTGAATATCACCTAAAAAGATTACAGCTTAAGAACGTCCATTATAACTTTTTCTTTCTTATTTCAACTTTGCTAGTCAAAGAATTATTTTGGAATAATTTTTAATTACTGAAAATTTACGTAATACTAAACCCTTTATTGTTCCTCTAATTGACAGAAAAAAAAAACATGAAAATTGTAGATAGACACCTTAACAAGTTAACTGCGTTACGGGATATCATAAACCCCGTAAGTGTCAAAGTGTTAACCTTGTCTTTGTTATCCACTTATACATCAATTACTGTGTTTCACATATTTACTTAAAATGTAACATTAATATTCAATAAATGTAATTATGTATTTTCTTCATTTCATTAATAATTAACCTAATCCTACATTTGTCTCCCAATAATCAAGGATTTTTCTTATAATTAAATCAGTTTATATAGTTCTGAAAACAGCTTTCACTAAGAAATTCTTTGAAAAATAAAACCCTAAAAATATACGGGTCAAAGTATGCCTGTATTGCATTAGACAAGAAAACCTGGGTTAGGATTACACCTTAACGCACTAATCGATAGTTTAGCATATGGTCTCAACGCGGTCAATGTGTTAATAAACTCCTTTCACCAAAATGAAGGAATGGAGTGCATATTAGTAATAATAGCATCATTTTTAATTTTTGCACTATTGGCATTGTCATTCAATGGATGTTATACAGCTTCCAGAAACACAAATCAAATCTAAGTTTGCTTGCTCTAATAAATTGTATATGTTGTTATTAATAATTGCATAAAATTATTGGTTACAGGGTACATCAAATGTGAACAGAACAAAGTTCTCCTTTGTGAATTGGATTGCTGGAGGCAGCCAGTTTGTTTCTCTTATTCCGAAATCTGCTCCAGATACTCCTTGGTTTGCCCTTTTTGCTCTTGAAATTGAAGAACATGTTGTTCATGAGAAAACTGGTCTTTGGAAGCAATTACTTGTAGATTTAGTAACTTCAGTAGGAAAAGCAAACATCGATAGCACTTTAAAGGCATGTGATTCAATATTTCTTAGTAATTATTGCTTTAACACTTAACCCTTTCACGCTGAAGTGCCAATATATTGGCGTTAATTGGTTAAGGCCCTGACGATGAAGTGCCAGTATATTAGTGTTGAGTGGCTTTAGCCCAGATGACGAAGCACCAATATATTGGAATTAGCATTTCAGCCCCAGTAAATGAGTGAGTGACGTGTGTGAGACTTCTCGAAAGAAGATAAGTTGTTCAAATAAGTTGCACCAGCCAAAACATGATAAATAGAAGTGTATTTAATGCTATAATAAACAGGAATAAATTGAAAAGTAGGGGAACATAAACAGACCAAATATTAACACTTTCAGGACAGATGGCTTCGAACAAAATCAGGGCCCAAGTCTCCCTTTTGTATAGTTATTTCGGCAGTCATAAAAAAAATAATAATAAATAAGTGAAGAAACTTTTGGAATAATGTCCTTTTAGTGGATTTATTACAATTTAGTAAAATGTCTAATGCGCCACGACAGTAGGCCCGCTGAAGGAATTTTTCAGGCGGATTCAGTATCATACAATACCAGACCTACAAACCTAATCGGGAATAACATAATGAGATCCCAAGCCAAAGGTGAAGGGTATAGGACAAGGCCCGGAGTCCCCTATGGGGATAGAAAGAAAGGCAAGCTATCTGTTCACGCATATGCCATGACGCTGGGCCCAAATGTGTTAAAAATCAACATTACTTTTTGGATGACCTGATACATTATGAAAAACCGAGAAAATGTGTTTATTGAGCAGAAACGTTAGTTAATTTAGATCCAATTGTGCTAAAAACCAATATTTGAAAGTGAGAAAAATATACTAACCATCTCTTTCTGCTACATTTCAGGCAATTAATTCACTTCATAAATTACACAGGTGCACAAAATAAAAAAAGTGGTATTTTCCAAAGACACCAGACATAAATTCTTACGTATTTTGACACACTGAATCCGAATCCGTTTAACTCCAGCACTTCAACTTTCAGGGCATTTGAAGGACAAAGTTCTTATGAAGTCGTTTAAGAAGAAATAACTAGAGCTTCCATGGTTTTGAGGGTTGCTGAATTCAAATCGGAGGTCTGTTTCACCCCATCGGTGTAAAATCAAGGTAATTTCAAGGACAAATATGTTTATTTTGCAAAACATGAATCTGCAGTCAAATATCATGATCTCTGTTGAAATCAATTACTTAAATACAAATATGGCCCTTCAGAGGGAACTGTGAAGTGCTGGAGTGAAACGGACTCAGATTTAACGGATTCAGATTTAGCATGTCGAAATACATAAGAATATATGTATGGTGCCTTTGGAAAAGACCCCTTTTTTATTTTGTGTACCTGTGTTATCAGTAGTTGACTTATTTATTTATTTTTTATAATTACAGAAATCATGTTCTACACTAAAAATGGAACCTATTCCAAGTGGTGCTTTGCCTATATACCGATGGTCACAGCAAGCGTTAGATACACCTGTTGATCACCCTGTTTTGCCGATTTTTTGGCAGAAATTCTTTTCGCTTTATCTTGCTAGAGTTCCGATTCCACCTGGGTTAGTAGACATTTTCTGTACGCTATTTATATTACTATTATTTTTTCTGGTTCATGAAAATGTTTTTTTTTTTTTTTAGCGGTAAGGATCTTGGTTGTGTTGGAAGCAAGTTCTTTGAAGGCCTTACCAATTATAACTATTTGAAGAGATTGAAAAAGAAAATTCTTGATTGTAAGGAATTTTATGAGGCAAAATGTGCAAATACAATTCAAGTTGTTGTTCCTGAAAGAAAAGATTGGCTGGAAAATATGGCTAAGTTAGAAATCCTAAATGAATTTCCTTTTCTTCTTTACTTAATGATTCAAACTAAAAGACAAATTGTTTATTCCTTAGGATGTACAATACGTTTTTGTTTTGGCTCGAAGAAACTTCTCTTCAAGATCCAGGAGTTTACCTCCCTGCTCTACCTCCTCCGTACAAACCGGAAAAATTGGCTGCTATTTTTCATAACGACTCAGTAAGAAGTTAGATACTAAATTTTCTTGACACTTTTCATTATCTGTAGATAACTAAGTCCTTTTAATGTTCCTAGGCAGCTTGGCATGAATATGTCGACTACGATGCTGTTAGGCAAACACAAAGAGAATCGTTTGGTCATTGGGAACTAGCCTTATCCAGAAAAAATGAAGTGCCATCGAAGCCAAACTTCAGTGATCCGGAGCAGGACCCTGTCGCACGGATAATCAAAAGGTTGTTAATTTTAATACTTCATTTTTCTAATAAATCAGTTTCCTAACTATATGTAGTCTTAGGTTTTATTTTATTTGTTGAAATGGGAGCTGTATATCTTCAATAATTAGTTCCTTTATTTTCATACCAATAGATCTGAAAGAGTTATAATGCAAATGCTTTATTTTCTTCGATTGGAATGTCCTGTGCAAATGTAACTGAAATTTAACAATCTTACTTTACATGAATGCCAATCATCTAGAACAATTTTCAATGGATCAATCATTTCTGAACTCCCAAACCAATAATTAGTTAGGAAAACTAGTTGTAATCACATTTCTCAAAAACGGTTAAAGATATTACCTTAAAAATGGTTTTATTCCTTTCCCTACATTAGAAAACCTATAAGTAGCATACTTGCAAACCTATTAACGCAAAAACATAGGTGCTACGATTTTTTTCCTCAAATTTCGCCCAAAAAAACCATGTTCTAGTGGATGGTGTATGCTGGTTAACAAACTTGATGTTTCAAATCAGACAAAGTATTTCCATACCAAATTTCATCAAAATCGGTCAATTTTTATGGCTGCTAGAGTGGGAACAGATGTATATTTAGTGATATATTTTATTTATTTGAATGATTATAGAATTGAATACTTATTCTGCACAAAACCTCAGGTCGTGATAAGTTGCAGCAAATTAAGACATGAATCATGATTTTCAAAGACATACACAAAAATGCGGTCAATGATAAATTATCTTAATATTATGAAATAATACAAAAGCACACCACATAACAAAAATTTCCCTTATATATGTATACAAATCTTTCATTCGCTGTAGTAGAAACCCCCGACAATATATTTGATTAAAAAGAGAAGTTAGACCTTGGAAAACGTCCTTCATGGAAAACAGAAGGGAAGAGGTGGTGTTCTCTCGACTCCGCATAGGGCATACACATAATGAGTCACAGACACTTGATGTGTAGAGAGGAACAGGCCATATGTGAGAGTTACGGGGTCCCTCAAACCGCTAAGCAAATTCTAACTGAATGCCAAAAATTTAAAAAGGAAAGAAATGAAGTCCAACTGCCTGTACATTTGGATGAAATACTAGGCAACGACACAACAAATATAAATAAATTAATGAAATTCTTGAAATCCAGCAAATTAATTTCCAAAATATAAATTTTTCATTTCTCTGACATATCCATTATTAGATAAAATTTAAAATAAACTAAATGAACATCTAATTTTTTTATTAGGAAATTAAATAAATGTAACAATTGTGAAAAAATGAATAATTTACTACTGAGAGAGAAACAAATGTTTGCTCCTTTTGTAAGTTTATACATGTGCCTGTGGCAAGGTCATCGTCCAGATCTACATTCGAGGCATTAATGACCCAAGGGGTTGACATGCCTTAAAAGCAGGAAAAAAAAATGTATATTTGATTCCGCATTCAGGTGGCCGTTCAGTTCAAATCTCAAGGCCGGGACTGCACAGTTTAGTCTCAAGGTCTAGACTGTACGGGTCTAGGAAACACACAGTAAGTTAATAAACCTCAAGGTCGGGACTGCACAGTCCAGTTATAGTAGTCCCACTGTATGTGAAGCACATATCCTCTTTACCATCACATTAGGCCTCGCCTGCCTGCACAGTCCCAGCCTCATGGGACTGTACGGTTAATCTATTTTTTTGTTTCATTCTACTTTGATGGACTGTACAGTTCAACTCTGGCCTCAAGGCTGTCACATATACGGTGAGAATATCTTAAGATTTGGAGCACAGTCGAAATCTTGACATATTTCTCACCATGTATGGGCACCATGAGATAGTCTTGCTAAAGTATTAATCAATCTCATCATAGCCACAGGGAAAACTTGTTAAGGTGGGTCCTTGTTGAGATTGAGGTGGGGACAAACTCACCAGCTCATGACTTGATGAGCCAACAAATCAATATAACACACAATCACATATAATTTAAAGTTAATTATTTATAACTATTGAACACATATTCTTCAATGTTTCTACAATTTCTCTCAAATGTTATGATATTATGATCCCTCTCTATTGAATCATGTTTTGAATTGATTTGTTTTTTTTTTCTATCTTTCATTTAAACGTAATTGCAGATTGCAGTCTTATGAAACTCCTGTTCAACCACCCAGCCTGAAAGTTTCGCAACAGGTTATCCCTCTTCCTTCAGTTGAGACTTTCTATAATAAGCATCACCTTTTGGATTATTTGAGCGATTCTTTTAGAGCTTTACTGGACTATGCTCAGTAAGTTGTTTTCATTACTTTTATGAGCTAAAAAAATGATTTGATTCCATGTAATTTTTTTCTTAACATCACATGCTGATATATATCTGTAATGTGTATTTTTCAATTCATATAATGGTATACAGCACTATGTCCTGTTGCCATAAATAACAAAGATAAGACAGTGAAAAATAAAATCATGCCCGTTTTCAATAGAGGTAAAAGACACTGTGTGGAGGACTTTAATAAGTTTCACTATGATCAATACTTCCAATTACCTATCAATGCCAATTACAAAGTGAAACATTTTCTTTAAACTGTTTCTACAAGTAACAAAGGAACAAATTTTAATAGTTCAAATTTATAGAAAATTGGCTCTTCTGAACAATTACTAATATGTGACAAGGTGTCCTTTACCTCTGGAGTACAGATATTAGCTTGGTATTTTGGTATGCCTATTGACTTGATCTCCTTAAAATTTATATTGATCATGAAGCTTAATAGTGCTATCAAGGATCCAACAATGTGTCACCAAGAAAAAGAAAAATTAAATGAGGTAGGTGTATCTATAAATGGCAAGATAGGCAATATAATCAGATTTTCTCTCGGTTGAAGGATAATATATGAAAGAAAACTTAATTTCCCATTCTCCGAAACTAAAGTAGTGGATTTGCCTATTTACTATTCTCCATACTATTATACATCACTAATTATCATTTTTGAATAATTGAGAAGAGATAGTCGACCGTTTGGAATAATCGGGGTTTGCTCGTGTGATTGAATAAAAACAACATTTTATAACTAACATGAGTTTTATTTTTGCAAACATTTCGGCTTGACGTGCAAGCCTTCTTAATGGCTATGGAGGAGAGGGAGAACTGTTCTGTTTTGTGGTGGCTATATTTCTTTTCTATTTCTCAGAAATGTAGCCTACATGAAACTGGACAGTTCTCCCTCTCCTCCAAACCCACGAAGAAGGCTTGCATATCAAGCTGAAATGTTGACATAAATTTAACTTATTTCATTTATAAAATTTAGTTTTTTTCAACACATGACCGAACCCCAATGATCAACACCTTCTTAAACAGTCCATTCACGTTAAGATTTGTTGTACTGCAGGCAGTACAATCTCGTTTGTACTGAGGTTGTAAAGTGTGTGCATGCAGTACATATCGGTCGTGTTGGACTGCAGTATAGAACGTCAATAAAATCTGCAGGTCGTTTAAGCCAACCAGTCAACCAGCTTATTAATTTTGGGTATAATTAATTCTAGCAATGCATTAAATGAATTGTTATCCATTCGTAAAATCATCTGGTTCATTCTCACTTAATTCTCGTACTAATTTAACATTTGTGGTGCTAATGACCTAGGTTTTGGAAGCGCCTTAAAAGAAAAAAAAAATAATATTTGAGAATCCATCCTTATTTAGCAGCCAATTTTTACAGCACTTCTTCTTTGTTCTTTTTGATTTATTAATTATATCAACATCGTCCAAAATTATTAATGCAACAACAGCTGCAACCTTTTTGTTTACGTTTTTGTTGGTGACATCACATATACAACGATAGGACACTACGTAGTACAGCGCAATTATGCAAGTTCTATTCAATTTGTTGTACAACTGAGAACGTATATTGCAAAATCTTAATACTGCAAATCGTTCCAACTGTTTGTTAGACATGAGGTACAACGTGTTGTACTGCATATCCCAATGTTTAAGGGGGCCTTTAATCTCAACGGTTGACTATCTCTTCTCAATTAAATTATTTTATGTTTCTCGGCTGCTATTAAAACTATAGAGGATGATGCTAATGACCATCGTATTTGATGAAGAATAAATAAAGATAAAAAATAAGAGATAATTAATTTGATATAAACTCATTTTAGTTATAAAATGTAGTTTTTATTCAATCTCATGACTGAATTATCATTTCCTATTATTTTTAGTTGTAGAAATAATTATTTTTTCTTATGAATTTATAAAACAGGAATTTTAAAAACAGCTCTTTTATTTTAAATTTTGTTTAGGTCACACACAATAAGAGCAGGAGAAGAATCAAGTCTTGACTGTTGCCTGCTTGAATTAGCTCCACTGCTTTATCGAAATGTAGAAACCGCTGTTACTCTACATGCTGCTTGTGATACGCATACGCCTGGGGTTAAACCTCCGGCACTTAATTCACTTAACTGTGCTGGCCCAGCAGTTATTTATTTGAAGGTATACATAGGTATTAGTATTTTTTTTTTGTAACAATTTTTAAGGACTTTTAAAACTTTTAAGGCTACGAATAAGAATCTGAGATAATAATAGCATTATAAATGAATTCTAAGTGGAGGCCTTTTTAAACTTGCTTGAGAATTTTATAAAATGTTAGGCAAAAACGTCTTTAACATTCCTGTGTTTCTCTTAATACTATTTGGCTCTCCTAAATCCCTGGTCCCAGACTACCAAACCAGGAGCCTTCTCATGTGACTCGTCATTAGAAAGCAACTTCATATTTATAAAGCTGTGAACCTTCCAATACTCTTGTATGGAAGCAAAAGCTGGCTCAAGCTAAATATACATGAATCACCAGAGGTGAAATGAAATACTTGTACAGATTGTACACTCTCAAAAATGGGTGATTACTCATACTCATTATCATCAATCATTTGTCAGGAGTAAATTGTAATTTCTTTGCTTTTTTTTTTTTTACATTTTAAACATTTACCTACAAGATTTGGACTTTCCTATCTACTTTTTAACCCAGAGTTGGACAAAAATTAATTGCAGATGCACCCACAATTAAGATTAAAAATTTAATTTCCCACAGTCAGTTGTTAATCATTTCTACAATTAATTTCCGGTTATATATAAAAAAAAGTTAAACAAATTAGCACTAAAAACACTTCTCACTACCTTCACACTTCCGGTTCTATTCTTGCTCACAGTATGGTACATGAAGCAAGCCAGTAGTGATGCGGAAATGAATCCGGCGTTACCGGGTTGACTCAGGTTTCCCCGGAAGTGGTCTGGGGACAAAAATAGTGTCTCATAAGTAATTATGAGAAACCGAGAGTGAACCGGAAGTACCATGACGTGCCTCAGATCCACCGGGTAATGACTCAGGGAGAAACATAGCGACCCAAAAATAATTAGACCAGACCGGAAGTAGCCGGAAGTAAACCGATAGTACTCATCTGCCCAATTGGTGAGAGTTTAAAAATTTTGATTTTTTCAACTGTATTAATTTTGATAATTTTCTCATGTTCCAGATCAATGAAATACGAGTTTGTGAAGCAACTGATATGGCCATACATAATAACAGATTAGAAATGAGCAACTTAATTAAACGTTCTTGCCAGACACCTCCTCAAGCTGTCTCTGTGGGAAGTGTCCAAATTGAGCAATGTGTAAAGTTAGTAGTTTCATTTATTATAATTATAAATTTATATTTTTTATACTCAATTATTATTTAGGTAAAAGACTGATTAACAACGATTTAACTAGCTTAATTTCATTATTTTCAGTATATGTAAACCTGGTGCTCACTAAATATTTTGTCTTCTCTCAATATTTTCATCAAAAATTCAGCTGATTAAAATTAGAGATATTTTTGTTTTTATTATTTCGTTATTGATTATTACATCCTGTATATAAATACATCTGGTATTATGATGTATGATACAATATGAGGGTTCTGTGCTCAAGGTCTCCCAACTTCATCCTCAATTAACGCCTAAAGGACGCTCAGATTACTTTAAGAGGGGCCTACACAAGCTCCGTTCTCCTCCGACCAGTAGCTGGAATCGAAGAGAGATCGGTGAGCCACTTATACAAAGAGAAAGCCATTGCTAACACTTCACTTGGTCACTGCAGCAGATCTCTGGGCCACTGTCTTCTGAGTGGAAAGTTTAGGGTGGAAACATCGGAATCTGGATACTACAACATCTTTAACGAGTGGAATATTGAGGTCTTTATGGAGGTTGAGGTTGGAAACGTACAAGGGAGCAATGATTATTGTTCTTAGGACTTGGAATGTTTAAATGCGTCCGATGTTCGATTTTTTCGCGGTTTCCAAGAGTTCTGATCCGTATGTCCAAATGGGTTGCAGTAGTGATTTGTAAATGTTCAGTTTGTTTTCTGTACTGAAATGTGATTTGCTGTTCAACAGTCTGTAGAGTTGTCCAAATTGCCTGTTAAGTTCCTGTCTTTTAAGTTTAAAGTGATGTTGCCGGGTAAGTAGGGAATCCAAGTGTAGTCTGAGGTAGCAAACCGTTTTGAAGAGGGCGATGGGACGTTATTGAAGTATACTGGTGTACAGGAATTGAGCCTGAGGGTGAAGGTGATTTTATGGCTAGAGATAATTATGGCAAATAAGTATGCTTGGCTGAATACACAATTAGTCCAGCAGTAGACCAAATATATATATTTTTTAAATATCCATGAAATGCCCAGCTTATTTCCAATGGTAGATATATAGACAAACTGTATTTTCTTTTTCAAAGGAACATTTTGTGAGAAATGGAATGCAGATTAGATTAATTTCCGCACCTATTTGTGTAGAATCCAAAACTTTGTTGTGTAGAAAAATTTGAGAAAATAGTTGCATTACATTTTAAGACAGCCATTGTATTATGGTATTTTATTTATTCATAAAATTACTCCAGTTTAATGTGTTGACTAATTAAGAAACTTAATTTTCCTTCTCATTATTTATTTTATTTTTGAAGGTTTTTAGAAGAGAAATATTTTGAACTCAGAAGATTGGGTGATATTCAACTAGTAAAAAGTTTAGAAGACGTTGGAGTTTGTCTGTTTTATCATTTAACATCACTATTTACCGAAGAAGCTGCTTATTACCCACCCTTAAAACAGCTTATAACAACGTGCGTCGAATCACTAGGCCAGGTATTGTTTAAATCATCAATTTCTTAAGTAATTTTAGTTTTTTACATTTACAATATAATATTTTGAATATTTGTTTGCAGACATTTATTAGTGAAGATGAAAGGCAGTGTCCGGTTCTACTATCTACTCTTCTGGAAACTCCTTCTTTGTCGCCTCTTTTGGCTACTCATTTTTCACCAACTAAAGCATCCTCTCAGATCTATGTTCAGCTCTATCGAACTCTTACTAATGCCATTTCTTCTTGCAATTCTGATCAAATATTTGTACTTTTAACAAAGGTAATCTTTTTGCAACATTGCTGGTAGATCAAAAGTTGTTTTATTCTAATTATTTAAGAAAATGTTTTTTTTAGCCATGTTATCTCCCTCCAGAAAAGTTTACTAAACTGAAATTTTGTTGTTGGGCACGACAAATTGACAGATTGAGTTAAAACTTTTTTACGCGACATTTGTATAAACTAAGGTTATGTTTGGATTAGAAGTAGTATTGCAACAAAATGTGCAGTTTTATTTTACTTTTCAATACTTTCTTAACCCTTACCATACAGCGGGTGTTGGGGTACCCTGTAGTACAGCTATCTCTCCCTGTCCAGGCCCCAGTTACGACGCTATTCTTGCCCTCCTCTGTACTTGTGTGAACCCTTTCATATAATTTCCTCTGTTAAAATTTAAAATTGTAGGAAAGCTGCATTTTATTATTCATTTACTATTTCTTTTTAGCTCTGAATATTTTGGTTGAATTATGCAATTATATGCTCCAATAGATTATTGTATAGACTATATATTTTTTAATAAGAAGAATAAAATCCTTTTATGATATAGGTACTAATTAATGGCACTAAATAAATAAATAACCTCTTTTTTATTTAAAAAAATCCTATTTTTTTATTTAGGGTTTTGGACCTAACACCCGACGAGCCCAACCCAGTTATCCCTAATCCCTAGCTCCCTCGCCACAAAGATTTAATTCCCCAGACAACTAGTGGTGAAAGAAATAGCTGAAGCTTCCCTCAGTCCTTGCTTAATAGACCCAAAGTCGAACTCCTAGTAAACTCCAATGTAGGGAGGCGGTAACGAGAGAGGAAGGTCAGACTGCTGTGATCGTTCCAGGGGCACGGTGCGCCTTGACTCCTACAGCAGTCTACAGTAAGGAAAGATTAATGAGCTCAAAAGAAGTTGTGAAATAGTTGTATGTGGCAGGTGGCCATTCGAAGACCTAATAAATGTTCTACAAAAACATTCATTATGAAAGTTTGTTCAACGAAAATTGTGCTTAGTTTCAAATGTGTTGATTTTGTTTCATAGAACAAGCTATTCAATTTTCCCACTATTTTTAAAATTCTTTTAGCACTAAAAGAAGTCTTTCAAGATAACTAAGCATTAGAGTTTTTGTACTTGTTATGTCCTCTTCTTTAAGAACTAGCAGAATCCTAGAGAGGGCGAGGTTTTTATCTGCTGACAGGCAGCACTCAGTTTCAGAAACATTAACAACTCACTTGCCTTTAAAATTTTAAATTTACCTGTTCCAAGAGGTATTTAATTTTTTTTTAACTTTAAAATTTTAAAGTTTTTTATAATTTTTTTTTTTGTTTCCAGCAAAAATAGCTCGAAATTTGAAAGCAAAATATTGAGGGTTTTTATTCAAAGTTTTCAAATCACTCTAGAAAAAATTATTATTTGGAAACACGCTAAGTCGATGCAATTCCTGCATGCTAAACTTAAGGGGTAATACCACCTTGTGCGATCAAAATCAAAGTCATTTTCTTGAATTTATAAATAGCAAATAAATCAATATTTTTCAATTCTTTATATCTAACATTTTATACGGGATGTTGAAGTATCCAAAAAAAAAAAAAAAAACATTTCTATTCTTAAAAAAAAAAAAAAAATGGTGGCTCTGTTTCTGACGAATGGAAGTCCTCTGTTTTCATGGGTGATAGTCTGGAGGCGGCAACTTTTAATCTAGAAAAAAAAAAACTGAAATTTTTTCGAAAGAAGAAGATTAAATCTAGTAAACTACGTAGGATTTTTAAGAAATTTTTCCGAAAATAGTGAACAATTATTCATTTTCTATTAAAAAATCTGTCTAATTTCGGTCATAAAATTTCTATAATTCAATGAATCAAAAAAATACTACGAACTTTACTAGCAAATATCATTATTAAGCTGCAGTTAAAATTTTAATTTGATTGGGCAAAATTGGAGACGCCAGAGAATCGCCCGATTTGAAAGACTTAGTTTTGAGAAAACGACTTTAAAGTTTAATGTTCTGAAATGTTCATTGTTTCATTAAAAATGTGTTTTAATTTTGAAATGTATTGAAGGAGGACCAAAAGCCACTTAAGAATTAAAAAGGGACCAATCGAAGCTTGCTCAAGAAATTTCCTTCAAATCAGTATCGCATTCTCTTGGCATTGGGACTTCACACATAAATCGTATTTTTTGCCCATTTAAAAAAATTAAAAACACCCTCGGATATTATTTTTGATTCGTTGAGGAAGCATTTTAGCTCATTTAACAAAATGGTAAAAAAAAATGTTACAAGGTAGTATTATCCCATAATTAACATTTCATTTATACTGCTAAAAAAATAAAAATATAATACATAAAGAGGAAAGACCATTCAGGAATTACTCCCTTTATGTTATAAATAACAAGCATAAAAGAAAGTAGACATAAGTAGTAATTATTTTTTTTTTTTACTTTATTATGCAGTTTGATATGGCTCAGTGGTTGGATTCACAAAAGCCTAGAACGTCTGACTGCTCACTACTCATAGACCTTGTTGGTAAAGCTTTGGCAACTGCAGGTCAAGCCCCGGAGCAGGATTTTATAATGATTCATGAGGTAATATCAAGATCTTTGTACAATATATTATTTATCTTTTTTTTAATGCCATGAGAAATAAAAAAAAAAAAAAAAAAAAAAAATACTTTCTTGAAAACAGTTTACTGAAGAGTTGATATTTAAGATTAATCCCAAAAACTTGTAATTTTTCTGGAATAGTTTGCATACTACTTGTTATCATATATTTTTAAATGTTCTAATTTCATTTGATTTTAATTGATTTATTCTTATCTTCATAAGAATAATATAGCCTTTTCATTCCAAAAGGCTTGCTTGAAATTGTGTGTCTCCAATCCTAGACTTGATTTTTGGTTAGAGTAATGGAAAAAAAAGTCCAAAATTTCCACAGATGTTTTATTTTTCGCAAAACGTTTTCAGGGACTTAGCCCCATTTCCAATGCTGTGAAAAATTTTGCTAACACGTCGTTCCAGCTACAACCTGACGAGCTTCAATCATTGTAGGAATTGCTGAATGGTGGAAATTAATATTCAGAATAATGAAAAAAGTCCAACATTTCTGAAGGTGTTTTATTTTTTGCAAAACATTTCCAGGGCAATCCGAATCCCAAATATTCTCTGACTGCTTAAATTTTAATTTATTTTTTCAATGTTTTTCGCAGGATATTATGGTAGTCAATGAAGATATACTAAGTCAGGATTTTATATTGTTTTTTTTGTTTTTTTTTGTCATTTAATTTCTACTAAATGGCATTAATTGTTGCATTGGTGTTTAAACTATATCAAAATATGTTTGATTTAGGTTTTAAGACGCCAGCTTTGTGTTCTTCTCACATATGATTCGCCTTCTCACTTTTCGGAAGTAATTCTTCTTTGTTTGAATCATTCCGAATCTCACTCTTTATCAACGGAAGTTTGGATGGATGTGATTAATGCTTTTGTCAGCCCCTGTTGTTCTTTTAGGCAACATCTCTCATTAGTCGAGTCAGTGCAAAATATGGCAAAATTTGCTATTCAACAAAATAGTTTATCTCATCATGAAGTAAGTAAACATTTTCTTATTGACTTCTTAATTATTTTAGAATTACTTTGAAGTTAGAATAATTTTTATTTTTCATTTAGCTTTTAGAGATTTCTCTTCTGTTAAGTCGACATTTTATGGAAGAACGACTTCAATATGGGCTTTATGGATTGTATCCTAAATATAGGAATTATATTTCTCCATTCACCATTCTGCTTGGTATTACAAGTCATGCTCTTGCAGTTTCAACAATTAAGAAATATACTCATGCAAACACTGTTAGAAGTAAGTAATTTTACTGTAATTTAAAATTTGAAGTAAAACGTATAGCCTGTTCTGATAGACGGAAAAGTTTAATTCAGCGTTTGCGAAATTTTGAAGGAAATATTCCCCACAGCTTCCGCCATTTGCAAATTCCCATTTCAATGAACAACTCGATACTTGAAATTATATAAAAACTGATTATGTTTCGTTTAAGATTTAGAGAAGCCTTTGAGAGGCCAGGCCAGGGAGATAGTGTTTAATGTTTATCAATACTCAAACAGGAGGCCCGTTGGCCGCCGTGAGTGTTAAGGCGTGAGCACTTAACACTCCGTGCCAAGGGTCGCAGGTTTGATTCCCACTAGAGAGTGGTGGCTTTTCTTTAGTAAAAAGAAAAGGTATCAGCCCTATCCTGGCTAGAAAAGGGTGGTAGGTCAGCTATCTCCCTGACCTAACCTCTCAAAGCCTTCCCTAGTCTTAAACAAGACGAAATATTCCCAACAGTTCTGCCATTTGCAAATTCTCATTTTAATGACCAACAAGGAATCTGTTTCATTTTGTAAAGACTTTTAATTTTTAACCAATGGGATTATTTATCTTCAAAAGATACTAAATAGTAACAATTTTATGCTTCAAATATTAAATGATTTTATGTTTCTCGGCTGGTATTAAAACAATAGAGGATGGTGCTAATGACCATTGTCATCTTTGCGTTATAAATAAAAAAAAAAAAAAAAAAATAAGAGTTAATTAATTATATTGTTTGTCTTAATAATATTCAAATTTTATTACGTTTTTTATTCTTTTATTTGTAACAAATTAATATTTATTTTTTTGTTTTGTAGTTTGTGAAGACATTTGGCCCCAATATACAGGACTTTATGCACCTTGGTTGAGTCCGTATTACACCAAGTCCCTAACTCAGCCCATGGCAGCGTGGATTCAACAATTGACTGATGATCGTTCCATCTTGCCACCATGGATTGCAGCCGATTCGGGACATGCTCACAAAGTAGCTGCCGTATTTACAGAATCAATACGTTTTCTTATCGAATCTTTGCCTGGTAATCTGAAACTATTTTATTTAAGCTTTACATCTATTAAATGTAATAATGTAATTGAATATGAGGTATGCTAAATAAATTTATATCAAATTAGTTCAAGAGCTGGTAATGCACGTTTTATGCACCTTGAAATTTTTCTATATTGCATCTCTTGGGTAGATAAGAAGGTAAATATGTATTGGCTAGACTTACTGTCAAACACCAGGTAGTACCTGCATAGGGGAAAGGTGCAAAAAAAAGATTGCCCTAAAATAGTGTTTTATTCAGAGCCCAACTATATTTAATGTATAATTAAGGCAACTTTATAATGAATAATAAATAAGGCAGACACTTTTAAGGGGATAAAGAAAAGTTGTGTTTGACTCCGCACCCAAGGGGGGTGCCTGTTTTGTACTTGTTGATCCTTTGGAAACCCATAATTCCTCCCAAAACAACCTTTGGGTATCAAATGAATCGTCTCGGTAATGAGACATAAAACTAAATATCCGAAAAACAGAAAAGTTGAGTTTAGGCCTTTCCCCAGGGCTTTTCGTGTACATCCAAAAATACTCGTCAAACAGCTCGACACACTACCAAGCATCATGCCCACGGGTCATGATGACCATTTTAACTTACATAAATTTCATACAATCCCGATCGTTTTAAGTGATCAGTGAGTTTATATTAACACTGAATCGTTACTCTACAGACCTGAATCTTTAAATGCCAGAAATGTCATAATAAATCTGATCGTAATAACGGCCATCATTTAATGGAAAGTGGCCAAGTTGAAAATGCACAAATAAGTAAGAGGTATTATTAGGTGCTTGACAAGGTTTAAGGGCCTAAAACTTGGCCCAATACTATGATATCATAACTTTCATAGGCAAACTGTTTTTGGGAGGGGTGTGGAACTTTGCCTCTTTTTTCAACGTTAGTTTTTTGTGCGGGATATTGTTTTTGTTTGTATATTAATACTGATGTCTTAACTTACATCTTATGGATTGAGCAGCCCTACCAAAGTTGGGAGCCTACATTTTATTTGAATAACGATTTATTATTTTCATATATCCTTTAGTAAAGCACTAACAATGTATGTATTGTTCTAGGGTCTGACATTTTGAGTTACGTCTGGCAGTATTACGTAGCTACGTTTGCTCATCCATCTGTGAAAGAACATATCCTCAGTGTTGTCCACAGTAATTTACTCTCTCTTCCTTGGGCCAAATTTTATCCATCTTTAATCGATTTGGACTGCATGCAGAAAGTAAGTTTTATTTGTTATTTTTGTAAAAAAAATATGATCGTACAAATCGTATATAAATATGTTGTGCAATAAAAACCTTCCAAATCAATCTCTTATTAACTACTTATTTAAACGCTTTACACTTTCAAAAACTAAAGTAAATAAAATTAGCAAGGTAACTTGACAAGACACGAGATTTTATTAAGCACAAAAAGAAGCAATTTGCTAGACTAAAGCATAACTGAGGTGTAGATAGTTAGCCGTCGATGTGATAAGCAGTCAGGGAATAGTTGAGATTCGGCTAGGAAAACGTCAATACGATTTTTGTAAAAATCCGTATTATAGATGTCAGCGATGAGTGTGGAGAGGAGGGGGGGGGGGTTAGAGAAAGACCAAAGTTAGCAGTTAAGTGACCATGGTGAAAATATTCACCTAATTTCTCATGCTCACTCCTTAAGCATAACTGTGCTGAAATCCTGATTTAAATTTTAACGTACATAATAATTAACTCAGAATTTTAGGACAGGTTATCTATAGGTCACCACCCCTTTCTAGCTAGGATAAGACTGATGTCTTTTCTTTTTTTCCCAAAAATAAAGCCATCACCCCTAGTGGGAATCCAATCCACGACCTTAGGCACAGAGTGTTAAGCGCGCTCACGTCTTAACACTCATGGCCACTGGGCCTCCAATTATTACATTAGAAATAAAGAAAAGATTAATTCCGAATAAATTAATCCAAAATTATTAATTACGTAATTTAAGTTTATTTTAATAGTTTTTTTTTGTGTTCATTTATGAGTAATATATATTCTTTAATTAGTCAAAAACCTTTACACAGAAGGTTCCCGTCACCACTTCTGAAAGAGAACTTATTCTCCATGAAACTACTATGCTCTTACTGCAAATTTAATTGTTTTTGCTTCGGAAAAGGCCCGCTGTCTTCTTCGGAATCAGAGCATGCTCTTCAACAACACTTCCTGGGGCTGAGGAAGGACCAGGCTGTGATATATCTTCTTCTGAGAAGACTCACACTCGGCACTCTTAATATAGTGGGCCATTACACGCGCAATATATATGCGCCCGCACCAATATATTGGTACTTCCCGTTCTGGGCCAAAACTGCTGACCACCAATATATTGGTACTTTGTTTTGTAATGTTTAACAAAATATTTTATAAAAACAAAACTCCTGTGCTAATCTAGCTTTTTGTTTATTTTTTAGGTGTCTGATACATATGTGCCTTATTGTCACACTCTTTTGGGAACTATTTTTATTGATATTGCATGGCCTGTGTGGATATCTAGAATTTCCGATGAAGTTTCTCCAAAAGTTCACTCAATCTTGCTCCATTTAATTATAAAATTATCAAATGAACCAAATGTAAGACAGGTATGTAAAAACTATTTTCTAATTTTCATTATTAAATTAAATTTTGTTTTCATGTTAGGAGATTTTATTATTTCTGATCTTCGACAATTTTTACTTTGTTTCTAATATTATCTTGTTATTCTCAAGCCTTGCATGTGATAATGATAGAAAATAATATTCTTTGTTAAATAAATATAAATTGTTTTAATATTAAATATATCATGCTTTTGTTGGAATTGGAAAAAACCGAAACATTTGTATGAGAATTCCTTCCTTTTTAATAGAAGAAATGCCTTCATTGGTGCTTGGTTTTCTCTCTTAATTAAGAGCTTTCACAAGCTAGGAACAAGAGACATTCATCTCCATTGATATTATTGGGTATGTTATAAATGCCTAATAGAAAAGGAGCTGGGAAAAAAAAGATGGGTAAAATAAATTCCTTCAAATTCCTTAAAAGAAAATTTGTTTATATGTTTTGCATTCATAAAAGTACAAAGGTTTTCCAATAACATTTTTATAACAATTAAAAAGCATTAGTATCTGTACCACTTACAATTATAGCCCGTTCAGTTAGATGGAGTAGTTCAAATCCTTCTTGTGCGAAATTCTGCGGGATTTATTCCCTACGGTTACACCATTTTCATTACTATTTCGATGAACAACATACTACGTGAAACTCAATAAAAACCGATTAAGTCTTGTTTAGGACCATGAAAGGCTTTGAGAGTTCAGGCAAGGGAGATAGTGTTTAATGTTTATCAATACTTAGCCAAAGCTAAGGCTGAAAACAATTTGTTCCAAAAGATGGTTAGAGGGAGAGAAAAGGGGCGTTGCCTATATTCCCGATAGAAAATTGACGGTAACAATTCTCTCTCAGTCAGAACCTTATCACTATGAAATTGAAAACGTTTTCAACCAGCTTTGGCTAAGTACTGATAAATATTAAACGCTATATCCCTTATCTATCCTCTCAAAGTGTTTTCTAGTCTTAAACGAGACATAATCAGTTTTTATAGTGATTCACATTAAGTGTTTGATCATTAAGAGGCTTTGCAAATGGCGAAACAGAAGGTAGAGTGCTGGGAGAAATTCCTGCTGACGTTCGGGCATGCGTAATTGAACTCCTGGGCTTATCTGAACAGGCTATAATATGGATTGACTCTAAATTGAAGCAGCCAATGCAATGATAATATTTTATAGTAACAGTAAATACTCTTATTATTAATTTTATTAATAAATATACTTATTTTACCTGTTGATTCATTATCTTCTTTGGTAATTAAACCCCCCTAGATGAATTTCCTAATTAATGATATTTTTTTAGTCTGGAAAGATCATGGACCTATTAAGTGCAGCTTGTAATTTTAATTGGGAGACAGTCGACTGTACGAACTATGAAAGTGCTGTTAATTGGTTCGTCATGAGCTACGATCCCCGAGTAATTCTCTTACCAGATTCGGATGAAACATATGATATAGATCGTTCAGTTCTAGAGTAAGCATGTTTTTTTTTTTTAATATGTCCACAAGTTATTCTTCTTTTTTTTCTACACTTCTTTAAACATAATATTGTTATATAATTCAGATGTTTCCTATGGCTTTTAAGTTTATAGTTCTCAATTCAGAATACACTCATGGGCTCTCAGAAAATATGATAAGATACCAAAATTCTGCAAGCCATACTTCCTTTTTTTTTTTTTTTTTTTTTTTTTTTATTGCCATTGGATAGACTATTATGAGTAGTCGTTTATTAAAAAATTAATAAAAACGATTTTTCATGTTTGTTTATTGAGTGTCATATATAATAAAACTAGATGTGGCCGCGACTTCCTCCATGTGGAATAGTGATTTTGGGAAGCATTTTTTGGATGTATCTTTTGGATTATCAACACTGTCATTAAGGAGTTTAACCTTTAGGCTGCAAATTACACATAGGGCTAGATGATAAGGTGGTGTGGGATAGCCTAGCGCCTGGAGTGCCTCGTATGCTGAATACTTTTGTCACACAATATTTCGTCAGAAGATAATTCTCTTGTACTTTGCATTCCACTTGTTCTCGATGTTTCTCCAGTAAAAATATTTTGGGATACGTTATCAGAACCCTCATCGTCATCAGAAGAAAACTTAGCTTCATTCGACCAGACAAATGAAAATTCCCTTCACTATAGACTTGGCAAGAAGCCATCAAAATTACAAAAACCAAAAAACAAAAAAAAAAAAAAACAATATGAACCCTGACAACAGATACATGATTTCTGACTATGCAGAAACCACAAAAAAGGTTGAGGCAAAAATTTCGATAAGACCATCTCAATCAGAGAAAATAGTGCTTGAGGGTTCTGAAGTGTTTGTTTTGACAATTTCTAATTTTTGGTTAAACTAAAATGATTTAGTTACTCTATAATTAGTCATCAAAATTGAGAAAGAAGTTGGCTTTTATTTGATGTGATTGTATTTCGGGTTTGTAAAACCCTTATCCTTTTGAACTTACAGAAGCTGAGAAACAGAGGAAGTAGGCATTAGGTTCATTTTAGTGGCAAAAATCTTACTTTTCTTGGAATTTTCATTCCATCAGAAATTTAAGTTCCAGAAATCCACCAGAGATGTTATTATGATTGAAATTATTATCACAGACCCTGGAGATATGATTACGATCATGATTATAATCATAACTACCAAAGTGATTACGATTATTAAAAGTGATTACGACTTGTAATCAAACCTTTGATTATAATTACACTCATAATCACAACATTTTTTGGTAATTATACTTGTAATCACTACATTTTTTCTGTGATCCACTATGTAACAAATATAATCCTAATCACTCTTGTAATTATGATCATAATCGTAATCATATCTCTAGGTTCTGTGATTATAATCATAATAACATCTCTAAATCCTCTGATTATAATCATGACAATAATTATGATTATGCCAAACACTGGAAAACAGGTTGTAGACATGATCGGATTTCTTGGTTGTTCTCGGCTTTAATATTTATTTCCTAAGTTATTTTAATAATATTTATTTTATAAGTTTTCGTAATAATATTCTGTGTTAAAATTTCCTCCAGGCTCTTAAAACATGCTGGTGGCTTCATACCTGCTTCTATGCAAACATCAAAGTTTATTCCAGTGCCTCGGAAGAGACAAATTTTTGTTAGGGCCTGCGTTAAATTGCTTGTATCCTGCTACAATAGATACAAACAAGCTCTTCGCACTGATTTGGATACTCTATCTAATACAATTGAGGATATTTTGACACAAATTAACACTGTTGTGCAGATGAGTATGCCATTTATTTGTTTATCTATTTATTATGTTTGTCTTTAGTTAAAGTATGCAAATTAAATCCGAAAAAAAAAAACTCTTCAGGTCCAATGACTTATTCTTATAATTATCTGCTATTCAGGTTAAGTTTATAACAAAAAAATAGAATATTTCTCCAACAACAAACATAAATATAAATGTTATATATTATGTGGAGAATTTTTTAGTTATTTAGGTAATTTGGAAACAGATGCAGTGAGATTTTTGTGAAAAGGAGTTTTTAAATATATTTTACTATTTTTAAACTACTACCGTATTTTGGGGTGAGTTCGGACAGGTAGTACGAGTTCGGACAATAGTGCATGGCGCAGGAAATGACGTGACCTGGAGCAAACTTTTTCATTAGGGTCATAATTGGCATGACAAATACTATCGATATTGTATGTTTCCCATGTAGGTAAGGCGAAATCGCCCTGAGAACACTTTGAAGTGAGTAACAAATATTTTAATGTGAGTTGTAATTTCCATGATTTTCGAAATGCTAGAAACAAACGTCTGTTTAGAGGCTCTAGAAGTAATTAAACCCTAATTTTTCATATTTTATAGTAGGTTTACATGTTGGCTAATGATACATAAATAAATATATTAATTTTTTTGGTTCAAAAGCTTTTTTTTCTTCATTAAGTAAAAAACTCGCATACCATGGGGTGAGTTCGGACATGTATCAATTATACCCGCGTCCTTTTGGCTTAAAGGAAAACAGTATTTATTCCAAAGAGGCTTTGAAAAATTTGGTTGACGATGTCAGCTCGCCTGTTCGTTCTCTCACAAGCTGAGAAGTTGTTTAATTTTAATAAAATTTGGCACAAAAATCTTTTGTCTAATTTTAAAGATCAAATTTGTTAACGAGCAGAATCCGTCTACCGGGAACAAGATTTTTGGAGTTAAATTTGAGCAATAAAAATCATAACGGTTTCGTGTTCGAGTTCATATTCCAAGTATTTTTATATGGGTTCCCTGATGTACGAATACGAATGAAACCATTTTCAAGGTGATATCTGTAACCAATTTTGAGAATATAAGGTAAGAAAATAAACATATTGGTAATAGTGTTTTCCCATGGCGAAGGGGAGAGCCATTTCCGCTTAAGACTCTGTCAGTTTTCTATTGTGGCACCTTAAACCTTCCCTCTCTTTGAGATTTTATTTGATATTTTTCTTGAAAGATCGAAACCTATCAATAACTGCTTCTATTCCTTTACTATGGCATTAGGTATATCACCGTGTCAGTCGGAATTTTTTAATTTGCACTTACCATTATTTGTTTTTGGTTTAGATACTTACGCTGGAGGTGAAGGAGGCTTATATACTAGTGAACTTTTGACTTTACTCAATGGACCGTTGGTAAAAACCTCACATTCAACCATGCTCCAGTGGCTTTCTAAGCGGGGAGACTGTGTTTTGACAAAGGGACTTCTTAGAACGCTCCCAGTGTCTGTACATGATACAGTTATATTGGGATCACTTTTAGAGGCGACGCTCTCTTCTATCTTCAATGATCGTACGTAATGCAGTTTTTTAGTCATTTTGTTATTGTTTTTAATGATTTACAATTAGTCATCCTTACAAATTTTATCAATTCAAAAGTGGGTCTATTTATTAACTTTTAAACAAATAACTGTTGAATTGATTTAAGTGAAAGTTGTGTTAAACCATTAGAGACTGATAGCTGCTTTTGTGACAACGTGTATGCCCCATGGCCTAATAACCACTTCTGTGAAAAGGCCATTAACATAAGTGCTAGGCATTAATAGCCAAATTGTTGATATGCCGTTAAACACAAAAAAACAAAA
The DNA here is from genome assembly GCA_946811695.1 of Gonocerus acuteangulatus. Lineage (NCBI taxonomy): Eukaryota > Metazoa > Arthropoda > Insecta > Hemiptera > Coreidae > Gonocerus > Gonocerus acuteangulatus. The sequence continues at coordinate 10,994,416 of OX328123.1, read as the reverse complement.
AAAACATTAGTGCTACTTGTTTCCTAGGTTATATAACATGTTAATTCCTATGCGTTTGCGCTCACTAAATAAATATCGAAAGTTAAATCTAGTCAATCCAACTTGTTGGCAATATAGATCACTGGTTTTTCAGTGGAAAATGGGCAACTATGCAATTTAACATTGCTTCGAAAAAGTGTCTTTTCTCTTTGCTATTGCGGCATCTTTTTCAGTCATTGGTAAATCCCAAAGACTCATTTTCCTAGCCAAAAGAACAGCACAAAGGAAACAAAGAGCACTACAACACTAAGAACTGAAACAAGAAACAATAAATATAACTTTCTTAAAAACACATATCTTACAGTAAGTGAGCACAAAACAATGACTAGAACGGAAGAAAGAACAGCCAATGGAATTGCCCATAGGAATGAGCCCATAGAAATGCTAATGAGTTAAGTGCGTGTGCTGATGATCGAGATAATTGAGTTCTCATTTCATGATCCAGATCACTAAATGAGACCCATTCTCTCTAGCCTGGTGAAGCTAGTTCATAATTACCCTCTCTTGTATCATGTACAGTTCATAAAAATATAATTTCAGCCTGTTGAATGGGGGTTTCCCTCTGCTACCGGTCCATTTTCATAGTTTGTATCCTTCTGAAAGAGGCTTATATTTGTTTTAGCAGTGGATGTGTACATAGAGATCATGTTCTGGGGATTTACCAACGCCGAAATATTTGACTTGATATTATTTTAAATAAATAATTTCAATTTTTTTTTTCAAAAAATAAGAACAAAATTAATAAATTGAGTTTAAAAAAATGTTTTAAAGTCTGCCATCGACTGTTTCAAAAGCCAGAATGAGAAAATGTTAACGGACTGTTTTTGGCTCTCTAGCAAGTGGAGTGTATTCTAGGAGGGGGCTATTTTCCCAAGGCGCTGGGCCAAATCGCTGAATCACAGTCGCAGTATACTGGTACTAATGTAAATCATAAAATATGTTGTACTCACCAATTTTGTGTCAATAAATCGCTTCATCGCTCGACGTCGACAATCAATGCACTGAAAGGAAGAGATGGAGCTCTACTGTTCGCTTTGATGTCACAACTAGTAGACACAGTTCTCGTGCAGGACACACAAAACACTGCTCGCATGGAGATTAGAGAACACACACTACTCTTACGATATTATGAGAAATGAGAAGAGATGGGTGAAGGAGAATCAGCTATTTTAATGCCGTCCTGTGGAACCAGGAGGGTGAAACGAGCTCCCCTCCACGGGATCTAAGGTTTCGCGGGTTGCTGTCACGTAAGGGCTAATGAATCTGTTTAATGAGTCCCTATCTTCCATCATGCACCAATTGATAAAACATACGTGAGAAAGATCGGTAATAGCTAGAGGTATCAAATTTATCATGAAGTTTCAGATCTAATAGCAGGTGCTTACCAAGTAAACTGCATGTCAGTTTGTTTATGTATTGTAATGATCTAAAAGGGGGTGCTCTAGAAAGGGTCAGTTTCTGGCATAGCAAAGAGTAGCATTCCTATTCAAAATAAAGGCTAACTTATATTCCATAAGTCCATCACAAATATTATCATTTGTCAATCAATAAAATAAATAAAAGAATAATAAAAGAGATAGCATTTGGCAGTGATTAGTTTGGCAGTATTTATTTTTTTAAAAAGGCAGTGTTAAGTAAAAGAAGAGTCCAAATGTATCGGCTAGGAGCAATAAGGTATACAAGTTCCCAGGAAGATAACGATAGAGGTGTTTCCAAGTATAAACAGGAAAATCCAAAGAACGACGCTGAAGTCAAACACCCTTGGTATGGTGGGAGTAACGCCTATAAAAAGGGCCTCCCCCCACCACTCAATCTCACTTCGACGCCAGCCAAGGGCGAGAGAGCACCCTTTGCACCACCAGAGTCAGCCGACCCCAAGCACTTCACCTGGACATGATGGGGAGACACAACTCCAAGATCTAGCAGCCGACCATCCATCTCCTCAACACAACTACAAGCAGCCTGCCTCTTCACTTCAAGAACATCATCCGTAAAATAAGCTGAGTATAACTCACTCACTGCCAATTTTTAAATAAATTCTAAAAAAGCTATCTAAAATTTCATAATGGCCAATAGTTATATTTTAATATATAAGTTAATATTTTAAATATGTTCTGATTTTTCTAAGATAACCCAACATTGATACAAATATGTGAGTCAAGCAGTATTTTTTATATTCTTTTTATATCACAGCCATGCAAAATCTAAAATTATATCTTTTCTTCAATATAAGTCAATTATTTCCAACTCTATTTTATTTATACTGAGCCTTTCTCCTAGTATTTAATATGGTCTCAACACATAAAATGACAAATGGTAAGAAATGATTCTAATCATATATTTCTCATGCTTTTCTTTCAGGAAATTTATTAAATTAATTTAATTATTCAAATGGTTATTCATAAGGCCGTATGTGGTGAGTTTGGTAATAGATTAAATGAACCCTGAGATTTAAGGAAAATATAATATAAACTTTTCTAAATCAACTTTTCCTATATTAACTTTCAAATATATTCATTTTTCTTTTTCCTCCCCCACCAAAACACCGCAGTATATTAAAATTTTACTAAAAGTAGTGTTGTATAAATTTTTTGTCTGTAAATAGTTCTGAGATAATCAATCATAGTAAAATATTGTTTTTAGCATGGAACATCCTGGGTCCTGACTCATTTCAGGATCTTACTGCACGAAAACATTACACAAAAGTAGAGCAAAAATGCTCTCTGCTTACTTCTGGTCCACTACTAGTCTATCTCCGGATTTAATGTGAATAGATACGTTAATAGTTTTTTATTATTTCAGAGACCGGTAGTGATTGGGCTGCTGTTTTGAGCCAACTCCAGGATTTTATCCCAAGGCAAACATCTATTACTGAGTCTTTTTCTAATGAACGTTTTCTTTTAGCACTGTATGCTTATTTTTCTAAGAAAATTCCCGTGCTAAATAATCTTGAAGATGAAGCAAACGTTTTAAAAGAACTAACCACTTCTCTTTCTACGATCAAATGTTGGTAAGAATACGAAGCCTTAATTGACCACCAAAAGAACTATTTATGATAACTTCTTAGTACAATGAATATTGACTTTTGTTATAGTCCAGAAAGTGAGGCAAAACTGATTCCATTACTACACTTGGGTCTTGTTATTGGAGGAAGGCAGGCAGATCATAATCCCGAATTGACATTTTCTCAGCTAAAACAATTGGTAGAAGTTAGTGAGCACTGGGCAGATTACAAGTCTCCTTGGGGATTTCTTGGCACTATTGGTATTAGGAAGCAAATACCAATTGCAAATAGGTATGGATAAACTTTATTAATTTAATTTCTCCCTTCATCTTTATTAATTTATATTATTATTTATAATGAGACTTTTAAAGTCAAAATTAATATATTTATATTATATTAGTTATATAGTTAACATATTTACTTATTTTTATCTAATTACTAGCTGACCTAGCCACAGTGTTATATAGTTAACATATTTATTTATTTTTATTTAATTAATACTAGCTGAACTAGCCAAACATTGCTGTGGCTCATTAGTTATAATATATATTGAATTCCTTTAAATGAATTAATTTAAGTAAAGCTGAAAATAGTCTATTTTAACCAAGTGTTGAGAATAAATCATTCCACCCAAATTTGAAAGTATGCACAAACCAACAGCACTGCTGAGATAGCGGCTCCTAGACCCTTACACGCCAAAGCCCCTATACAGTAGGACCTCCATTATCCGGGGGTAATGACGGGGAGGGTGGTCCACAGATAATCGAAAACCCCGGATAATCGAAACACAATATTTTATTGACTAAATGTGCTGGATTATAAGGATATAAAGAAAAACTGTGTACAAGCTGTCATGTAAACCTTTTTATTTGCATTGAGAAATGTGTATGTAAACGTTTTATTAATTAATAATTTGTATAAGTGCAAAAATAAACTCAAGTTCAACTCAGGACAGAGGAGAGAGACAGGATGAAGGCAGGGCCGTTGGAAGGCGTGTCAAGTCCGGAAAGAGTTAACATTCGTTGGAGTCCAGTCCGGAAAGAGTTAACATTCGTTGGAGAGCAGTAACATCAGTGATACCTCATATTCAAGAAGTCAATGAACAATTTAATTTTTAATCAAAATTCCATTTATCCAAATTGTAATATTATGAAACAAGAATTTGATATATTATAAATGGACATTATATTTTTTTTTTTACATGACCACGCATTGTTAAGCCCTTTACCCTACTTAACAATTAATACTTACCAACTCAAAACTAAACTTAACAATATCATTTGTATTCATTTTTGAACTACAGGTGTAGAATAATGTGCCGGATGTTTGCTGCACTTGTCCTTTGCCAGTTTCCTGAAAGAAAAGGAGAGTTGAATATAGAACAGCCACCGTTTATAAGGACCACACCCCATTCTCCAGGTGGCATCACATCAAATAATGTGTAAGTATAAAAAACAATTTCTTAGGCCTCAGATACAATAGGAGCGATGCACTACAGAACGACAAGTAACAGAGCAGCACCATCTACAATACAGAGTGGCTGCGCGGTAATTTCCTTTAGTCTCTGTTATCACGTATTCAACAATATACTTTTTTAAATTAAAATATTTATTTATTTATTATCAAGACTCTCATAACGCAGATGATTTGCTATTTTTTTAATCAAATTAAAATATTAATTAAAAAAATAATATTTTAAATGCTTAGTTAATAATAATACCTTACCTTGCATGTTTAATGTATTTCCAAACTCTTTCCATAGTTTCTTTGTTATGATAGTTCTTTTACAATCACTGTGTCTGTCATTCCATCCTTTGCACTCCCGAAATTAAAAGCTCACATTCACTATCATCCAATTTACTCCTTTTTAGCCATGTTCACTAGTCAAAAGCTTGAATATAACTGAGAGTGGCGAGTTAAATTTAATCTCATTGTTTAATTAAGATAAATTTACGTTTTATGAAGATGTGTAAATCTGATTTTTTCAGACACTGCCCGGTCGCATATTGTAGCCAGTCCTCACTCATTCCTACTGCACTCCAGCTTAAGATTAATGTGAGCTAAGCTGCTCTGACGCTTATCACTTATCCCTCATTGCGTGTATCGTACCAGAGGCCTTACAGTATCATTTAAGCTCGCATCTCCCTTTTTTGTTTATAAAATTAAATTCATAGTTATTTTTCTTTCATAAAATTATTTTTATCTCCATTAGTTACAATTTTTTTTTTTTTTTTTTTTTTTTTTTTTACGGCGCATCGACATAATTCTTGGCCACTAGCGCCGAGATCCCGGGTGCAGCCAGGAATTTCAGCGAGCCATGGGATGAGAAAATTCCTGCCGCCGGTGGGGATCGAACCCACTATCTCCCACTTATGAATCTAGTGCGCTAGCCACTAGACCACGGGAGACCCCATTATTTGTTATTGCCCTTATTATTGAGAATTCTCCTATTTTTGATCTCACTTTGTCATCCCTTGTTTTGAAATATTTTACGAATTTTTGAAACATTTTTTTATGTTCATGTTTGGTCTAACATAAATAGAAAAAATAAAATAAAAAATAGTCTGTTTTTTTTTCTTTTATCTCTAACTTTGAAAATGCTGTTGCTTTTGGTGTACAGGCTGTCAGATTCAATTTGTTGAAATCTTGCAGATCCATGTAAGGCTCTTGCGATATTTCTTAGAAGGACACTACTACATACATAAATATAAAATTGTTGCAGTTTAAATATAACTCTATGGATCTATAGCCTGTTCAGATAAACCCAGTAGTCCAATTGCACATGCGCGAACGTCGGTGGGAATTTGTCCCCACGAATGCCATTTGTATTACTATTTAATGAAGAACATGCTAAGTGAAACTCAATAAAAAGTAATTTTGTCTCGTTTAGGACTAGGGACGGCTATGAGAGGTCAGGCAAAGGAAATAGTGTTTAATATTTATCAATACTTTGCCAAAGCTAATGCTGAAAACATTTTAAATTTCATAGTGATAAAGTTATGGCTGTGAGAATTTTTACCTCAAATTTTCTACCAGGAATACAGGCCACGCCCTTTTCCTTCCTTCTAACCATCTATTTGAACAGTTATAGTCTAAATTGTTTTCAGCTTTAGCTTTGGCTAAGTATTGATAAATATTAAACACTATCTTCCTTGCCTGACCTTTCATAGACTTCCCTAGTCTGAAACGAGACATAATCAGCTTTTATTGAGTTTCAGGTAGTGTGTTGTTCATTGAAATAGTAATGCAAATGGTGGACCCGTCGGGAATAATTCCTGCAGAATTTCACGCTTGAGGTATTTGAAATATTCCATCTAACTGAAAGGGCTATGCCTCCCCTCCCTCTCTATTACTTTTAATTCCCAGAATGTACTTAAATGTTATGTTTAAAACCAAAAATATGTTATGAAATTTTATAACAATATATAGTAATTAAATTATTATACCATTTATTTGTTTTCAGAGAACTTGGCCCTGGGAGTGAAACGTTACGTTGTATGTCATTGCTGGAATGTTTGTCTGGAGACAAGGCTTATCTTGTGCAGCAAAATGCTATCGAAAAAGCATTAGCTGTGATACGAGGACCCGAAAACTCTCTTCATAATGCTGCAACAGTATTTCATTTAGTCGCAAATCTTCTATACACGGAGCGTTTTATTTCCGGCATTATCACATCCCAGCCAGATGTTTAGGCAATTATGTTATGTGTTTAAGCAAGAATTTCTTTTTTCTAATGTAAAGGCAAAGTTTTATTAATTGGCCTTTGCCTTAAGGCACTAAAGATCTCTTTGGCTGTGCGTTGTTTTTGTTTTATTTGTTAAAAAGCTTAGTTGTTTCATTAGCTTCATAGAATATTATTATGATATAGTATAATCATACGTTCTTAAAAGTATATGCTTTACTCATAGTTCTGTATAATTCTATTTTAATCTAGTCATTGATATTTTAATTGCAAGATATGTGATGTAATAAAAGTATCAAAAGGTATGAGTATAATCAAAATGGTTTATTAATTTTTTTTTTTTCTTTTCAAAAATATAAAATGTGATAAATGTGCCTAAACTGCAGGGTTTCAAATAGATCAAATGAATAGGTGCGATCATTATTAATTTTGCCTTATGTTTTCATTGAATTATCCAAAGTAAACTTCTCTAGAACAAGGTCCATCAAATATTTTGTATCTATTAAGTATTTTAAAAATAAATAAAATTTTAGCTGTATTAAGAGCATTTTTTAAACTGCTGGAAATTAAAATTAAGAGTTCTGATGCAGTGTTTAAATCTAAAATCATAGATATACTTTTTTAGTTACTGCCCCTACATTTTTCAAAATACTTTCTTGGATTATAAAATATAATGGAATATTGAAACATAATATAATTATTTAAAATAATTTCAATTTAGATTGTTAATAGAAATAGAAATAAGTACTAAAACGTTATGGAGATAACGAAAGGGTGTATAAATAAGTACTCCGTAACTTGTTCAAAAAAAAAAAAAAAGTTTTGTTTTTAGTAATGCCCACTTATTTTATTGTATTTTATTAACATTGCTTCTTTGAAATGTGTCCATTTTGAAAGGCATTTCTATCATTAAGCTTACTGGAAAATATTTTTAGCATTTTTTTTTTCTTCTTTTTTTTAATGGAGATAGATTATTATGAGTAAAATAAAGAATATTATAATTCATTTAAACGATTTTAAAATCTTGTAAATCAAAACTTATTCTCTCATATAATAATTTAAATCAGTTTTTAAGGTTTTGATTCTTATCTAGTGACGTTTTAAAAACATGGACGACTAATATTTTCAAAAGAAAAATTAAGTTTGTTGAAATTTGTTTTGTGGGTCCAAATAATATTTTTTTAAATACTGAATTCAAATTAAAAAGTAAACTAAGGCAACGAATTGTTATTTAAAAGATTAAGTTGATTAACATGCGCTGCTGGGTTGATACTCATTCTTATCAGTGGCCAGAGTGTTTTTTTTTTTTTTTTACATTTATTTATTATTATTTGTCAATACAACCATTGTGGTTGAGGTAACTAATTCAAAGAAATGATAGATCTGTCAGGTAAGGAGTTTTTATGTTTTTAACTATAGTTTGTGCCATTGTTTGCTCTTTATTTTCTTTTATTAGAATAGTCATGTTTAGATGATGATTGTAAGTAATATTTTGTTGTAGAATATATGATTAAAACAACTCAAACAGCCACACTGCAAATAATTTAATGCATTGCTTTGCTATTTTCTCTACTTTTTTAAATATATCGATACATAAAGAAGATATTATCAATGAACACAGTTGAACCCTTTTATACAAGTGCACTTCTTTAAAATATTTTTTGTCAGTGGATTCTTATTCATACTGTTAGATAAATATCCCCGGGTCTGTATAGTACCTGATAGACACAAGGGAAATTTCAGTGAAGTATGTTGGCAGCAGTGAGCATCTAGACTCTAGATCACTGCCAATGTACTTCACTGAAATTTCCCTCCTGTCTGTCAGACACTTTATACACACCTGGGGATATATTTAGAATAATACGTATTTATGTATGATTTAATATTTAAAACTAAACTATAATGTTCCCTTTTATAGAAAAAAATCATTTTTATGTCATTACTATGAGCCACTCTTTATTGTTCCAAATAGCTATTTTTTTTTGTTTGTTTTAATTTGAAACTTTTTTTTAGGATGATTAATGTTATAAAAACCTAGTCAAGTATTGTCAGTTTTTAGATAATAACTTAATCAGTCACTTATAATGTTTTGTTTTTAAGTAATCATGTGCTCAAATTATATTTGAATACAAATAGAATTTTGTTGATTTAATATTTGTTTGATTAAGATATATTTTATTAAATAGAGTTTCTGAATGTTAAAAATATTTTTTATTTCTTAAACCTTGGGCCATTTACTTAATTTTCCTTGTTTTTCTTGAAATTTAAATGGTTGTTATTACAAACTTAGAAACAACGGATTAAGTAAACTTTATATAAATTTTTGACATTCATCCAAATAATGACGTATAAATGTTGGTTTCGTTTGGAGTTGAGAAGTATTTTATTAACAGAGATGAACAGTTTTAGGATTAGGTATTTCTTAAATATCTCGGAAACGGATGGGAATTCGAGGTAATTGTCAGTAATGATTCGAAAGCTTATTAAATTTCCTACAAAAACAATTCAGTTTACTTTTATGGTGGCTCGAATCTTGCTTCTTAGATTTAATTTTTCTCACTAAAGATGAAATCTAAATAGATGACGCAGTAAATGACAAAATTGATACAGAAGTCATCTCCTCTACCTACTCCATTTTCCATTTATTAAAAACATCCTGCTAAAACTCTATACCGCCTGCAATAAAAACCCATCATACCTGCTTCCCTTCCATTATCACCTCACTTTTGTAATACCACCTTCTATCCTTTAATCCTCTACTACCACTCTCAAGTTAATGGGTGGTCAAAAACTCCTCGTCCCCCACCCACTTCTTTCTCCAAACTTACCTTGATAAATCAGTCAGAAATGATTTCGCATCCGTGAGGCATAGTTCTCCGTCTTCTCATTGGTAAGCCTATTTGCATAATGTATTTGTTCATTTTATATCTTTATCCATGTTACCCATCTAGGTCTTAAACCGGTATTGATATACTTCTAATTTAAGCTCTAGGTATAGCACATACTTACTGTATAATGTTTTTTTAATCTTTTTGTATACTTATAAATTAGTATTAACTCTGTCCTTCAGCCCTGATGAAGGCTTGAATTTTAAGCTGAAACGTCAGCATACAATAAAACCCATTTTCACATAAAATATGTAGTTTTATTATGACACAACGACCGAACCCTGACAATTTCTACCTTCGGATCACCAATGGTCAATGATCTCCACTCAATATTTAATATTTTGTTACTGGGACAGAACACACACAAAAAAAAATAAATAAAAATGCCCAAAGACTTGTACTTTTTACATTAAAATCAATTTTAATTTTGTTCCTTTATTTTTTTAACACAGTAAAATGTTTATAAATAAGATAATCTATGTTCTACATTAAGGCGTGCTATTCCCATCTAGATCTGTCCTCACGACTTGAGCCTCCGTCTCTATTACTGTCTCTCCTTCCATTATTCCTATTCATCGAAAATGATTCCGATCCTTGATACGAGTTTGTTCTTGAAGATTTGTCATTCCTCGGAGAGTAGCTGTCACTGTATCGTTGATATTCACTCCTTTCGCCCCGCTGGTTGTCATTCATCCGACGAAGGACTGAAGTTGTTGCTCCTGATCCACCACTCACACTAGAGGCTAGACTTCTACCCAAAGTTTCGTACATACTTCCATGGCTCAGTTCTGTTAGAGTGCAGATTATAACTGCCAAGCACCAAATGATTATCTAGCACAAATTCAAATTGGTTAAGAAGAGTTAAAAATTCATTCAAAATATATTATTTGTTAAGACAAGTAATTTTGTATAAGTTAGAATTGTGTTTTAAACCTATATATATATATATTTATACACATGCTCGCAGTGTGATTCAGGTCCAAGTAGCCAAACCAAAATCTAGGAGGTGATTCTAGACATCATTTCCAACAAAAAAGTTCATTTAAAGTATGGTCCGATTCCGAACGGAAAAGCAGTTACGTCCAATTTTCTGTTTTTTTAATGTAGACATACTTTTTATTGAATAAGAAAGGATTGCTCTAAGACTGGTCAAGATAATTAAATTCTAATTATGCCATCATAAAATAGACAAAATTTACTTTAAGAAAACAGTGACTTAATTCACTAAATCCATTGATGAGAGATACTTTCTGGACGTCCAACAACGAACTTCTGTTTTTTTTTTTATTACTCAAAGATTTGTGGCAAATTTTTTACTCAGCTCCCCAACGGACTACAGACTCACTTCTTACAGGAAAACTTCTACATTTAGGATTAAATCCCTTCAAATGAAGTGGAAGTTTATTGAGGGATAGGTTGAACAATTGACTCCCTTTTGCCAAAAAATATAAAATGGAGTTTTGTTACTTTCAAATACCTTGTGTGAAGAAAATATGGATTCCTCATTTTTTATTGGCCAAACTGTGGTGATCTATTGTCCAGTCCAGAAGCAATAAAAAGTTACTGAAAGAAATTGTTGTAAAAGTTTTTCATTTGAGAGATATGTCACATTTTGTTTTCCAAATTTTCATTGATTTATCTTTTGTATGATGTATTTGGCACTCTTTATAGTACACTAAAAAAATTGCTAATATAATTAAAAATTTGATATTTGACTTTTGTCAACTTCACACGACATAAGGATCGACATGACACCAGTATGCGAATTGCAACTATTAAATTTTCTATCCCATGTGACTGTGGCTTTGTCTCTCCACAAAATGTTGCGGCCGAACTGAGGATTAACATTTATCTTCCAGCACTGTTTGTTTTTTTTAGTTGTATTTGAAAACATTTTGAATTATTTGTAAAGTTTGGATTGCAATAATTCAACTATCTTGAAATGTTTTTGAATATTCCCCCCAAAATGTCTAGTCAAAACATGAGGTATTTGAAAGTAACAAAACTCCATTCCACATTTTTCGACAAAAGGGAGCCAATCGTTCAACTTATCCCTCAATAAACTTCCGCTTCATTTGCAGAGATTTAATTCTTACTAAGTGTAGAAGACTATTGCATTGGAAGATATGCTCCCCTTGCACAAAGGATAGATTCATGGTTCCAGATGGATTGCTGTTCGGCAGGAACACAGTAGCAATGGATGGATCCACTGTCCGAGTTGACAAGTCCAATTGCAATTTCGGCAAATTTTTTTGAAGGAAATTTTGTCTATTTTATGATGGCATAATTAGAATTTGATTATCTTGAACAGTTTTTGAGCAATCCTTTCTTATTCAATAAAAAATATGTCAATATGTACATATACAAAAAATATGTACATTTGTAAAAGCACCAACCCAAAAAGTTCTGAGCTAATTCTAGTTATTTTAGCTATAAAGAGACATAAACAAATATAAATATTTATTCAAAGCAATGTACTTTAACAATGAGCTAAAATTAATAAGTTTTTATAAGGGGATTAAACTTTCTTTGATGAATGAAGAGCATAGATCTGTCTTAATAAAACAAAAAATTAGTTTAATCCATTTTATATTAATCCTATAAAAATGAATATTTAAATTTACGTGATGTCTTAAAAAAAAAAAAAACAAACATAAATATAAAAAAATCTGATTAAAATCATTTCCTTAAGGAAATGAAAAGTTTGCTTTGAACACTACAATTTGGTGCAGCTAACATTTCCATTTTATACCAAATAGAGGTTGGTGGATTGCTCTCATAAATATTGAAAATCCTGCTCCACGTAGAAAGTTATCTGGCTAAACATAAATATTGTGTCTATAACAAAACAAGATCATCCAATATCTAAAGCTTGAATAAACTTTTTTTTTTATTTTGGTGTATCGACTGCTATGGTCATTGGCACCAAGCTTGAATAAACGTTTATTCAAGCTTGGTTTAAACGTAAAAGCTTGAATAAACGTTTAAAAATCAAACAGAATAACTAAAATTGTACTTACTGATATTTTCATTCTTTTACTTCTTGGGGACGGACTAATTTTTTAAGATTTATCAAGCTTTATTTATACATCTGGTTAGACCTTTGCTGTCAGGAAATGCGGGGTAATTTGTTCCGCTAATCACTCAGTGGCAGTTACCTGTCAAAATACAACAAACTTCCTTCTTTTGAAAAGGAAGAAAGTGTATATGTGACATCTGAGTCTAATCTTTGAGTGCTCTTATGCAAGTTAGTAACCATATTTATAGCTTATAATAATCAGGAATCGAAAAAAAAATTTATTGAAAAAGTTAAAATTTAACTGTTAAAAAAACTATTATTGTATAAGTTAAAAAAAACTTTTATTTAAAAGTTTTAAGAGTAAAAGTTATTTAGCAACTCCTAAAATTAAGTACATGAAAATAAAAGTTAATGTAATACTTTTATTTTTTTCAATGTGAAATAAAAAAATTCAGTATTTTAATCAAGAATTTTAGGGTTTTGTTGGTTTACAATACCTGGAATACTGGGAAGAAAGAAAATACACACTTCCATACTTACAATAACTAGTGCTTATCGTACATGGAAGCCCAACCACTCAAGTAAGTGTTGAAAAAGCCTTTTCGATCCTAATGTATATATTAAATGACTAGCTGTGCCCACGACTTCGTCCGCTTGTATAGTGACTTAGGGTAGCATTTTTGAACAACTCTTTTTATAGGTTTCTTAACTTGGGAAAATTAATGAAACCATTTTTAAGGCGACATCTGTAGCCGTGAGTGGAATAGATATTTTTGTAACTCTTTTTTTTTTAGTGGGTACTTAAAATCGTGGGATTCAATGGAAATATTTTCTACATCTTTGAAACTAAAGACTTTTTCATGCCCTATTTTCAATTTCGTGACTTTTTCATGCCCTATTTTCAATTTCGTGACTTTTTCATGCAGTAGACACTCTGGTCATGACTAAATAATATCAATATTATTTATCAATTGGTGTAAGGTTTAATTGTGTGGATTATTTAAACAATTTTATTTCAATTATTAACATTTGTTTCAGGGTCATGTTTGAGCAACTGTAGTAATTGCACCAGGAAGCTTGGATTAGGCAGATTGATAGACGTGAAGTAATTGTTTCTAATTCTGGAATTATTTAATTTAACTTTATTAGTATGGGATGAGTTTCCCAGATTCTGGCTCCATTAGACAATTTTTTCCGTTTTACTCCAGGTATCAAGGAGATAAATATGATGACACTCAGTCATGCTTGTTTTCCTAAGTGGAGGCCTCAACAGGAGCACATCAGCGGACCACAGATTGGTCTGCTGAAGACAGATCAAGAACTACCTGATGGGGATAAAAAAAAAAAAAAAAAAAAAAAAAAAAAAAAAAAAAAAAAAAAAAAAAAAAACAATCAGTGATGATGTGTATCAGTATCTCTTCTTCAGCTCGACACAACCTACGATTGGGAGAGTTGACTATTTTCATACATGAAGGCGCTTGTTCAGCTTGCTATGTTTCGTAATTATTCCAATTACTTTCCTAAGTTCTACCATTTTAAGAAGCTTCAGCTCTTTCCAGTGTTCTCCAGAGGGCTTTAGAATAAAATATTTAGTAGGGTTTGAATTTCCTATAAGCATTGGTGCTTCCTATTCATTCATTAGTAAATAGTCTGTTTAAACAGTGACTACAAGGCCCTGCAAAAAGGATCAGGGCCCATAGGCGTAGCAGCTCCCCTTCTTGTGAGTAGGTCTGTTCCATTGCCAGAATTCCACTGTGACCAGGTTTCCATCCAAAGGAACTCGGCAGAGTTCCTATTCTTTATCTGATTTTTTTTTTTTATCTTGGTAAATTTTGCCAGATTTATTTTTAAACATTTACTTTTCTATTAGTCTCAAAATCTTCAAAGAAATTTGTTTAAATTTATTTTATACAGGGTGATTCAGGTCTAAGTAGCCAAACTCTAGGAGGTGATTGTAGACATAATTTCCAACAAAAAAGTTCATTTCAAGTATAGTCCGATTCCGAAAAGAAAAGGAGCTATGTCCAATTTTCTGTTTTTTTAACGTAGTCATGATTTTTAATGAATAAGAAAGGATTTCTCAAAAATTATTCAAGATAATTAAATTCTAATTATGCTATCATAAAATTTCCTTTAAAAAGAAAGTAATTTAATTCACTAAATTCATTATTAAAAGATACTTTTTGGACGTCCAATAAAGCACTTCTGATTTTATGAATGAATCAGAGTTTTTTTGCGATTTTTTTCCTCAGCCCCATAACGGACTACAGATTTAATACTTACACGAAAACTTCTACATTTAATAAGCATTAAATCCATGCAAATAAAGTGGAGGTTTATTCGGGGATAAATTGAAAGATTGGCTCCCTTTTGTCAAAAAAATGTGCAATGTAGTTTTGTTACTTTCAAATACCATGTGCGAAAAAATCAAAAATTATTAATTTTTTAATGGCCAAACTGTGGGTATCCATTGTCCAGTCCAAAGCAATAAAAGTCCGTCATGCAGGAGCTGCATAACTAAGCACTTTCCTCAGAATTTGGGTAGTTTAGACTGCTTTCCAGAACAATTTGCTTAAAATATCCAACATAAATAAAATAAAAACATGAATAGTTCTCTTTTAATTTTGTAATGAGTAACTGATCAATTATTAATTTGCTTCCAGAGTTATGTTTACACATGGTAATAAATACTAAAATTTACTTCGGAGGAAAGTGCTAAAACCTCATATTATCGTATTTTGATCTAACGCGGGAACAGGATATAGTCCCTCTAGTGGTAGAAAGCGCTCCTTGCGGCGGCTTTGTGAACCTACGTCTGACGAGCTTTTCTATTGAAATATATTACAAAGTAAACCCCCCCTTTCCGATTGACCGATTCAGCTCATTTCTACAACACTTCTTTCTCAAGAGTTACCCACGATGTATACTGCGTTTCGTTACAATACAGCAGAAATTACGACCGGTATGAGTATATAAGTAATTTGGGTCCGGAGTAAACCCCCCCTCCTAATGAACCGATTTAGTTTATTTTTACAACACATATTTACCTGTGGATTAAGACTACGAATACCGAGTTTGGCCGAAATACACCAAAAATCACGGCTGGTAGTGGCGAATTGGTATTGTGGGTCCGGAGTAAACCCCCCTCCTAATGAACCGATTTAGTTGATTTTTATATCTCACTTTTCTCTCTATATTACCACTACGAATACCAAGTTTCGTTGAAATATAACAAATATGACGGCTGACATGGTCAAATTAGTGTTTTGTGTTCAGGGTAAACCCCCCCCCCTTCCGGTGGATTGACTTTGGTGGTTAACGAACTCGTTCAATCGTTTGCTAGTTGAATGCTATATACCAAGTTTCGTGACGAAAAAACAAAAACTCTGGCCACTATCGTGTTAACAGACATATATATATATATATATATATATATATATATATATATATATATATATATATATATATATGTATATATATATATATAAATTTCAACGGGGGTCATTTTTGGTGTCTACTAGGTAGGATCGATAAAGATTTGAAGAAATTTTTCAAAAATTCCGTCATGAGTCCAACCTCAACTTTCCTACGGAGGAAAGTGCTAAAAAGTAACTGAAAGAAATGATTGGAAAGGTTTTTCATTTGGGAGATCTGTTACATTTTGTATTTAACAAATTTTCATTGATTTATCTTTTACATGATGTTGTTGCCACTAAAATATTTACTAATATATTTGAAAATTTGCTAAATTTGCAATTGGACCTTTATGACCTTGGGCAGTGGATCAATGTACTGTCTAACAGCGCTGCTGCTAGGTGCAGGACAGCAATCCATCTGGAACCATGAATCTATGTACCAGTGGAACGTCTTCCAATGCAGTAGGTCGGTCGTATTTAAATCGTGTGGAGGATTAAAAATATGTTGAATCAAGTAGGAATCAGTATTGGCTGAAGAAGATATTCGTCCTGAATTCTGCACCACTTGTTAACTTGGAGCTGATACTGATTGTGTGATCTTCACAGGGCATAACGATTAACATGAAAGCAAGTATGCGAATTGGGACTGTTAAATATTCCATTCCGTGTGAATGTGGCCTTGTCTGTCCACAAAATGTTGGGGCCGAACTGAGGATTAGCATTTTTTCTCCCGCAATGTTTTGCACAATGTTTAGTTTAATTTCAAATTTGATTTGAAAACATTTCAAATTATGTGTAAATTCTGGATTACAATTATTCAACTACCCTGAAATCTTTTTGAATTCTCCGCTCAAAATTTCTAGTCAAAACTGGGTGCCAAATACATCATGTAAAACATAAATCAATGAAAAATTGAAAAACATGAAATGTAACAGATCTCTTAAATGAAAAACTTTTCCAATCGTTTCATTCAGTTACATTTATGGCTTCCGGAATGGACAATGGATACCCACAGTTTGGCCATTAAAAATGAATAATTTTTAATTTTTTCACACATGGTATTTGAAAGTACAAAAACTACATTCCCCATTTTTTTGACAAAAGGGAGCAAATCTTTTAATTTATCCACGAATAAACCTCCACTTTATTTCCATAGATTTAATGCTTACTACAAGTAGAAGTTTTCCTGTAAGTATTGAATCTGTTGTCCATTAGAGGGCTGAGGAAAAAAATCGCGAAAATACTCTGATCCATTGATAAAAACAGAAGTGCGTTATTGGACGTCCAGAAAGTATCTTTTGATAATGGTTTTAGTCAATTAAATTAATGTATTTTTAAAGGAAACTTTGTCTATTCTATGATGGCATAATTATAATTTAATTATTTTGAATAGTTTTAGAGAAAACCTTTCTTATTCATTAAAAATCATGACTACGTTTAAAAAACAGAAAATTGAGCATAGATCCTTTTCCTTTCGGAATCGGACCATACTTGAAATGAACTTTTTTGTTGGAAATTATGTCTACAATCACCTCCTAGCGTTTGGCTACTTAGACCTGAATCACCCTGTATATTCATGACAGTTACATCTAATTAATCACTATATTAAGATGGAGAACGGTGTATTTGAGGGAGCATACATTTTATTTTAAAATTATTTTTATTTATAGTTTTTGGGTGTATTATTAACTTATTGTGATTTATAGTATAAGTTGATGTTGTTCATACTTTGCTATCGTTAGATTGCCATTTTAACTCATGGTTGCATCAGATGTTTATGCCCATGATGTCTATATAGCAATGCTCTTATCAAGGCTATTTTAGAAGTAAGAATAACAAATTTTTACACATCGCAAAACAGCTATAAAACACATTATAATAAATAAAAGGGCTCTCCCGTGGTCTAGTGGCTAGCGCTTTAGATTCATAAGCGGGAGATGGTGGGTTCGATCCCCACCAGCGGCAGGAATGTTCTCGCCCCACAGCTCGTTAGGAAAATTCCTCGCTGCACCCGGGATTTTGGCGCCAATGGCCTAGGTGTCGAAGCGCCGTAAAAAAAAAAAAAAAATAATAAAATAAATAATAGCTATCGCCCTCTACTACAAAACCTGATTTTTATTTCTACTACAAAAGTCTGTCAGAATTTATTTGTCAATTAGTTCAAAATATTTTTTTTTTCGGAAAACTTTTAAACATAACTTAAAGCAGCTTATGCAATGAAAACAAATAATAATTTAGAATGAAAAGCTCTGCTGGGGTATTGTACTGGTGATAGTGAACTACAAAAGAATAGGCTAATAAAGAAAATTGTATTTATTAAAGTAAACTACATTAGTTAAACATTAATATCACAGACAATAAACATTTTATACATAAGGTTTTTCAATAAAGATTCAATAAAAATAATTTATTCCAACTAATCACCGAGCTCAATGAAATTGTGAAGTCTATGATGAGATAAATGCCAAGAAAAATACTAATGATTATTTTAACAATTAAAAATTAGTTTTATTTCATAGGCTTCCAAGGTATATGAAAACTTAATGTAAATAATTAAAAATCTTTGTTATGTAAAAGTGGATGATAAAATATAAATAAATAAATAATTAAAATATCTGGCTCTCGATTATGTCCCCATTCTTTTTCATTGGCATTAGAGTTGTTTTGCCAGCTTATTGTTAATTTCTTTGGCTACAAACATTGTAAAATTCATGAAGACAAGTGTGTGGTGCATGATCACCTAAGTTGGATCCACTTGGTTTGTTTACTTATGAATTTGAAATCAAAAATAGAACAGTTTACAGACCAGATTGATAAAAGTCTAGATATTAAGTAAACAAGCAAAAAATTTTAACAAATTATAGAGTGACTATAAATGTCAAAGCAGTACTGCTTCTTTGATTAATTTGTCATATTTTACTGCCAAGAAATGTGTATACTCTTTGGTTAGAGTAGAAACTGTTTCTTTTATTTATGTATACATGCACTATAATACTTCTAGTAGTTCTTTAGTTAAAATTATTCTTTACCATTTTGTTTAATACTTAATCTTTTATTGAGAGGCGATTGTTGACCGTTGGGAATGCGAAGGAAGAATTTGTGAGGGTTCGGTCGTGTTATCTTAATAAAATTACATTTTTTATAAGAAAATGTGTTTTATTTTTTGCCAACATTTCGGTTTCAAATTCAAGCCTTCATGAAGGCGATGAGAAGAAGGAGAACTATGCCTCACAGATGTGTAATCATTTCTCTCTTGCCAAAACATTGGCAAAAAATAAAACATTTTTTTACAAAAAAAAGTAGTTTTATAGTATGCTTAACACAGAGATACTTGTTTTAAAACAACATAAGTCTTATGTGAATAAGATGTATCTTTCATTATTCCTTGTATCTAAATAAAGTGGAAATGACATGGCCATTCTCATTACACCAGATCAGGTGTGCTGAAATCTTTAGCGTGAGATCAGAAATGACAACACTCTCATATATAAGTGTTCTTAAGTAGCAGCATTCATTTCAAGAAGCTTTGGTGGTCAATGTAGCCGTACTCAGATTGGTCCGCAAAGTCTTCATTTGTATTATTTAAAACAGATGGTTCCAGTTCAACCGATGAACCATAAATAACTTGTACTGGTCTAACGGCACCAAAGAAATCTGTAATTGGAACTTTAGAGGTGTCTCTCGTAAAAAGATCATCTCTAACTCCCACAGTTGAAATGCAAACTCTTTTAGGGCACACCGCAAGGAATTCTGACATTGTCTTGGTACTATTTGGTTGAACACGTTCTAAAAATGCTAATGCATAATATGTATATCTGTCTATGATATAAACTCCAATAGCAGGATCAACATGATGGGATAACGAATCTTCGCCAACTAAACTGCTGGCCACAGCTAGAACATTTGGAGAATAGAATTTCTCAAATAATGAAGCTGCTTGGCACGTGTCTATCATAAAGAATATTTCATTGTACCTTCTTTTCTGCCACATTTGCTCCACAGCATCAGCTAGTTCTTGGCTGGTAACTTCTTCAGAATCTTGAAATTTTAAAAAACCATCTCCTCCATGACCAGTTAAGTATACCAATATATTGCTTCCTTCATTGGTCAGGAGTTGTTTTGATCTAGGAGTCCCAGCAGCTAACCTCCCAGTAAGAAGCCTAACGAAATTCTCAACTGTCACCTCATAACCCCTGTAATCCACTTCAACATCGTCTCCATAAACATTGATGTTCTGATTTGCATTGTTAAACACAGTAGCAGGTCTTGGGTTCCGAGGATTACAAGCCATATCATCAGCTATCATCAAGATTATTTGGGAATCTGGAATTCCTAATCTTTTGACACTCCGATAAATTGAGAGAACATTAGCAACATGCCTGTAATTAAACCAAAATCTTGACGTATCAACTAAAACAGCCCAATTGTTGGTATGCCCGGCTTCAATAGGTCTATAAACAACACATAAAACAAAGAAGGCTAAAAACGTTTTTAAAAGATACGAAATATTCAATGAAGCCATATTCTTAAGTAAAGTACTTCTTAAACAAATCCTAAAACCCTCATGTAGTCTGTTTCCTTTACCACTATTGACAAAAGTAATCAGCCTTAAACGATGATAATGACATCATAATCACTCTATAACGGAAAATCTCTTGAAGATGTGAAGCCTCGCCTGTCATGGAGGTCGTAGCCAGCGAGGCTAGAAAAGTAACACATCTCCCCGTAGCATAAAACTGGATTTCAGAGGAATTGCGTCATTTTGGCGTGTTTCTATTTAATCCTTATTACTGTTGTTATTTAGCTATTTTTTTCTGGGAATATATTTGAATTATTTAATTTTACTGTAAAAGAAATTTAATTTAGGGCTGGAATGAAATCCACCGATCTGTGTTAGCTGCAGTAGCATGATGCATGATTCTCTGAATCAATTCTAGAATACTGCTCGAATATTGTTTTTCCATATTATTGCTAGTTCTGATCTCAAAACACCTTTTTTCGATCGTTTTCTCGCCGGTTATAGTTTTTAGTGAAAAGTTTAACAATATTTTATAGGTTCTATTTATTTTAATGCTTACATTTTTTTTTTTGGGCAAAATGTACCTTGAACTTGGTGCATTTAGGCTGTGAAGTTATTAGTAATGAAACTCAATTATCCTTAGTTTAATTGGAGTAGAAAAAAAGCTATGGTTCTTAGGTAATTAGCTGGTTTACGCTTGGGTAATTCTCACTTTTGTTGTATATTTCATTTGAGTGGGTGTTTAAATTTTCACAAAATATTAACCTATTATTAATTATAGCATAATTATAAACTTATTAAATATACCTAGCTTTCCTAATGGCACTAGGGATAAAAATGACGCAGCTCCTTAGGGACTTTTGTTATTTTAAGCTGGCTGTTGTTTATTAAAACAACTACTTATTTTTATAAGCTGATGTGCCCTTTTATAAGATTACATTGTCAATCCCGAGTTCTCGTAAACATCACTGCGTTTTAAATTACTTTTGATCTCAGCCATTTTTCATACTAACAGTCGATCATTAAAATAAAATTTAGATATTAAGAAAAGTTTATTTAAAGGCAGAACATTGTTTTAAAATATAACATGAAAATTGCCTAAAAATTGAGAGTCACTCCTGTATTGTACAAGTATGCATTGCCCTTTTGTTTCAGCATTTAAAAACATCATTCCTCTATGTTTTGTTTACATCTTTGTATTTCGTTTGTCTCCAATAATCTTTTTGATAAGGCTGGACGAAATTGATAACAAGTTTGTTATCTCAGTTAGATTCTTTTTCCCGGCCTTTCGAATTCGAATATTATGAATTATTAATATACTGGTAGGATTATTTAAAAATCATTAGACCTTGATTTGTTACTTGATAAATTTGAATTTTCAATGGGTAAAAATAATATTTTTTTTCTGCATGTTCCATTTGCGTAATAAGTTATATTTTTACTTTGTAATTTCGATAAAGTTTATTAGTTGAGAAAGAAGTTTCAATATATTTTAAACATTAAGTAGAGCCTTTATATGATTGCGAAGTGTTGACTTACTTTCGTATTTATGGTTTTTGTGGAATACTAGCCACCATAGTGTTTTTGGTGGATATAATGATGGATGGGCAAGACGTATATTTTTCTTTATTTTGAAGACAATCTCTACTTGGATGGACTCCTTTTTTGTGTGTTAGTTGTACTATTGCATTCCAGTTTAAATGAAATGTTGATAAAATCTGTTGTTTATAATAATTACGTGACTTCTAGCTATCAGATATTTTTTTCTTGATACCCCACTATATTTAAAAAAGCAGGAACTTTTCATGAAGTAAACCTTTACCAATAAAATTGTGTATGCATAATCCGATGAAATAAATTTTATTGCAGCTACTCTAAAGGGGGGAGAATTACAATTCAGGTTTAGTTTGATTGTATAGAAGGTTCTCTTTAAATTTGGTCTTGAATATTAATGAATAACTAACAGTTAGTATATTTACATTGTTCTGCCCAAAATTAATCATCTTTCTTAGATAATTAAACATGCCTTGCTTTATTCCATTTCCATTCTTTAAAGCACCTCAGCCAAGATGAATAGATTCTTTGTTTTGTAAAAATGTTTGATCTTTTACAACAAATTTTCTCATATTTATTACAGGCCCTAATGACCTCAGATGTTGGGTGCTCATAATTCCCTATTTACTACTGCAATATTTATTATAAAATACTAAATCATTTATAACACTTTTCCCAATCTAAAAAGCAGTGTTTTGAAAACAAAACAAGCCATACTTTATCACCCACTAAGAATGTTATTTATAGCTAAGATTAACATAAAATGTACTGTTTTTAATAGTTATACCATATCCTGTGATGTGAATAATACATACTATCAAGAATCTTGTATTTATTATTATAGTCACACTGGTAAATAATATATGGTTAATGTTTAAAATGTGTTATTTAGACATGACTTCAGTGCTGCTCTCTTTCCTACTCCAATTAACATTAATAGCTTGTGACTCACCCATTTAAGATCCAAGTATTATCACCTTAAACAAACTTAGTTTCTTTTACCATTGTTATAATGTTTCAGTAATATGGTACGTGTTATATCTGTCCATCATTTTGAAAGTCAAACTATTCAGACATGTGAAGAGGCTTTAGCTGTTGCTTCTGCGCCTCCCGACAGGTAGTTGTCAAAAATTGTATCAATTGATATTATGAATTTTAGAAGTCATCTCATTGGTATTTATTTGATTTTAGGATATTAATTGCTCTTCCACACCATGTGATCGAAGTGAGAAATTTGTCCAGCTCTTCAAAAAGAACATTTTCATTTCCTACTGTAGACAGAGTGTCATACTTGTCATATTGCTCGACAGGTACTGAAGAATCAACATAATTTAATGATAAATTGAATTCAAATTTTTAGACCACCTTTTTGTATGCATATTTTAATTTTTGTTTGTTAATCAAGGATGGATATTTTTTATAGTATTTATAAAAATGGCTTAAAAATTCAATTATATAGTAAATTGAAAATTAATTATTATGGATTTATTCGATTGTCTACCGCTGTTGGAAAATTCAGTAATAGAAAACATTTTCAAGAAATTGAAGACTACTTCGCTCACTCGCCAACTTTTTTATCTGAAAGGAGTAATCTTAGTCCAAAGCTATTTCAGATGAAGAGTGTGTTCCGAGATTCTAGGTATTTATGTAATGAAAAAACCGCTGATATTATTTTCGAAGCTCTCAAAAGTAATGAAGCTCTTAACAATGGGGTTATACTCGAAATTAATCCTGGATTTGGCTTTTTAACTCAGCATCTATTGTCTTCAAGTGAACTTAAAATTAAAGCATTTGAAAAAGATACTTATTTTTATAAGAGATTGTCTCAATTGTCTGTAAAATATTCAGGTCGTTTTGAATTATATAATGTTAATTTACTTTCTCTTCGGAATCTATGTTATCTTGATAAATTAGATAAAGGTTCCCGACTGAAGGCATTAATGGAAGGTATTGATAAAACAGAATGGTCCGATGAATCAACCATAAAAATTCTTGGTACAATTTCAGGAAATTTTTTTCTACGATACTTAACATTGAATATTATATTCCAAGAAGGAATAGTAGAATACGGCAGACCTCAATTTTTCTTACTAGTTGATCCGATGTTATATACGTCATTGTGTCCTGACCGTCCGCTTATAACACCTTTGTCTGTACTATGCAGAATATTATATGATGTTGAATTGCTTACTACTGTTAATCACAGAGATTATTTGCCCTGGATAAAAAATCCTACAGATTCTCAACTGAAAGCAACCAAACATATATTTCGGAATATTGACTACGCTAAATTACACTTAGTAAAGATAACACCTAAAAGCAACCTTTTTGACAGAATCGGTGGTATTCAAAATTTGAAGCCGTTGTGGTTTTTTACTCGCGAGATATGCAAATCTAGGAGAAAGCGAATTATACCCGAAATAGAGAAGTGGGTCTCCGGGTGCGGTTATCGCTTGATTTCTTTGAACATTAACGCCTTTACAATTTTCGAGGATCTAAGCCCCGACGAGCTCCTTCAAGTTTTCTTGCAATTTTCAACATGGCCCGAATTTAAAAATTCTTCATTTATTACCGCTATGGAATCAATTTTGTCGAAACAGCATGTCTCGGTTGAAGCTTCTGATCAGAAATATGAAGAATTTCTTGAATGTGATAAAGATAATAATCTACTCGAAGATTCAGATCAGAATTTTGATAAGTTGCCTGAATATAACAAGGACTCGTAACAATTTGATTGGTAATTTATTCCAGTTGTGCTCTACTCAGGTGCTATAGTTAATTCACTCACCTAGTGTTTCCATTTATATTATACTTGTCTAACCTCAGAAGTTAGAATAGTTAATTATTTAAAATGTTATTGGAAGAAATATTTTGATTTATGAATAAGTTCCTCTCTGATCTTAAATATTTTTATTTTATATTCTGGTTAATTTAGTACTTTTTTTATTAATAAAGACATTTTCTTAAATAATTTTTGTATTTTTTTAGTACAGGATTAATACCTAATATTTACCTTCCGTGCCATCCGTTTGTAGGGTCAGTATGAATTTTATTAAATGATGAACTGTTACCTTTTTCAAATAAATAAATATGGTAATTGTGAAGTTTAGGGGCCTCCTCACCGATTTTTACTGGTTGTTCCATAAGGTATTTTCATGCGCTAAACACAAATCCGTTATAAAAAAAAGTCACTCTCAACTAGGAAAAAAAGTTATTAAGCACTAAAAACTGTTATACAGGTTAGGAAAGCTAGAGTAAAAAATAATATTTGTAAACATGCCTATGCGCAGGGATGTGAAATTGGGAAATAAAGAACTCTTATTTGAAATGTTGATAAATTGTTTATTGAAAAGTAATTGTAAATTTTAAGGACCTCCTCACCCATCATAACCTATCAGATTTTGGGAATGTATGCTCTGCGTTTCTGCTTGCTCAAGAAGTTATCAAAACTCTAGTCAATCCAACTCACTAAAATTAATAGAATTCTATTAATTTTAGCGAGTTGGATTGACTAGAGTTTTGACATCTAGATTTTTGGCATAGCAGGTATGCCCATAATGCGAAATAAATGTAAAATGTAAATATTTAAAACAAAATTATAAATACTTCATTCTTCTTTAGCCTCCTAGACACCTTCAGAAGCGATGTTCGGTAGATACAAATCCGCAACGACACAGAAAAATGACTTTAAGAAAGATAATTAGGATAAATATGCTTTTTCTATTTAACTCTAATTTCTCCCCACATTTTCCACAATCGGTGGAATTGGTTAGAAGCTTATTTTTGACAAAAAAAATTTGATAATTATTCTCTCTTGTAAATAACTGCTATAAATTCGTGCAACTTCATTATTATTAAGCAAACTTATCTGACTTTTTTGCAATTATCAGAGAGCGCTAATTATAAAGGCAATTGCTATTTATTAAGGGATTTCTTTCATATAATACTTTTCAAAAGTGAAACAGAAAATGTGGAGAGTGTTTCGTTATTTAAAAAAATGTTTCTGAATAAATAACTGATGGAAAATGTAAATAATAGATAGTAAATTTGAACTAGGCTTCATTATTACGGGGATTTACATACTCACGCATGCTCATGTTTACAAATATAGTTATTTGTGCTTGCTTTTTAACCTGCATAACTGCAAAATTTAGTGCTTAATAACTTTTTTCCTAGTTGAGAGCGGCTTTTTTAGCATAAATATGCTTTAGCGGTGACTAAACTGGAAAAATTTTTACAAAAAAGTGTCTGCTGGTGTTCGCACATGTGCACTGGCCATGTACGAAAAAGAAGACTCTTTATGTCACAAAAAAATGTCAGCTGGCGTTCGCGCATGCACAGTGGCGTGGCCATGTACGTAAAAGAAGACTGTATGTGTCACGAAAAAAGTGTCTGCAGGTGCTCGCACATGCGAAGTGGCAATGTACAAATAATAAAGAACAGATTTATTTAATGACCTCACTGTGGGACTTTATTTTTTAATATCCTTCAGCCATATCGGTCCTTAAGAAGGAATGTCAATTGAGAATTAAAAGGCAGCTGGTGCAGATGGCCGACAAGTGGATGCCTTGCGGATTACAGTTAACTCTTCCCAAAATTCTTCATCCACATTAGGGTGGTCACATTTGAAAATATTTTTAGCATAAATATGCTTTAGTGGTGACTAAACTGGAAAAAACGGTTACAAAAAAGTATCAGAAAAAACTGTCCGATGGCATTAGCACATGCGCAGTAGGGTTCGTGCCTGCACAGTGGCGTTAAAGCCTGTGCAGTGGCCATTAAAAGATGAAAACAAAGACTGTATGTGTCACAATCAAGTGTCTGCTGGTGTTCGCGCAGGTGCAGTGGCCATGTACGAAAAAGATGACTGAATGTTATAGAGTACATTACATTGATTTATCGGGTAACCTAACGTTACAAAAAAGTGTCACAAGAAGGTTTCCTCTGGCGTTCACGCATGCGCATAGGCCATGTACGAAGAAGAAGACTATATTTTGTACAGCACTTTACAAAGGTTTGTCGGATGGACCTAGGCGTCCCACGCCTTGTGGCTCTGTTTTTATCAAGTCATCATCGTCAGTGTAGCTGAAGAAGCTACATATTTTAATACATTGTAGAACGCCATCTCATTTAGTCCGACATATTTGTGTGTGAGGCTCATTAGGGCATTGTATTTGTCAGTTTTTATTAGCAGGGGTTGGCTGTACGCAGATGGAAAGTCAATAGTGGACCTCACACAGTGGATTAGTTGCTGTGATTCCACTATTGAAGTGACCAGAGCTGCTTCCTTATTGTACCAGAATATAGAGATAGTTTTTAAATCCATGATTATGTTTTGACCTGAAAATGCCAAAAAATGGAGCTGCCCCCTTATTGCTGCACGCCCGTCAATTATGTGAACCTATTATCCCCCCCAATATGAAAATAATTAACTCTTTGCACACAATTTTGTTTTCATTTATATCACCAGTAAATTTTAAACTGCTCTGCTCCGGAGCCCTTGAGTGCAAAGGGTTAAACATAACTATCATCAGTCCAGCAGGAAGCGATTGATGTGTGCAGATGTGGAGCTTTATGAGCACACACCACACTACCTTTCACATTTTTTATCACCTTCGCTGTTTGAAGGTAGGTACAAAATGTGCCCATACAAAGAAGCAAAGGTGCCCACGAATCTGGAGTGAGGGCTGCTCTCTTGGAAATTACTGTCAAGCCCTCGACATCGGAAGCAGTATGACTGATGCTCCAATGCTCATGGGTATATATAAGGGGGGGGGCTGAGGGGGCTCCAGCCCCTCCCAAAATTTTGATTTGATCGGTAAAAAGTTCATAAAACCCTTAAAAATAAATTAAATAAGATCATTTAGTTCATAAAACATTCAATTTTGGGTGTAGCAGCGTTTAAATTGGCTAAAACTCTTCCAAGATCTAAATTGTTAGTATTCCGTACACCGGAAATGGTCTCAGCCCCCCCCCCCCGAAATTTTCCCAGCCTCTCTGAAATTATTTGCTATATATGCCCATGGCAATGCTAAACTAGCCATTAAGATAACTTATATTGAAAGGGCGTTTACAATGAAGTACTGCCTTAAGCTTGGAGGGATGTGAGCTTTCTTCCGCTCCTGTCAGACGGAGGCTAAGAAGTATACTGATATTGGCAAAATTTGTGTAAAAAATATCATAGCGCTTATGGCTTTGTGTTTATAGATTATCAGCTAAACTTTTTTATAGGCATTTTCAAGTTGGAAATTGAATGAAACCACTTCCAGATGATATATTTAACCGATTGTGCTGAGAATGTTTCCTGATGTTTGAAATTAATGCAAACTAAGATACACAAATTTTGCTGATGCATTGAGTAGGGGAAATAAAAGAAAAAAAAAATATTAACCGACATGAGCAATTTTGAAGTTATTTTTTATTTTCCTACAACATGTTGAGTAGAAGAAGACTAAAAATTTCAAAAGCTTAATCCTTACGAGATGGCAACCTGCACGACCTTAGATGCCCGTGGAGTGGAGCCCGTTTCACACTCCTGGTGTCAATGAAGAGCTCCTTCATGGACAGGCACCAACTAATGTGTATCAAATTTAAAAAAAAAAATTATATTTTAATAAATTATGTTATATTATAACATTATGATGAAATTAAAAATAAAGATTATTCAATATAAGTACCTGTTTATATTTACATGATATTGAAAACCTATAGAAGTTAATCTTCCTTAAACAATAAAAATAACATTAAAAGTAGTTTAAAAAATACGATATTTGTAAAATTGTAACTTCAAAATTTTGGTTCTGCCATAATTTGTTCATTAGATCATGATTAAAGCTGATTTATCCAGAATTTTAATTGGTTATTGTTTTTTTTTAATTGCATTTAGCAGTAAAATGAGTATTTTAGTAAAACAAGGTAAGAAAATGTGAAACACTGTTATAGTGTTTCCAAGAGCGAATGTTATGACTGAGGATGGAGTAATTTCCGCTAAGGATACAATCAGTTTTGTGTTGTGGAGCTTAAAATCTTATGTTACTTCTCTTTGAGATTTTGAGAAAAATCAAAACCTACCAATAACTGCTTCTATTCCTTTACTAATGGCACAAGGGTTATGAACGGAAACGTGCTTAGATGACGCAGCTCCTGCGAGTCGGACTTTTTTTACATAGACGTTTCATGTATTGTTTATAAAATTTGTATTATTTCTTTTTATTTACCACACCCATAATAAATGCTAAATATGAGGTTTTTGAATTCCCTCATAAATATATTTAAGCATAAATTACTCCAAAAGAGGCATATGGTGAATTACTTCAAAGGGAGCATATGTCTAAACCTCAAAGAATTCATAGTGATTTTTCATCGAAACATTGTTCAGAGCAAAGGACAAAGATCGGTTGTTGAGTCCTTGTGTATCATCAACAAGAATAATGTTATAACTCAGATTTATGAATTTTCAGAAAACAGAATTTTAAGATTCAGCGTTACTTTGAAGAGGATAATTAGCTACCCGAGTTCAATTAGTCTAATTAGTTTTGAGTTCATTGTGATAAGCTCTTCTAATTTATAAATAATCCCATTAAAACTAAATTCCTATTTATAAAGTGTTTTATTTATTTATTTATTTCAAAAATAATTTTCGTTTTATAACGGACATGCTTGTAAGGACTTACCCATAGAATGGTATTCTTCATTTAATGGAGGTTATTTTTTTTTTTTTTAAATGTAGCTCAGTCAATCCATTAGAAATCACCCACTTTGAATAAAATTTGTTGTTCAACATTTTTGATTTTTTTAATTTTCTTTACCAGTTATTCATCGATACTAGGTGAGCTCAAACCTGCAGTAAAAGAATTTTCTGTTAGGGTTTTATTTTTTTGCTGGCCATTTTAAGTTTGCATTTTAATTACTTTTTGGCCGAAAACAAGTTTTACGTAAATGTATTTAACTCTGTTAATTTCATAGATATCAAAACAAAATAAACACTAAAATTATCAGAACGATATGCTCTTGATTTTTGTTCTTGCATTGTTTTTTCTAAATAGTGTTGAAATTGAAGAAAAAAAATCTCGAAAATTGATTGAAATTTAACTTAAAATGGGGGTTTTAGTGCTGCAAAATTATTATAAGGGAGAAAGAATCACCTTCATTTTTAGCGCGGTTCCTCCCTCCCCCATAGGGAGGAACCCCGCTTATAAGGTTGATACAATGAAACAATCCGGAAGTGCCGACTAGAAAATTTTGCGTTTCAGAACCCCTAGAAACCGAAAATAACGGTGGTTCAAATTTGTATATATATATATATATATATATATATATATTTGTCTGTTCGCTCTCTAAATAGAAGACGAATGGTCCGATTTTGATGAAATTTGGTACAAAAATCTGTCGTCCAATTTGAAAGGTCAAGTTCGTTATCCAGCAAAATCCGCCCACTGGAAGATGGCGTTTGGGGCGAAATTCGCGCAGAAAAAATCGTAACGCTTACGTTTTTGAGTTCATAAGCTTGTAAGTACTCGTTTTATAGGCTTCTTGGGCTAGAAAAACGAATGAAACCATTTTCAAGGCGATAGCTTTAACCGTTGTCGAGAAAATTGGAAAAATAGTTTTTGAATACCGTTTTTGGTTTGGGTACTTAGAATAACGGGATTCAGTTGAAACATTATCTGCATGTTCTACTTTCATTAAAACTAATATGTTGAAAGTTATGTTACGTTTGGAGTTAAGGAAGGGTTAGAATAAAATATTTTATGAACAGATATGAAAAGTTTTGGAAACTTCGTATACTTTCATTAATATCTCGAACACGGTTGGGAAATCGTGGTAAGTGGATTGAAACTATATGAAAGCTTACTAAATTCTCTACAAAAATGATTCTAAAACTATTTTTGATTAGGTTATGTCAATCGGAGAAATAAATGCTTAAAACTTCAAATACGTCTGTTTTGTTCTTATGAACGGGTTTTTGTCGTTCTTTTTAGCGCGGTTCCTCCCTCCCCCATAGGGAGGAACCCCGCTTATAAGGTTGATACAATGAAACAATCCGGAAGTGCCGACTAGAAAATTTTGCGTTTCAGAACCCCTAGAAACCGAAAATAACGGTGGTTCAAATTTGTATATATATATATATATATATATATATATATGTATATATTTATTATATATATATATATATATATATATATATATATATATATATATATATATATATATATATATTTGTCTGTTCGCTCTCTAAATAGAAGACGAATGGTCCGATTTTGATGAAATTTGGTACAAAAATCTGTCGTCCAATTTGAAAGGTCAAGTTCGTTAACCAGCAAAATCCGCCCACTGGAAGATGGCGTTTGGGGCGAAATTCGCGCAGAAAAAATCGTAACGCTTACGTTTTTGAGTTCATAAGCTTGTAAGTACTCGTTTTATAGGCTTCTTGGGCTAGAAAAACGAATGAAACCATTTTCAAGGCGATAGCTTTAACCGTTGTCGAGAAAATTGGAAAAATAGTTTTTGAATACCGTTTTTGGTTTGGGTACTTAGAATAACGGGATTCAGTTGAAACATTATCTGCATGTTCTACTTTCATTAAAACTAATATGTTGAAAGTTATGTTACGTTTGGAGTTAAGGAAGGGTTAGAATAAAATATTTTATGAACAGATATGAAAAGTTTTGGAAACTTCGTATACTTTCATTAATATCTCGAACACGGTTGGGAAATCGTGGTAAGTGGATTGAAACTATATGAAAGCTTACTAAATTCTCTACAAAAATGATTCTAAAACTATTTTTGATTAGGTTATGTCAATCGGAGAAATAAATGCTTAAAACTTCAAATACGTCTGTTTTGTTCTTATGAACGGGTTTTTGTCGTTCTTTTTGTAATTTTTGTCTCTTTTCCTTGGTTTTTTATTGCTTTTTATTTTTTTATGAAATGGGAAGACTTGTCCCTTGTCCTTCTGTATCAATTAGATAGGCTTTATTAGCCGTATTATTCTATATAGGCTTTATTAGGCAGGGGAATCTAGTCGATCGTGAAGAATGGTTCTTGGTCCTTCAGTATCGACTAGATAGGCTTTATTAGGCTTTCTATCCTATAAGGCCATAAGTGGGAAGGGGATTCTACTTAAACTTGAATACTTGTTCTTGGTCCCTTTGTTTTGGGAACTTTGTATAAAATAAAATATTTTATTAACAGACAAGAAAAGTTTTGGTAACCTTTTATACTTTCGTTAGTATCTCGAAAACCGTTGAGAATCTTGGTAAACGGATGGTTTCCATTCGAAAGCTTACTAAATGCTCTGGAAAACAGGTTCTGAAGAAAGTTTTGATTAGGCGATGTCAAACAGAGAAATAAGTACATATAACTTAGAAGTTTGATAAACGATAATTGATTTCGGTAATTTATACGGTTCTTTTTGTCTGTT
The DNA here is from genome assembly GCA_946811695.1 of Gonocerus acuteangulatus. Taxonomy (NCBI): domain Eukaryota; kingdom Metazoa; phylum Arthropoda; class Insecta; order Hemiptera; family Coreidae; genus Gonocerus; species Gonocerus acuteangulatus. The sequence goes on along the minus strand of OX328123.1, from coordinate 10,961,872 downwards.
TTTATTTCTTGTTATTTTGTTATTGCTTCTAGGAGGAGGATGTATTTCTGAATAAAACAGGGGAATAAATACAAATTCTTTGAACCTGTAACAGAACTGAAAACGTAAATCTTCTCTGTGTAGAGTCAGTCCGGGTCGAGATAGTAGGCCGGTTCAGGTAGGCTGTTATTGCACTTCATAAATCAAGATTCATTGTTCTCATCAAGCATTCTAGGACAGCTGACAGTTACCTTTACCTGTAGGAAGTCATACAGCCAAATTCTATACTAGAAATATAATTATATTTTGTGGTTGAATGTGGCCGTAGTTCAATAAAAAATAACACTACTTTCTCATTTTCATGTACAATTTTATTTTGTTTAATTGCATTTAAAAGTAAAATGGATATGTTTGCACTGCAAGTTAAGTAAATTAGAAATATATTCGTAGAAGAGTCTTCGTAGACCGAAACTTGGGACGGCAGAAAGAGTAATTTCTGCTTAGGTTAGTTTCATCCCTAGCCGAAAGTCTTGTTTTTTTTTTTTGTTTTTTTTTTCATATTTGTTTACATTAGGAATGATGCAAACAAAGTAATAACTGTTTCTATTCTAAGTCTACAAAATAACACTAGGGATATGAATGGAACCGCGCTAAGATGACGCAGTTCCTGCGAGTCGGACTTTTTTTCTTTCACTTACTTAGGACTACTTACTGCAGAAGTTTCAGGCTTGAGAACTTCTTCATTCTTATACCTTGCTTTGCTGTGAAATTTATTTTACCGCTAAAAGCAATTACAAAAACAAAAAGCAATAAAAATCTGAGAAAATCTTACATAAATAATCGTTCACAGCAACAAGCCAACATTTTCGAAAATTTGAGCATGGGACCATCTTACTCTTGCGACTAAGATGGTCCCATCAAAAATGACTCCAGAATCGCTTTTGTAGGAAATTTAATGAGCTTTCGAAGGGTCACTTTCCACCTACCACGATTTCCCAATCGTTTTCGAAATATTTTTTAAAATATAAAATATACCACAATCCGAAACCTTTTTTTTTTCTAATACTTCTAACCCTCCAAACGCAATATAAATTGTAATATCTTAGATTAGATGAACATCAAACGTCTGTAACAAGTTTCAATTACAAAACCCAAACTGAAAGGCAACAATCGGGGAGACTTGGAAATATTTTATGAGAAAAATATGATAAATGGAGGCCGATTGGTTATCTTTAAGAAAAACCAATATCCAGGTATGGCTATTAAGTGTTCACCTGCAAAATGAATTAGTGCAAAATTAATACAATAATATGAAATATTTGTTTCTACTTGATCTTGTCTTGGGTTCTTCCTCCAGCGGTGCTCGTTGTCCGGCCGTTATATTTCGCCCAAATCCTATTGGGCTTCATCAGACGTGTTCCTTCCTCTTCGGGGTTCTAGTCTAAAATGACACTAGTAGGTAGGGATATGCCTAGGAAAATAGTGGTAGTACCTACTCATTGAAGGCAGTTTCAGCCGATTATTTCGGGGGGGGGGGGGGGGGGAGGGGTGGTACCATTTCCGGGGTATGGAATACTAACAATTTAGAACTTGGAATACTTTTAGGCAACTAAAACGCTATTACACATAAAATAAAACATTTTTTTATAAACTAAGTGATGTTATTTAATTTATTTTTAAGGGTTTTATGACACATTTTTAACATCAAATCAAAATTTCTGGGGGGGGGGGGGGAGCTGCAGCCCCCTCATATACCCCCATGCTTCATTTTTTTTATATCATTTTTCAGAGTTTGCTAGAAACGTATTTTTGCAATATTTTGAGTACAATATCTCAAAAGGACCTAAGTAAAAAATGATGAAATCTATACATATAATACCACATTATGACGTAAACAAATTATATAATTTTGGTGACTGAGACTCAACTGGTTCCAGAGTTATAGTCCATCAAAGGTGGATTAAAATTACGTTATACTCACCCAACATTTAATTACAATTCATAGTATAAATGGATTTATCTAGTATTTAGAAGGAAAAAATTGTTAATAATGCAATCAATAATATTTGCTATTACCACAAATTTAAATATTTAGAAATATTTGGAAGAAAATGTTGTGATCTAATGAGTTAATCTTTCAAGATAGTCAGATACTCCGAATTTCTTTACTATTTTATTTCTTGGCCATGGATTATGCAAGAGGCAGATAATTATCAATTATAATTGTATCCTCATTATTATCCAAACTGCATTTTTCTTTATGTTTCCTGTATCAAAATATTATATTCATTTTCTATAGTCATTACTAGCCAGGTCTTCATCTAAATTTTCATGAAATGACTCTTCTAATTGCCTCTTTTGCATTTGTTATTTTAGCACTCTTTTCCAATAAGACCGAATTCCTTTGTTCTTTATTTAATTTAATTACCTTACATAAAGTCTTCAAAATAACGATTCACATACTGAGCTAACTTTGTATAAAGTAGTTTCACTGACTACCTCATATGCTTCAGGCATGAAGTCAGTGTCCTCTTCTATTTGAATATCTGAAGCGTCTGGCTGGTTTACGAATATTCTTGAAAAGCATGTTGGACAAAGAGCTTGTCCAGGTATTAAATCAAGATCAACATTTTTTTCCTTGGAAAGATGCTCAATAAGAATTTTTCTTAATATTTTTTTAATTGTCTTGAATGAATGAATGAATGAATGAAAAGTTGTATTCTTATTCCGGGACAGAAGTCCCATAGGAATAATTTTGAAATTACAAAATAATTTTGAATTTTACGTATAAACTTATACTTATTTTAAGTATCAGTATATAGTCTTGTTGTGTTGTGTTGTAAGTATACTCATTAGATCGCAACATTTTCTTCCAAATACATAGTTAAACTTTTTTTAAAGATTTAATTTTGTCGTAATAGAAAATATTATTGATTGCCTTATTAAAAATTTGTTCCTCAAACCTCATCAAATCAAAACTTTACACAAATCTGCTTAATAAGAAGTGATCATTCTAAAACTTATCATTCTTGAAAGAAGAAGTTCAGTAGCATGTCCAACATAATAAAATGAGAGTTGCTTTTTAGTACACTAATTACAGAAATAGTTTAAAAACAGCCTGAGAACTTTAAAATATTAAAAATTTATCTTTATAAGGATTGTTGCAAATATTTATTTTACATAATATCCCCAGTTAAACATTTGTATTCCTAAAATATTTGTATCAAAATTTCAGCTATATATTTATTACAACCCTCCTAAATAATCTTTTTAAGGCAATTATGTGGCAACCGTTGAGTCGAAGATATCAAGACAAGACCAAGAAGTTGTTTATACTAGAGTATACACAAACTGGGAAACGAGTCGAGGAGAGGACCAGCCGATGAGAGCTCGTATAGCTGGTCGAGTAACTCCTAGTAGCAGTCAAACTGGTGGCGATGTTCTAGAAATGATAGAATTACCTTCAAAATTTTCGAGAATAACAGCTATTACCCCATGTGAGGTATTCAATTACTAGATCTTATTATTTTACTTTTTATTTTTAAGATTTCTATTTTTTATACTATTATTTTAAATTTATGCCTATGATAAAATTAATTTAAATACAATTGAGTAATAGTATTGTAAGGGGCCGACCTGCAAGGAGGAGATTTAAATAGATAGATAGTTAGGAAATAGTTTAGAAAATTGGAATTCCATTTCAAAGCTTTAATTTGTACTAAGATTACTGTTACATACATAAAGATCATAAAACATCGCTAAGATGAATGACAAGTTAGATTGACCACTATTAATTTGGGGATAAGAGAATATTGGGCTCACGTACATGTACCCATCTGGGCGGACTACTCAGGAACTGGTTCGAAATGTCTGTCTGTCACAGGTAAGCTGGCCCTTATAAACCCTTCATCCCACTTCTGCTCTAGCTCGTGTCAATTTCAGACCAGCAAAGTGCTGCTCTCTACACCGCTCATTGAGATTTACCTTGTCAGGTCTTAGACCTTACGGGAATAATCTTACGTGTCTGCCACGTGTGAATGGCCCAGACACACTGACTGCTGATTCATTATTCTCCCATCTCCAGTGTTGAACATCCAACTTTTTCTCATCTTTATTTACCTACCCTAAGTCCAAGGGAATACAGGATCTTACATTATTATTTGAAAAAAATATTCCTTATGTGCGTTGGAAAGAAAGGAAGAGAAATAATGCGCTATAAAAGAACTATTTTGGAGAAGCAAAGTCAAACTTGGAATAGATATAGAGTACACATTTAAATACTTTCAGTAATAGTTATTGAACACTTAGAATGTCACTAATTGAATTTTCGAAGGTCAGGGTTTAGTCTTGGTATCTTAACCCCTGGTGTGTATAAAGTGTCTGACAGACACGAGGGAAATTCCAGTAAAGTATTTTGGCAGCAGTTAGCATCTAGAATTTAGATTTTTCGGCTTGAAATGCAAACCTTCATCAGGGCTTTAAAACAAGGAGGACAGATTTATACTAATTTTTATAGAAATGAAAGGAAAAACATTATAAATAGACAAGGATGAATGATACATATGTTAAGTGTGTATTTCAGCTAGAGCATAAATTAAAGGTGGATTGATACAGATTTAAAAACTTAAAATATGTGTGTGATAAGAATAAATATAAAATGATTTTATATTAAAGAAAATGCACACAGGTATGAATTAATATTATTATTTTCCAGGAAACTGGTAACATAATGATTGCAAGTGATAGAATTCTTTGCCTATTCCAACTAGTTACAAGAACACACGATATTTCCCGACAGAGGTTTCTTGACTTCGAACTTTGGCCAGTCACCCTTGAATTAAGTTTTAGCCCACGCTGGCTATGTATGAGTGAGGATGTAGTAGCTGCTATGAACTCAACATCTCTTCACGTCTTCAGGCTCAACAAAGGTTTTGCACGAGCTTCTGATTGGTCTAGTCACACTCAAAAAACTCCTGAAAGTAATTTATAATAATTATATATATATATTAATATAATAATTTAAATTGTTTTATTCCAAGTTGTAGGCTACTTTCAGGGTATTAACCCTTACGAGGCGGCAACCCGTACAATCTGAGATGCCCATTTCACCCTCCTGGTTCCACAGGATGGCATCAAAATAGTTAAAATTTGTTTTAAAAATAACATCAAGTCAAATATCTTGACTTTGGTATAATATCTACGAAACGTGATCTCTATGTACACAAAACCACTAAAACACAAATAAGGTCCTTCCAAGGGACTGACTTCACAAAGGGACTAGCAGAGGGAAACCCCCAAATAATAGACTCTCACTACATTTTTAATGAACTCTAGCTGATACGAGTGATTAGAGCTTACAAAACGTACCACTAGAAATCATAAAAAGCTGTCAGACCGGTGGCTTTCAGTTCCGAAACAAAGAAATGGCTTTGTCACAAAAGTAGCTACCAGGCCAACGTGTATGAAAGGCAGTTGCCACGAAAGTGGCTATCAGTCTCAAATGGATTAAATAAAATACTCTTGCACTTTATCAGTTAAGAATCAGTTCCTTTCTTAGTGTGATTTACTCCTTCCACAAGATGAGGAAAATCCGCTTATAACATTGACCCGATTAACACAATCCTGAAGTGCAAATGACAAATGTTGATATTTTATAACACATTGGTTACAAAAATACTGGTCTTTCAAGATCGTATATTACAGGGTGTATCGCAAGGAGATGAAAATATTCAAGAGGGAGAAATAAGACAAAAAATGTAGTTAAACGCTGCCAGCCACAAGTTTATATCTGCTTATTTTCCAAACTTATGCCATTTTAAAGGTTAATTTGGTTAACTTTTATAACTTTCGAAGTACAGTAAACTTCCTCTATAGCGGGCATCCTGTGGTCCGGCAAGCTTGATAATCCGGCGCGGCAGGGATGTCAAGGCCAAACATGAAAAGTGCCTCTCTTCAGTTCTTATGCATCTATTCTGCGTAATCCTCACCGTAACAACCTTGTGGTGCCCGACGGGGTCATAGAAAGATTCCCGGGAAGCCTCTGTGTTATCAAATACATACTTGTTGTCAGTTCAGTTTATAGTTTCAACTGAGCGAGTATAATTCTGACAGTGTGCAATTTTATTTTCAATAAATGCAATAAAGAATAATTTTCATTTATTTCTGATCAAAAAATATTTAATGTGATACAGGTGCAATTTTTTTTTTCAGGACGTAAAGCTCAGGATAAATCGAAAGCTGAAGAACTTGATTGTCCTATAGATTTAGAAACTTTACTTAAAGAAGTAGCTAGCGGAGGTAACAAGGAGCAGTCAAAGCTGGGCAATGGCCAAATACCCGTTCTAGCAATGTTACCATCTCTTAGGTCTGGACGAGCACATGATCCTTCTAGAAATCTTAGGGCATCTCCTTTTAAGCCTCCTGGATCAGTCACTATGGGAGTAGCTATTAAAGAAATTCCAGCAAATGAGGTAAATCCATCAATAAATTTTCATATAACGTTAATTTTTTAAATGTTAATGACATATCTTCGATACAAATGCAAAGTATCAAATGTGAAACAATGCATTTTTCATTTTCAATCTATACTGATTGCTGTTGGACTGATGTACGTTGTGGCAATCTCTCAAAAATTAAAGACAAATAATTATTAATTACAGAAAATCGTGCTAACGAATGTCCATAAGGTACCAAACCATTTTTCATATTCGATACTTTGCATTTGTATCAACGGTATATCTACCATTATAGTGCCATAGTTACTGTACTTTTAATAAACTTTATGCCTTTATGTAATTTAATAAATGTTTCTTCAGAATGAAAAAAGTCCGACACAAGAACTGTGTCATCTTAGCCCATTTCCGTTCATATCCCTAGTGCCATAAGTGAAGGAATAGAAGCATATATGGATACGTATTCATCTTTTGTGAAAAATATACAGTGAAATTCCAAAGAGAAGCAATATAAGAGTTTAAGTGCCAAAAACAGGAAACTGATTGTACCCTAAGCGGAAATTACTCCATCGTCTTTCTCAACATTTGCTCTTGAAAACTCTATAAGTCTGTTTTTTCATTTTCTTACCTTGCTTTACCAAAATACCCATTTTACTGTTAAATGCAATTAAAAAGTTAGATAAAAACCCGTTCAAAACTAACAATTTCGAAGATTCAAGCACTTATTTCTCTGATTAACATCCCCCCATCGAAAATTACATCAGAACCTTTTCTGTAGAGAATTTAGTAAGCTTTCGAAGGTTTACCTTCCACTTACAACAATTTCCCAACGGTTTTCAAGATATTTTAGAAAATATACCGAGATCCAAAAACCTTTCACATCTATTAATATATATATATATATATATATATATATATATATATATATATATATATATATATATTTTATTATAACACTCCAAAAAGGGAGGGAGGAACCACATTAAAATATTATTACTTCATGTTATAATTAGTCTTTTCTTCACAAATTTTTGGTAAATGGCACAATACGTCAAATCCAAAAAAAAAAAAAAAAAGAAAAAAAAGAAAAAAAAAAAGAAAAAGAAAAAAAAAGAAAAAAAAAAGAAAAAAAAAAGAAAAAGAAAAAGAGTGGTTTCCCCAGCGAGTTCAAAATATGTATATTTTTTCTTTTTGTCACCAGCATGATAATTTGTTTTCCCGAACTCTCTGCCCTGCCATTCTGTGAAGATATTTCTTGGGCCACTGACTCTAATCCAGAGGTTGTTTTATCGGAATCAACTCTTCTTTTCTAAACATTGTGCAGTTGTTGTGTTTTTTGCGGGTATAAACCCAAGATTGGATTCTGTGTTGCTACTAGACATGCGCGCCGAGGCTGAATTTTCCGGCGGCGGCGCGCTGGACTAAAATGGTCGGCGGCGGCGGCGCGCGTGGCGTGGGCTATTTTTTTTAACCCCCAAGGGAGACGTTACAATTTAAATATATATTATATATATATATATATATATATATATATATATATATATATATATATTGTAATGATATATTACATTCTCAAAACTATTTTTAAATTCAAATAACCATCGATATTTTGAAAAGCCCGCGCAAATCACAAACCATATATACAAGTAACATCGTATTATATACGATCAAAATTAACAATATTTTTGGACAATACTGATGTACAATATGCACATATTAAATGTACATTCAGATAACAATAAATTAATTATTTGAAGTTGCAAAAATATAATTTTTACTTTCATATATAAACCAACAAAATGCGGAAGTTAGGAAACAAGGATGCCAAGCTTTCCTCTAGCAAAGCGTCAGTTGATTCTCAGCGTTGGTCGCATGCGGAGCTTGAGTCCATTAATTACTGAAGCGCAGTGTACTGAGGCTTTGTTGGAAGCGGATTGATTTAGAGGTAAAAATTGTTTTTTTTGTAGTTGTTGATTCTTTTATTATTATTTGTATGTATTTTAATATTGTTTTGTATTTCGGAATTGTCTAAGAACCAATATTATATTCTTCATTCACTCGGAACTTCTATCCCTGAGATTAAGTTAAATGAATATAATAAAACTCAATCAAGTAATTAAAATCTTTTTATCTTTTTATAAAAAATTAATCATAACATTTAATGGCGACCCAACGTGGCGCAATCATTTTATCAAAATAAAATCTTAACAATATATATATATATATATATATATATATATATATATATATATATATATATATATATATATATTGTTAAGATTTTATTGTTTATAAAAAGAATGAAAAATTTTTAATTACTTGAGTAAGTTTTATTATATGAATTTGACTTAATCTCAGGGATTAAAGTTCCGAGTGAATGAACAATATAATATTTATTTCCAGACAATCCTGAGATACAAACACCAATATCAAAAATAATACAAATGACAATAAAAGAATTAACAATTACAAAAAAAAAACAATTTTTACCTCTAAATCAATCCGCTTCCAACAAAGCCTCAATACACTGCGCTTCAGTAATTTCTTCCTCAAGGCGACACACCCTCTTGCCAGGTCTCGCGCATAGAATGAGTATCTTGAAAGTCTGGATTCTTTTGTCTTCTCACTCCGCCTTCTATGATAATTAATAATGGACTGCGCTCTGTATTCCTCGGAGGATAGCTATGGACTCTAGCTCCTCACTTCACGACTGCTGGGAATCAACTGACGATCCGCATTCCAGGGCTGCTGGGAATCAACTGACGCCTTCTAGCAGGAAAGCTTAGCATCCTTGTTTCTTAACTTCCGCATTTTGTTGGTTCATATATAAAAGTAATAATTATATTTTTTGTAACTTCAAATAATTAATTTATTACCATCTGAATGTACATTTAATATGTATATATTGTACACCAGTATTGTCCAAAAATATTATTAATTTTGATCGTATATAATACGATGTTAATTGTATATATGGTTTGTGATTTGCGCGGGCTTTTCAAAATATCGATGGTTATTTGAATTTAAAAATATTTTCGTGAATGTAATATATCATTACATTTGCACTCCTGTCTAAAAAAAATAAAAAAAAAAAATGTTTTTAGTCCGGTATAAAAGATAAATTTAAAATTGAATTTTTTAATTTGGAGTTTCGGGATACAGAACTATTAATTAGATTGGTCAGCCTGTTATTTATTCAAATTTTCAATTACTTATTTTGTTACATAATTTTTATTCATTATCATTTCTCAATTTAAATTATCATTTTTCATTGTTCATTTTTAAAACATTATCATTATCAAAACTATCTTATCCTAAACTAATATGATTATTAAATTTATGTAAAATTTTTAAATATTATTATTATCCATTAAATCTTATACTAAACTAATTTTTGTAACAGATGAAAATTCTAAACTAGTACTACATTTAAAAATTGTCCTGGATCCACTATTTATCATTAAAATCTTTTTTGCATCTGTCCGAATTATTCCTAAGGATTTGTTTTATTCTCTTTCGTGGTGGCCGATTTAATTTTGCCATTTTTTCTATCCCATTTTGATATTGATACTCAAAAAGTATTTTTACTTTATTACCAAATTTGATGTCCATTTTTTTCAGATGATTATTGTTGTTAACATTTTTATTCATTATATTATTTTGATTATTACCATTATTATTATTATAACTCATTATTTTTAAACTAATTATATGATCATCAACTAATTTTTTAATATTATTTTGTTTCAAATTCTCATCCATAACGTCTGTACTTATTTTATTTTTTAAATTATCATTAGTTATATTATTTTTAATTATTTGATTTATTTTCTCATTATTATTATTCAAATTACTCAATAATATTTCTTTAATTTTATCATCTTCATTCACTAAACAAACATACTCACTTTCATCTTTAGTTTCAACAAATATTTTATTTTCTTCACATTTTTGATCAATAATACTACAATCATAATTTAAATTATCTTTTATTAATTCACTTAAATCGTCCATATTGAATTGTGTATCGTCATTTTCGGTCATTTTAATTAAATTTTCGTTATTATTTTCATTGATCTCAATCATTTCTTCACTACTTATATTACTTTTATTAAAAAGGTTATTATTCGATTTTTCCAATTCTATCGTCTCTTCATTTTGATTTTCACCCATATTATTTAAATATGCACATAAATCGTCTAATATTTTACTTAATTCGAACTTCAGTTCTTTATTTTGTTCGATCCTATTTGCGTCAATTTTACTCAATTCGAACTTTAGTTCTTTTTTTTTGTTCGATCCTATTTGCGTCAATTTTACTTTCTAATTTTTTATTTTGTTCCAATAATAGCCTCATCAAATGTTCTAGGCCTTGAGGATGCATCTCATAATCCCTTTCGGAAGTATGATTCCCGCCATTGGATAGAATTTCCGTTGCTAAGGAACCCGCCGACGATTCTCTGAATGCTATTGCATCATCCTCCTGCAATTCATTTTCACGTGTTTCGACTATTATATTTATTTCTCCTGGTGTAAAAAATTCGTATTCCGGTGATTCTACACTATTTTCTTCGCCGTTATTTTGAATTTGTTCAATATTTACGTCAGACATTTTTATTATATAAAAAAAATTATTTTTTAAATTTTATTTTTAATATTTATTTACTGTTTTTAATTTCAATTCACTCGGCCGTCTACGTTGGGCGCCATTAAATGTTATGATTAATTTTCATAAAATTATTGCGCCACGTTGGGTCGCCAATAATGTTAAGATTTTATTATTTTAAAAAGAAATAAAAAGATTTTAATTACTTGAGTAAGTTTTATTATATGAATTTGACTTAATCTCGGGGTTTAAAGTTCCGAGTGAATGAACAATATAATATTTATTTCCAGACAATCCTGAGATACAAACACCAATATCAAAAATAATACAAATGACAATAAAAGAATTAACAATTACAAAAAAAAACAATTTTTACCTCTAAATCAATCCGCTTCCAACAAAGCCTCAATACACTGCGCTTCAGTAATTTCTTCCTCAAGGCGACACGCCCTCTTGCCAGGTCTCGCGCATAGAATGGGTATCTTGAAAGTCTGGATTCTTTTGTCTTCTCACTCCGCCTTCTATGATAATTAATAATGGACTGCGCTCTGTATTCCTCGGAGGATAGCTATGGACTCTAGCTCCTCACTTCACGACTGCTGGGAATCAACTGACGATCCGCATTCCAGGGCTGCTGGGAATCAACTGACGCCTTCTAGCAGGAAAGCTTAGCATCCTTGTTTCTTAACTTCCGCATTTTGTTGGTTCATATATAAAAGTAATAATTATATTTTTCGTAACTTCAAATAATTAATTTATTACCATCTGAATGTACATTTAATATGTATATATTGTACACCAGTATTGTTAAATATTATTAATTTTGATCGTATATAATACGATGTTAATTGTATATATGGTTTGTGATTTGCGCGGGCTTTTCAAAATATCGATGGTTATTTGAATTTAAAAATATTTTCGTGAATGTAATATATCATTACAATATATATATATATATATATATATATATATATATATATATATATATATATATATATATATTGTAATGATATATTACATTCACGAAAATATTTTTAAATTCAAATAACCATCGATAGTTTGAAAAGCCCGCGCAAAACACAATCCATGAAATACAAATAACATCGTATTATATACACTTTAAATTAATAATATTTTTGGACAATACTGATGTACAATATATACATATTAAATGTACATTCAGATGATAATAAATTAATTATTTGGTATTGCAAAAAGATAATTATTATTTCATATATAAGCCGGCAAAACTGCGTAAGTTAGAAAAAAAGGATGCTAACTTTCGATAGCATGGCGTCAGTTGATTCCCAGCAGCCCTGGAGTGCGGAGCTAGAGTCCATCGCTATCCTCCGAGGAGTACAGAGTCAAGTCAGTCTATAGCTATCCTCCGAGGAGTACGGAGTCAAGTCTATTCCCAGCAGGCATAGAGAGAAGAGCTGAAGTCTATTCCCAGCAGTTGTCAAGTGCGGAGCTAGAGTCTATCGCTAGCCACAGCGTATAGATAGCGTAAAAATAGCGTTTTTACCATAAAAATGGTAAAAATTAGAAGCAAAATGGTGAGTTTTAAGCCTTTTTATTAAGCGCAGCGAATAACAGGAGTGGGGGATCTGGAACTCTAAATTGTTAGTCTCCCCAATTTGTTAAAATAAAGTCCGACTCGCAGGAACTGCAGCATCTTAGCTCGGTTCCGTTCATGTCCCTAGTGCCATTTGATAAGCTTATAAAAGAAATAAACTTATTTTTTTTTTATATATCTCATGAATATTGTCAAAATCCTCTCGAACATCTCGAATAAAAGTGATGTTAAGGCTAAGGCGTCAGGGACACCGACAGTAGCTAACTTTTACATAGAAGCGGAAATTACACAATCCGGCTCTAATTCTAAAGCAAAGCTCTATAAATCAATTCAAAATATGCCTAATAAAGCCTTTTCTAGTGGCTACAGAAGGATCAAGAAGAAGTACTCAAGATTGAGAAGAATACCATGCCTAATATAGACTGTATAGAATAATATGCAGAATAAAGCCTATCTAGTAGATACAGAAGGACAAATAACAAGTCAGGCGGGGGGGCTGAGGGGGCTGCAGCCCCTCCCGAAATTTTGAATTGATGATAAAAACTTCTCGTAAAACCCTTAAAAATAAATTAAATAAGATCACTTAGTTCATAAAACATATTTTATTTTACGTGTAATAGCGCTTTAGTTGCCTAAAACTATTCCAAGCTCTAAATATTTAGTATTCCATACCCTGGAAATGGTCTCAGCCCCCCCCCCGAAATTGTTTTTATATACGCCCATGTACAGAAGGATCAAGAAGAAGTACACAAGATTGAGTAGAATACCCTGCCTAATATAGCCTATATAGAATAATATGCCGAATAAAACCTATCTAGTAAATACACAAGGACAAATAAAAGTCTTGACGAATAACAAGTCAAGAAAAAAAACTTTATTTAACAAAATAAAACAAAGTTTAGTTGCCCAACTACAATAGAATAATATACCTAATTAAGTCTATGGAGTAGACACAAATGGACCAAAAACAAGTCTTGTGGAATATTGTTTTTTTTCTAATTAAATACTTTTTATCAATATTTAGTATATAACCTTTGTTGAAAACTATTGATTGCTAATTGATGAATCGGTTTACAACTAAGTAGTCTTTATGAATATTTAGTATATAACCTTATGTTTGGATCTGAGTTTTTGGGGTGCTCTCCGCCTAGGCTTTGTATTTGTGTCAGCAGATACCTGGGGTATATTTACAGCTCTTGAGGATTAACTCTTAGCAGGTAAATTTCCTGCGGCCCCCTTGTTTCTACGGGCATTGAACTGCCATATTCGCTCATAGTATCTAACCGTTGTGAAGTTTATTTTTTTGGATTTAGGACTTAATATACATATGTAGACTAAATCATAGCAAGAAGTAATCCTCCGTCGTCGGTTCTTAACTATGTAGACTCGCTAATGTTATCCAATCTTAGATACATCGTATTTAAAATCCACAGCAAAAACACAACATTTCATCAGAATCCCCTGCTGAATAAAACTTATATAGAATAATATGCAAAATAAAGCCTATCAAGTGGATAAAAATAGAGGAAAAAAGCCGTTCGTGGCGGTAGAAAATCTTAAAAGTATTTCGCTCAGAAATCTCCGAAATATTGTCACTAATTTTACGTATCCTGTTTTATAGCCAAATAGATTTATATTCTATAATCAATAAGAAAAACCTACTAATAATAAAAAACTATGGGTAACAGATGAAAATAGGGAATACCAAGAATAATTCTAAAGAACGAAATCAACACCAGTACTGTAATCTAGATATTCATACGGCATCTTCGAATTCTAACAAACAAAATATTGATTCTAATTATACGTATCCTGTTTTATTGACAAATACATTTGACTACTATAAGCAATTAAAAACACTAGGGAATATGCCAAAGAACTCGGAGTAGGAGCCTCGACAGTTTCAAGACATTTGAAGGAAATCGACAAATCCAAAACTGACATTTCATACGGTACAGCCTGATATATTTTTAACAATGAATTGTTTTTCTTATTTTAATTAATCTGTTTTATTGTCAAATACATTATCCAACTTTAAGCAATTAAAAAATAACAAGGAATAAAAACAAACAAAAAGAACCGTTCGAATAAACGAAATCAATTACTTCAAAGTTTAAGCACTTATTTCTCCGATTGACATAGCCTAATCAAAAATTGTTTCAGAATCTTTTTTGTAGAAAATTTAGTAAGCTTTCGCATGGTAACCCTTCGTTTACCAATATTCCTAACCGTCTTCGAGATATTAGGGAATGTATACGAAGTTCCCAAAACATTTCATGTCTGTTAATAAAATATTTTATTCTAATCCTTCCTTAGCTCCAAACGTAACCAAAATTTTAACATATTAGTGTTGATGAAATTCAAACATGCAAAAAATGTTTCAACTGAATCCCATAATTTTAAGTATCAAAATCAAAGACAAAAAGAACAGTTCGAATAAGCGAAATCAATTACTTTAAAGTTTAAACACTTATTTCTCCGATTGACATCGCCTAATCAAAACTTTCATTAGAACCTTTTTTGTAGAGCATTTAGTAAGCTTTCTAATGGTATTCTTCCGTTTCCCAAATTCTCAACCTTTTTGAGATATTAAGGAAAGTATACAAAGTTACCAAAACTTTTTTGTCTGTTAATAAAATATTTTATTCTAACCCTTCCTTAACTCCAAACGCAACTAAAATTTCAACATATTAGTTTTAATGAACGTAGAACATGCAGTAAATGTTTCAACTGAATCCCATGATTCTAAGTACCCAAACCAAAAACGGCATTCAAAAATTATTTTTTCAGTTTTCTCGAAAACGGTTAAAGCTATCGCCTTGAAAATGGTTCCATTCGTTTTCCTAGCCCAAGAAGCCTATAAAAGGAGTACTTACAAGCTTATGAACTCAAAAACGTAAGCGTTACGATTTTTTTTGCGCGAATTTCGCCCCAAACGCCATCTTCCAGTGGGCGGATTTTGCTGGTTAACGAACTTGACCTTTCAAATTAGACGACAGATTTTTGTACCAAATTTCATCAAAATCGGGCCATCAGGGAAGCCAGAAATGAGCGAACAGACAAATATATATATATATATATATATATATATATATATATATATATATATACATATATATATATATATATATAAATATATACATATATATATATATATATATATATATATATATATATATATTTATATTTATATACAAATTTGGACCACCGTTATTTTCGGTCTCTAGGGGTTCTGAAACGCGAAATTTTCTTGTCGGCACTTCCGGATTGTTTCATTGTATCAAGTTTATAAGCGGGGTTCCTCCCTATGGGGGAGGGAGGAACCACGCTAAAAAAGGAAATTTTGCTACTTATTTTTGCTAGTTCTTGCGTTTGCTCTCTGATTACAGTTACAATCGTTCTCATTTCTTTGGCACTCCATTCATTGGAGAAAAGTAAACAATTCATAAATGATTCTTAAAAACTAAATCCATTACTTTATACATCTTACAGCCGTTTCCGGGACATTGATAAACCCCGGTGGACCAGAGGCAAGAGACAAATACCGGGACGTATGGCAAGCATATATATATATATATGTGTGTTCGCTACAAAATATCTCTACAAAAATGGTTCTAAAGACATTT
This sequence comes from Gonocerus acuteangulatus, assembly GCA_946811695.1. Taxonomy (NCBI): domain Eukaryota; kingdom Metazoa; phylum Arthropoda; class Insecta; order Hemiptera; family Coreidae; genus Gonocerus; species Gonocerus acuteangulatus. The sequence continues at coordinate 10,945,633 of OX328123.1, read as the reverse complement.
TCGATGGGGTGATGTCAATCGGAGAAATAAGGGCTTAAAACTTCGAAAGCGTTTGTATTGTTCTTTTGTAGGGGGGGGGGGGCGTCGGTTTGTTTATCTCACTTTTTAATTGATTGTTTTAAATTTACATTATCAGTAAAATTAGTCTTTTCGTAAAAGGAAGCAAGAAAATGAGAAACTTAGTGTTTTCGCAGGGTGATCGTTGTTGCGCCGTAAACAACCTTCTGTTTGAGATTTTATTTTATATTCCTAACCTTACATCAAAACCTACCAATAACTTTATGTATTCCTTTACTTAGGGCACTAGTGATATGAGCGGAACTGCGCTAAGATGACGCAGTTCGCGCTCCTGATGTCTCAAAAATGGTCAGATTTTGATGAAATTTGGTACAAAAATATTTTTCTTAATTTGAAAGGTCGAATTCGTAAACCAGCAGAATCTGTTGACCGGAAGATGGTTTTTGGAGCAAAATTCGCGCGAAAAAATTGAAACGTTCACGTTTTCGAGTTCATATGCTTGCAGGTACTCGTTATATAGATTTCTTAACGTAGAACAACGAATAAAACCATTTTAAAGCGATATCTGTCCCCGTTTTGAGAAACATTAAAACACCTCGTTTTCCAAAGTTTGGGTACTCATAAACGATTAATTTAGTTGAAACTTGGTCCAGACGTTTGATATTCATCTAAACTAAGGTAGATTTTTGGTTCCGTTTGGAGTTAAGGAAGTACAAGAAATAAAATATTTCATTAACAGACTTGAAAGGTTTTGGGATTTTGGTATATCTTACATATCTCGAAAACGGAGGGAAATCGTGGTAAGTGGAAGGTGGAAGTTCGAAGTTCACTAAATTCCTTACAAAAAAGGTTCAGATGTAATTTTTGATGGAGCGATGTCAATCCGAGAAATAGATGCTTCAAACTTCAAAATTGTTAGTTTTTTTTTTTTCAACAGGGTTTTGTCACCTACCAAACGTTTTAATTGGTTATTGTTTTTTTAATCGCATTTAATAGTAAAATTAATATTTTAATAAAATAAGGTATGAAAATGAGAAACGTATTGGTAATAGTGTTTCCCTTGGCAAACCTTGAGAAGGTAGGGGGAGTCATTTCCGCTTAGAATACTATCAGTTTCCTGCTTTGGAGCCTTAAATCTTCTTTCTCTTTGAGATTAATTTTAAATTTTTCACGAAAGATCAAAACCTACCAAAAACTGCTTCTACTACTTAGCTAATGACACTAGGGATATGAACGGAACCGCGCTAAGATGACGCAGTTCCTGCGAGTCAGACTTTTGTTTTTCTCTTCAATTGCGAGGTTTTCAAAATATCTCCTACAAATGCTGGATTTATTTTTCGAGTTAAATACCATTTTTATATACCTAAAATTATTTTATTTTCCGCTTTTTTCCAATCAAATAGCACAACACACAAGCGTTTACTCGAAGAGAAGGTAAGCCAAAAATGGCGGCAGGTCACCACGCAGTACACTCACTCGCTATTTTCCTACCCTAACCCACCCGCTACACCCTTTCGTCCAGTATTGCCAACGAAATCGGCGCGCCGACTGACTGGGCTTCGCGGCATCGCGCCACTCAAAACCCGGCGGCGGCGCGCCACTCAAAACCCGGCTTGGCGTAGCGGCGCCGGCGCGGCGCGCATGTCTAGTTGCTACTTACTGGTACTGTTCTTGTTCCTGTGCAGTCCGTCACCAATCACAGGTCTCCTTTGGGTAACTAACTACATGCTGTCTTCTAAATATCAATGATCAGATTCTGTGAGCCGAAATACATATAGAAAGAGTTGTCTGGTCAGTGGATTCACCAAAGCAAAACTTGTTTCTATGTGTTGGGATTATTGTGGGGATACATTAGAAAATATGTTTTACTATCTACTTGAGAAATGAATGTAATTAGAAATTGAGATTGATGTGTTCTTGTAACTATGAGATAAATAGATTGACTTTATATTCTCTTCTTGAAGCCCTGGGCTGAGCAGATGACAACAATGGTTGAAAGCCTTCTACAACTGGAGCTTGGGGATTGGGTAGAAGAAGAAAGCCCAGAGAAATTCACTTGTTTGGCTCTACGACCATTTTACAAAATAAATAGGAATGCTGCTGGAAAAACTGGTAATGCGGCCCTTAAATTAATACCTTCATTTGATATGAGATTTTCAGGTTTCTAAACATGTAGTCTTATTGTTTCTCATATATATGTGCTCATTTACATACATATTAAGCCTCGTATCGACATTGTGAGGCGGCTCGCTTCGAATGCCTCAGAACATATGCCTCAGATCGAAGAGGGGCTGCTCGCTTTGAGCTGCGCACTGTTTGACCTGAGTCATGAGCTTGTCAGTAAAACGGTTGCTCAAAGGTTCCTCAGTCCGAGCTGTTTGTTACGTGGAGATGGGTCTTTGTTGTCTCGTATTGTATAGACGCAAGTTTTCGCATCATGGAAATTTGAAAATGTACACCAAATTGTTAAATTGTATGAACGACACCGTTTTTGTGGGATTCTAAACATACTGAATACTACAACAAAAACAAAAGAGAAGATATGTGGCATGAATATCTATAGCAGTAAATGTTCTTGTTAAAGAGTTGAAAAAGAAGAAGTCTTGTTCGTATCTCAGGTCTGTTTCCAAAACGATTTTGATATATTTTCTTGACCCACCAACATGGCTTACGTCATTTTTTAATTATTGCTGCCATCACAATATAGTCAGTGGCAGCGATTTGCATATTGCATCACAATGAAGTTGCTATGTTACTAAATGAGTTTTGATCCAGGTGTCGCTTTTGGTGGTTCGTCTGCTCGTATAGAGCATTCGAGGTTAGTTAACATAGAACTGCGTATGCCTCAGTCTGTGGCAGATGTGGGGAGGCATACTCCATGTGAGCAGCTGCGCACTGTCGATTCTAGGCTTTTGGATAGTTACAATTGTTTAAAGATATAATTTGTGTACAAATATAAATTGAAACATAATAAAATGAAGTATATTTGCAGTCACATAATGTGTTGAATTAAATAAAAGAAATATTTTAAGTTTATGAAAAAATTGTAGGTTTTTTTGAAAATTAATGTAATTTCATACAAAGCTAGAATGAATTTAAAAAATATTGTCATGAAGAAATTTTTCATTGGCTTATAATTTGTAAATTCTGGTTTTTAATATTTGATTTTCAGGAAAACTAAATATTTCTGCCTGTGTACCTGGAGAACTATCATGAATTTAATTCTAGTCTTAGCATGCAAAGTGTTTAAATAACAGAGTGTAACTAGATAGCATTTAATATTAGTGGCATGAATGATATTGAAAAATATGATAAATCCTTAGAGCTTCTGTTTGTAGATTGTTACATAAAAAATAAATATATATTTTGAGTTATGCCAAGTTTATAAGAGCTTAGTATTTGTCATTAGTGGTTGTCAGCCAAGCACTTATGTTATTTAAGTGCTTGGTAACAAGTGGCAAGTTCGGTAAACTCCCCCACTACGATTTTACTGCGCAGATGCCCTAATAAAGCGTTAAACTGGTCAGATTCTCATGAAACGTTTGTACTCCTTTTGATCTTCCGTTGCCAGCTCCGCTAAAAGTTGTGCTGAATTGCCAATAGTGTCTCTTTGTGGCAATCACAGTCTGGAACACAACCACTTTCCTTTCTTCAATTCTTCTTTTAGTTCTTCTATAAATGGCAATAAAACAACATTTAAGGGGAGTAATGGTACTTTGTAACTTTTTTTACATTTTTTTTGTGGTCTTAAATGCTTCCTTAACTAATCAAAAATGATATCCAAGAGCATTATTTAGCGGAAACGTTTTTAAATGCCTTTACACTCATTGATACCGGCCTTCCTTAAATGCATTTCTAAATTAAAAACCTTTTTTTTTTTTTTTTTTAATCCTTATTAAAAGAAATCATGAAAAAAAAAAAATGAAAAAAAGTACCTACGTACTTCACTAGATTTTTCCTTCTTCTTTCAAAATAATTTTAGTTTTTGTTCTAGATTAAAAACTGCCGCCAGACACGGTGCCGCCATTTTGTTTTCAAAGAATTAATTTTTTTTTTTTTTAGATACTTTAGTATTCCATATAAAACTTATGGCACAAATAATTGAAAATATTGATTTATTTGTTATTTATATATGGAAGAAAACGACTTTGATTTTAATAACGACTCCTTAAGTAGTGTTCAATGCAGCTCAGCGACAATGCTCCATTCCTGAGCAGGTTTCCTGCTACTGATGAGTTTACTTTCTCACCAACGTTAGAACGAGTACTTGCCACTTGTCATTAAGCTCGCTTAGAGAGAGACAAGCTCTAATGCTCGACAACTACTAAGCTTGTGTAACCTAGGCCCTAAGTATGAGTTGTGTATTTCTAGTTGTTTAACTATCTGCTTTGATCGTAGAGTCGAGTTGCCCAAGACTTAGATCGCCTGTTTATTCGAGCCTAGTTGCCTTTAACTGCCTTGTTTGTACTCAGCAGGAAGGCTTCATGTATCACTTTCCAGTTGAAGACGGAGAAGTGGTTAGTTACGATTTCCTTATGTCGTGATAGCAACAATTTCTTCTATTATAATTAAAATTGTTGTTTAATATTTCACAGATGAGTCTCGGAAAATGCATTTCGGAATATAATTTCACATCTGTGGTCAAGCATGTTGTATTGGAGCCCTCTCTTCTTCATGCGATCACAACAACGGGCCTTGAAACCTATACTCTGAGGACACTACATGCCATATATGAGAATAATGAAATGGTATAGATCATGTTTTGCAATTTTTAGAATAAATTTCATTAGCTAGTAATTAATTTATAATAATAACTGTATGGAGACATGAACAGTTTATATGAATTACAATCCTTTTTACTAGTTTGGAGATATTTGGGGCTAGGTCATAATAGTTATTAAAACTAAATTTTAAAAAGAAAGCTTATTTTTATTGACGTTTCTTCTTGAATTTCAAGTCGGAATGTCGGCAATAAAAACTCATTTTTATTTTTAAAATGTAGTTTTATTAACACTTTGATGATTGATGACACCAACGTGTTGCAATCGTTTTGTTTTTTTCAACCACAAGGTGATCATTAAACTATTTTAACACTACCATCGTTTTTGATACCCCGGGTCATCAAATTGTTAACGATTATGATTTAACACTGACTGCCTCCAGAATGGTTAATCTCTACAGGAAAAATTCTCTTTTGAATGTTCTACAATCCTTTTTATATTGGACAAACTGTTAACTCTCAAGGAGATCAAATTCTACGACAATGACAAACTTAGTTATTAGTTTTATAACTTATATAAAGGATATAAAGGTTTTATCCTTATTGAAGGATAAGCCTTACCATTTGTTACATGTGATAGAAAGTCTGAAAGGTAAAAGTTGGGAGAGGAGATTGAGAATTGTGTGGTGAAAAGGATAGTCAGAGAATAGTTTATTTATTTAAATTTTAATGCCCATTATAATTAACTTAGAATTTTGGGATGGGTTATCTAAAGGTTACCACCCTTTTCTAGCCAGGATAGGGCTGATGCCTTTTCATTTTAAAAGCCACCACTCCCTAGTGGGAATCAAACCGACAACCCTTGGTACAAAGTGTTAATCAGAGAATAGTTCAAAACATTTTGAGAGTTTCAACACTTAAGTCTCGGATGAGGTAGACCCCAGGGATTAAGGAATGTTAGGCGTGAAAAAAACTGGATTAGTAGCCAAAAATGGTTCTAAGCCTTCGGTTGGATAAATTCTTGTAGAGCGACCCAGGACTTCAATTCCGAACGCCTGAGTGCCTGCACAACTGTCCACTTAGAAAAACAAAACAGAAAAAAACGTATAAATACTCTCGTCAATACTAGAAACTTCAATTATCATTTAACTAATCCATCACAGAGACATAAATTTTAATAGTTAAATACCAGAAATGATTCATTAATAACATATTTTTTTTAAACTCTATTCAAAATGTCAACCAATATTATTTATATATACATGTTTTATGTATTATGATAAGTATTTATACAAGGATAAATATATGTGTAGAACCTAAGTTGAAAACTAAGATGTTCTAGGTAGTTGGTAACAGCTTATTCAGTCTTCATTTATTTTATATTTAATTTTTGTTGTTGTAGAACAACAAAAATTAAATATAAAATAAATGAAGACTGAATAAGCTGTTACCAACTACCTACAAGGATAAATATTCATTGGAATTTCAAAGAAAGCTTTTACGTTGAAAGAAGCTTATAAGTTTTTAGGAAGGCCCTTCAAACTGCCTTAAAAATGATTGTTATAATTATGAATTGTGATATACAGTGGAGTCTCACTTATACGAAACTTACTTATGAGAAACAATTTTGCTTGAAAACAAAATAAAAATACAGAAATAAATTGATGACAACCCCAACAAAACAAAAATATACATAGCTAAATGGTTGAAATTACCTTTGTCAACCCTTGCGACTATTATCGATAACAGTAAAGAAATCAAGGGGAATTTTGTGATATGAAACTTGAAAATATAATACTGTACAAAGTTATCCAACAACAAAATATGTAAAAACAATAAAATTGTGACTTTTTTTATTTAGATTTTTTTTTTTTTTTTTTTTTTTTTTTTTTTTTTTTTTTTTTTTTTAACAGTCACGAACCTAGTACTGTTCAGTTACACGAAACATTTTCCATTCCCCTTCACATTCGTATAAGTGAGACTCTACTGTATTTGAGGAATTATTCTGTTTTAATGGTGATTTTTGTTATGCTGTACTTATTTTGAAGGATTGTGATTTAAAAATCTTTGTTTTTATTTATTTAACTGAATATATAATAACAACATTTATAATTTTCTATATTCTAGGAAGCGTGTCCTCCAGTTGACGAACCAGTCTGTCTTTTAGGCCTTAGGCCTTTTCTTGGAGTTGTGGGCCTTCTTTTAACTAAATCTTATGTTGTTATTCTATCTTCTTCTACTGAAAGTAAATCAAAGTAAGTCTAAATATATTAAACATAGAAAATAATATATTTAGTCAGATAAATAATATATGATATCTGTTCCGAAGACACCATACATATATTCTTATGTATTTCGACATGCTGAATCCGAATCCGGAGTCCGTTTCACTCCAGAATGTCAGGTTGAAGGGCATTTGAGGGTCAAATTTCGAATGGAGTCGTTTAAGAATAAATAAGTAGAGCTTCCATGATTTTGAGGGTCGTTGAATTCGAATTCGGAGTCTGTTTCAACCCATCAGGGCAAAATCAAGGCCGAATTAAGGGAAAATATGTTTATTTTGAAAATAAAATAAAATAAAATAATAATGAATTTTTGACTGCAGATTCTGAAAGAATGGAAAATTTTACCTCCAGACATGTGTTTTATTTTTTTTCTATTATGGTCTTCATGGTAATTTCAGGTTCACTTTATGTTCCTATACAATACGATTATGTTGCTTCATAGGACTAGATTACTGCGTTAATAAGTTCTGGGGGTCACTTACTTTGAATCCGAGGTCAGGTTGAAGGTCATTTCATGACGTGATCCGGTTCATGACCTCATAAGCAGGTTTCCTCTCTATGGAGGGAGGGGGAAACACACTTAAAAGCTAAGGGTGCCCATACACGGTGAGGAATATCTCCTCGCACGGGACATCCTTGAGGCCAGAGTTGAATTGTACAGTCCATCGAAGTAGAATGATAAAACCAATAGATTAACTGTGCAGACCAATGAGCCCAGGACTGTGCAGGCCCGGCCTCATGTGTGTCAACAAGAGGATATTTGCTTCACATACAGTGGGTATACTATAACTGGACTGTGCAGTCCAAGCCTTGAGGTTTATTAACTGACTGTGTGTGTGCTAGACCCGTTCAGTCCAAACCTTGAGGCCAAACTGTATAATCTCTGCCTTGAGATTTGAACTGAACGAGTATGGCCTCCTTAAAATATTTCTTAAAATTCCTTAATTTTCATTTTTTATTGAAATACCAAAAGATGAAAATAATAAACATTTTTTTACTGATTTAGACTTTTACGTGTCTATGACTTATACGTGTGTGTGTGTGTGTGTGTGTGTGTGAGTCCATGCAGCTATCTATGTACATATTATTCCTTACTATGTATTATGTACTAATTATTAATATAAGATTTGTAATGTTTCAGGAGAAACCCGCCTATAGGAGATTTGACTATTTACAGCTTAAAGTTACCGAACGTTGAAAGTCTGTACAAGGAAATGATGTATATTGCCTCTGGTCATAGACTTGTTTGTCCATCGGCTTATATTCAGCTGTTGACTGAAGCTCATGCTCTTATCCGTTCCACTATAAACATCACACCAAGCCTCCAGCAACAGCCTGTACTTGGACAGCATCTACATCTATATAGGGAGTCTTGTGCCTTCCTTTCTGATTATTATCTAACGTAAGACACTTTGTATTTACTCCTAACATATTTATTTTTGGTATTTGTTGAAATTGAAAATTTCCAACTAGATTACTACTATTGGCTTTATTAATGACATGTAAATATTTTTGGTAGGAAATTTATTAAGCTTTGAAATGGTAATTTTTTACCTATACCAATTTCTCAACCGTATTTGAAATATTAAACACAATGTTTGAAAAATTCAAGAATACATATTTCTTCAATAATTTCGTTTCTCCAAACATTACCAACATTTGGGATCTCCCCGTGGTCCAGTGGCTAATGCCTTGGATTCTCATGTGGGAGATGGGGGTACAAGTCCCGCCTCCAGCAGGGATTTTTTCCATTTGAGGGTCCGTTGAGAGAATTCACTGCTGTGCATGGATGTTTACAAAGGCTGGTAACCACTAGATAGATCAGCACTAAAGGACTAGACGTCAGTTTGGCACAAAAAAAACAAAAAAAAAACGGACATCCAACCTATTCTCCGATCCTTATTCATTTAGCCTAAGTCCAAGAGAACATTATATATTGTAGCGATTAATATTATTTATAATTTAATTTAATTGAATATAATAAAATTGGATACTTATTTTACACAAAATCTCGGGTCGTGATACCTTTCAGCAAATTAACGCTTTCAGGGCCGATCGCTTCATAAAAAATTTCCATCAGGGCCAAGTTTTCTTTTTGTATAGTTATTTAGGCAAACAAATAAATAAATAAGTAAGAAACTTTTGAAATGATGTACTTTTAGTGGATTAATTAAAATTTAGTTAAGTGTCAAATATGCGACGACAGTCGGCCTGCTGAAGGAATTTTTCTGGCGGATTCTGTATGATACAATACCAGGTCCACAAACCTAACCGGGAATAACGCAATGAGGTCCCAAACCAAATACGAAGGGTTTAGGACAAGGCCCGGAGTAGTGGGGATAGAAAGAAAGGCAAGCACACGCCACGATGCTGGGCCCGGAGAACACATCTCTCGGACCCATATGCCACGACACTGGGCCCGAACGTGTTGAGACTTTTTTTTTTTTTTTTTTTTTTTTATCTACGGCGCATCTACATCTAGGTCATTAGCGCCGATTAAGACTTATTAATCGTGAGTTTGAAAGACATATACGAAAATGGAGTCAACAATAAATTATCTTACTATTACTAAATAATACAAATGCACACTATATAACAAAAAGTCCGACTCGCAGGAACTGCATCATCTTAGCGCGGTTCCATTCTTATCCCTAGTCTCATTTGGAAAGATTAAAATAGAAGCAGTTATTGTTTTGGTTCCACTTTTCTTGAAAGGTCTTGATTTATGATCTTGATCCTGGATTGGTCGGCCAACCCAAGTAAGGCTACCGCTAGGCAGTTGAAAATTGTCACAAGGTCTTCGAATCTCTCTCGAAGCTATATTTCTAACAATAAATTGTTTTTCTTATTTTACTTAACCTGTTTTATTGTCAAATACATAATCCAAATTAAAAAATAACAAGAAATAAAAACAGCCGAAAAGAACCGTTCGAATAACCGAAATCAATTACAATTTTAAGCACTTATTTTCCGATTGACATCGCCTAATCAAAACTTTCTTCAGAACCTTTTTTTTAGAGCATTTAGTAAGCTCTCTAATGGTAACCTTCCGCTTACCAATATTCTCAACCGTTTTCGAGATATTAAGGAAAGTATACAAAGTTACCAAAACTTTTCAGGTCTGTTAATAAAATATTTTGTTCTAACCCTTCCTTAACTCCAAACGTAACCAAAATTTCAACATATTAGTTTTGATGAAATTTGAACATGCAGAAAATGTTTCAACGGAATCCCATGATTGTAAGTACCCAAACCAAAAACGTTATTCAACAATTATTTTTCCAATTTTCTCGACAACGGTTAAAGCTAATTCTTAGAAAAACTAATGAAACCATTTTTAAGGCGATAAAAATGGTTTCATTAGTTTTTCTAAGCACAGAAGCCTATAAAACGAGTACTGCAAGCATATGAAGTAAGCGGAACGATTTTTTTCGCGCCATTCCGTCACCACTCGTCCATTATCAGCTGGACAACCATCCATTTGAAACCAGAGTGAGTTAATATTTGGTAGATAGGCTTGTGTAATAAACGTCATGTAGTGTGGGAAGGATGGGACATCTCCATCATCGTGTGAAATCAAAGAATTCGTTCAAAATGGCTTCTTCACGCTAAAGGACATTTATTGGTTTTGACTTAGAAATCAGTAAGAAATAGATTTAAATTGATTTTTTTCTAAAACTACGAGGTACCATTTTGAAGCTTATTAAATAATGCAACTTTTGAGGCCGAGGCAAACCTCTAAGTCTAAAAATAGACGATTAAGAAAATATTGAATAATTTAATAAAAAACTAATAATAAACATTCTCATCTACATGGCTTTTAATATAGCTCTTAATTTACATGGTAATGTAATTCTAATGTAGATTCTAAAAATGTTGTCGTTATTTACGATACATTGGTCACAAATTCTGAAAACTCAGTTTTTCTCTAAAAAAGCCAGCAGTTTTTAAAAAAGACAAAAGTTTGAGTAGCTCCTCTACATTTTCAGATAGAATTCTCATTTTTGCGCCCCTGAACTACAAAAGATATGCAGAATAAACCCCTAAAGTTATGACATCTCAATGTGGGACACCCTGCATATTCCGAAATTTTATTTCCTTGATTTAGGGAGGTTTAATCTATGGGTGAAGCAAGAAAATTGATGATGATACTGCGATAACAAACAAATTGTTCTGCTATAAGTCTGTGGTTGAGACCTTGATTAGTTTATTTCCTTCTTAATGATGAACTACAATGTTCCAGGTTTTCAAAAATATTTTATATTCCTTTTTTTTTTTTTTTTTTTTAGATGTGAGACTGAAGAAGACTGGGAAAAAGGGTATAAATACAGTTTGATGGCAGGGCTCAGTCCAACAATGGTCATGGATAGACTGAAAAAGATTGAAGCAGATGCTATAGAGGTATTGACATTGCTTATACGTTTTTAGTTAACTTGTATTAATTAACCCTTTACGTTCCAAGAGAGTTGCACAGTGGAAGATACTCGAGCCTTGCCTAGGGCCTCTTATAAGGGTTACTTTGGCCTCTCCCAGCTCATAGCGCCTCGACTTTCAGTGAGCTTCTCCCCAAATTAAAACTCGTCTTTTATCAATTTCATTTTTGTTTAGCTTACTATCATTATTAATTTTTATTTATCTTGAATTAATTTTTGAGTTTGAATTATTTTTAAGTTTAATAACTGTGTTAAAAAAAACGTTATAAACTTTATATTGTATGTAATATATACTCAATAACTATGTCCAGTAAGTTTCCTATCCTCATTTTTAATCCGCGACTTCGGACACAACAAGAGTTAAAAACTTACTTTTTTTTTATGTATGCCTGAATAGCTCACGTGGCCAAAAACTTCATTCAAATACCCTCTAGTGTCAGGCAGAAATACTAGAAGTATGCTACGATAGCTCTAGATAGCTCTGATGTCGAGAAATGAGAAGAGAAAGATCACGAGAGAGCTCTCGACTGCTGGACAAGTCAACGGTATGTAGGGCCTGTCTTTCCTCTGACTTATAAACAAGTTAACTGTCTGGGTACAGAGAACCCAGCCTATCCTCAGCAGCTGAAGCAGTCAACAGGTCACAGAGCCCAGCCTCTCCTCCACTTCTGGAGCAGTCAACGGTACACAGAGCCCAATTCTCCTCAACTGCTGGAGCAGTCAACGGTACACAGAGCCCAGACTATCCTCGGCTGCTGGAGCAGTCGACGGTTGAGAAAGGGGATTCAGTACTGGGGAAATGAAATAGGATTTCCACATGGATGGTAGGGTTTTTTGGGAAGAAATTAACTAATTATATTCTAGTTTTAATTTTTAGTATTTTTTCCTTTAAAATATACATTAAAGTAAACAAAGAATAAATTAATAATAGAAATGTATTGGAAAAAATTATTTTTGTTAGTCGCCATAGGAACGAAACCCTTGTGTACCATTGTCCGGACGTAGCCGACCCGTTACAGTTTTAGCGTCTCACTAGGCCATAGCTAAGACATATCCATGTCAATACATAAAAGAGTGCATAAGCCTAAATGCAGTTTAACCTTAATTTATTGAACCTCAGTATAACGAATTCCTCAATGTATAAAATGAAATTCCCTTGAATTGTCCAAAATATAGGATCTACCCGTGGTCTAGTGGCTAACGCCTTGTATTCTCATGCGGGTACAAGTCCCGCCTCCAGCAGAGATTTTTCTCATTTCAGAGCCAGTTGAGAGAATTCTCTGCTGTACTATGGATGTTTAAGAACACCTAGATGCAGATGTGCCATTAAAAAAAAAAAAAATTGATATATTCTGCATACAAATAATAATAAATTGCTTTTTACTACAGGCTGGTATTGTAGTGAGCACTAAAGAAGGACTTGGCCATTATTTAAAAGTCTGTTTGATTCGATGTGATGAAGATTCGAGTCTTCCTTCTGGTGCGCTGAACCGGCTACTCGAATTGGCTCAAGCACCTCAGAGTGACTCTAAAACTTGCCTTGTTTCGACACTAGTTTTACAGTCTCCATTGCTTCGACAGTTCTCTACTGAGACATCTATACGAATCATTAAGAAGCATATTAAAGAGAGGTATTAATTTTATCATTAATTTTTAAAATAATTTTCATCATATTCTATGATAATGAAAGTGATTATTAAAAAAAAACACACACACACACAAAAAAAACAGTCCTTTACTTACTTACTCGATTTACTTACTTTCTTACTTGATAATTACATGAGAAGCTTTTTTGGAGAGAATTTAGTAACCTTTCGAATGGCCACCATCCACTTACAACGATTTACCAACCGATAGAGATATTATAGAAAAAACACCAAGATAGATAACTTTTCATGTGTATTAATACATTTTTTTTCTTCTAATACTTCCTTACCTCCAAACGCAAACAAAATAAATATCGTAGATGAATATCAAATAAATCAAATATCATTAGATGAATATCAAACATCAGGAACAATTTTCTGTTTACAGATATCGCTTTAAAAATTGTTTCCTTCATTTTCCTACGTTAGGGAACCTGTAAAACAAGTACCTGCAAGCATATGAACTCGAAAACATAAGTGTTATGATTTTATTCGCAAAACCCATGTTCTGGTGAACGGATTCTGCAGGTTAACAAACTTGACCTCTCAAATTAGCTAAAAGATTTTTGGAACTGTGCTAAAAATGATGAATAATTACTTCTGTTTTAGCAGATTTAAATTATTTTAAGATTATATGTTTCTCATTAGTTTTCTTGCTATAAAACTAAAATTATGGCTGCTTGCCGCAAACTTACATTTTGGTCTGAAGAGTGACACTTTAGATTACATTTCACATAACTCATACCCTCTGCTTTGCGGGGATTACGTCCGTAATCATAGAAAGGTTATGATTACAGTTGTAATCACAGAAAAATAGTTAATTACAGAAACTGCTGTGATTACAGTCGTAATTACAGAAAAAAAGTTGTGGTTACGTTTGCAATTACAAACAAAAAAAAATTGTGATTACGATTGTAATTAAAACCAAAAATGTGATTACAAGTGTAATTGTGATCACTCTTGTAATTACAATTATAATCATAATCACTCTTGTAATTATAATCGTAATCACTCTTGTAATTACAATTATAATCATAATTACTCTTGTAATTATAATCGTAATCATATCTTCAGGGTCTTTGATTATAATCGTAATCACATCTCGAAAGCCTGTGATTATAATCGTTATCTTCATTATGATTATGATTATGTCCAGCTCTGCCCAAGTTTTTTGAAATGTTAATTGTTTGTGATAACTGTTTTATAGGATAGTGTGTTGTAATCAACATTTTTCAATTTTGAGTAGTGACAATGCTCTTGCCAATGAGTATTATGTAGACTAATAATTTAATATTCATGAAAAAGTATGTTTATTTCCTATCTTGAATAAGTTAATTCCTCTCTGTTTCAGTGGCGGGGAACTTGATACACAAGATGCTCTAGCTCTTTGTGTCCTTTACATAGCTCGAGGGAAAATTAATGACGCTGGCCATGTTTTAGATCTCATTCAAGATGATAATTCAGAATTAATTGATCTTCTTCTGGAATATTGGACTCTTCTTTTTGATAGTACTAAGCAGGTTATGTTTGTTCTATTTTAAACTGTCTTATTCAGTTAAATGTGTTACAGAAAAACTAGTTTACCCGGATTAACTGGGACCAGGGCCGATCCGAGTTAATGAAAATCCGGGTTATACAGAGAATGACGGAAAAACAAAAAAAAAAAAAAATAAAAAAAAATAAAACAACAACAACAACATATAAATCACCAACACATTTTTATTTGAGTATAGAAATTATTATCAACACACTTTCACCTAAAAATACATACACTGTATGAACTATGAAGTAAAAAAGGCAGTGCGATCTCATTTGGGAATGTTACGACTTTACTCTCGAAATACACCATCTATCTCTCTATGTTTGCTACTGTTTCTACATGGGTCATAACCACCATAAACTGTCCTAAGAAATCATCTTGAAACAAAAGCCTTCAATGCGTTTTCTGTTCTTTTTCCTATCAGATACGGCCGATGTTCCTACTTCAAACTCAGCAGGAATGTTCTTTAACGATTCTCCCTTATCAATTCTTGTCAATGCTTCCATCTTTTTTTCCATAGTCACAACAAATTTTCGTTTTGTCTAAATCGTGGACAAGGAGCAAACGAAACAGCAAAACGATATTGTACCTCGACCAAGATGCTAGGATAACTCGTGTACATTAACCTGGGAAAACTCTTGTAATTTACCTACTGAGAACAGCAATTTATCAACTGTAAAATAATTCTTCATTGCTGAACAACATAATTTTGTTTTCAAAACTGGTCCGGGTTATCCGGACGTGTGGGTTAATGAGGTTTTACTGTATACTCATTTAGATAATTAATTTTTTTAAGAATTTTCAAAGGCTTTTATTTATTTTTTACCTAAAGCCTCATTGATTTAAACAGCATGTTCAAAATATCGATAAAAGAGAGAATAAAACAGCATTGGCTTCTAATGCTATAAAATATAAACGTAATTTTTGAAAACATTAGCATATTAGGGAAAGAAAGAAATAGAATGAAAAGAAAGATCATGGAAAATATCTATATCATAAAAAGTCCAACTCGCAGGAACTGCAGCATCTTAGCGCGGTTCCGTTCATGTCCCTAGTGCCATTTGATAAGCTTAGAAAAGAAATAAACTTATTTTTTTTATATTTCTCGTGAAAATTGTCAAAATCCTCTCGAACATCTCGAATAAAAGTGATATTAAGGCGTCAGGGACACCAACAGTAACTAACTTTTACAGAGAAGCGGAAATTACACAATCCGGCTCTCATTCTAAAGCAAAGCTCTATAAATCAATACAAAATATGCCTAATAAAGCCTTTCTAGAGGATACAGAAGCATGGGCGTATATGAGGGGGGGGGCTGCAGCCCCTCCCGAAATTTTGAATTGATGATAAAAACTTCTCGTAAAACCCTTAAAAATAAATTAAATAAAATCACTTAGTTCATAAAACATATTTTATTTTACGTGTAATAGCAGTTTAGTTGCCTAAAACTATTCTAAGCTCTAAATATTTAGTGGCTCTCGGACTGAGGTAGGAACTGGTGCTGCTGTAATAATCGAAGGAAAGGTTTTCAAACAGAAACTAGCAACAGTATCTAGTTCATATTCTGCTGAGTTGCAGGCAATGTTGTTAGCTTTGTACAATATAAAGGATACTCAAAAGAAAAAAGTGATTTTGTTTACAGACTCTTTGAGCTCACTACAAACGATACATAATACATTCAATGCACACCCTTTGGCAACCAAAATTTTAAATGAAATTATTCGATTACAAAATTTAAACAAACATGTAACACTGGTACGGCTACCGGGGCACGTAGACATTAAACAAAGCACAGACGTTGACATACAAGCCAAATTGGCAACCACACTACAGAACATAACAACAAGTGAAACAATTTACGAGGACCTAACGACATATTATAGCAACCAAATACTTATTCAGTGGCAGACAGCATGGCACAACACTAACGACAATAAACTACAACTGATTAAACAAACAGTGGCAGAATGGCCATCCAGCAGAAGAGGAAACCGGAGAGAAGAGGTAGTTCTAACTCGACTCCGAATTGGCCATTCTCTACTTACTCACGGACACCTAATGACTAGACAAGACGCACCAACATGTAGACAATGTAACCAACTCTTAACTATAAGACATATACTTACAGACTGTCGAAGAAGAGAACAATTAAACATACCCACTGACCTTACAGAACTCTTGTCCGATGGTAGCCATTATTTGAATCAGGTATTTAAATATTTACAAACTATACATACATATCACACAATTTAACGAACTCATGAAAATGTTAACTCTGTCATTTTTTTTTTATAACTTCCTTACTTTTATTTTATTTTATTTTTTAATTTATTTTATATTTTTTATTTTATTTTTGGCTTTTAAATCTATTTGATACTTTTTCTGAAATTATATTTATTTCCTTTATGTTATGATTATGCATTATAATTTATTTAATAATATTATCTTTTTGTTCAAAGCTGACGTTTCCATATAGACTTACTACTTTGCTAGTCGCCTCCGTTGCGATCAAGCAGTAAATAAATAAATAAAATAAATAAATATTTAGTATTCCATACCCTGGAAATGGTCTCAGCCCCCCCCCCCGAAATTGTTTTTATATACGCCCATGTACAAAAGGATCAAGAAGAAGTACACAAGATTGAGTAGAATACCCTGCCTAATATAGCCCATATAGAATAATATGCTGAATAAAGCCTATCTAGTAAATACACAAGGACAAATGAAAGTCTTGACGAATAACAAGTCAAGAAAAAAAACTTTATTTAACAAAATAAAACAAAGTTTAGTTGCCCAACTACAATAGAATAATATACCTAATTAAGTCTATGGAGTAGACACAAATGGACCAAAAACAAGTCTTGTGGAATATTGTTTTTTTTTCTAATTAAATACTTTTTATCAATATTTAGTATATAACCTTTGTTGAAAACTATTGATTGCTAATTGATGAATCGGTTTACAACTAAGTAGTCTTTATGAATATTTAGTATATAACCTATGTTTGGATCTGAGTTTTTGGGGTGCTCTCTGCCTAGGCTTTGTATTTGTGTCAGCAGATACCTGGGGTATATTTACAGCTCTTGAGGATTAACTCTTAGCAGGTAAATTTCCTGTGGCCCCCTTGTTTCTACGGGCATTGAACCGCCATATCCCCTCATAGTATCTAACCGTTGTGAAGTTTATTTTTTGGATTTAGGACTTAATATACATATGTAGACTAAATCATAGCAAGAAGTCAACCTCCATCGTCGGTTCTTAACTATGTAGACTCGCTAATGTTATCCAATCTTAGACACATCGTATTTAAAATCCACAGCAAAAACACGACATTTCATCAGAATCCCCTGCTGAATAAAACTTATATAGAATAATATGCAAAATAAAGCCTATCTAGTGGATAAAAATAGAGGAAAAAAGCCGTTCGTGGTGGTAGAAAATCTTAAAAGTATTTCGCTCAGAAATCTCCGAAATATTGTCACTAATTTTACGTACCCTGTTTTATAGCCAAATAGATTTATATTATATAATCAATAAGAAAAACCTACTAACAATAAAAAAACTATGGGTAACAGATGAAAATAGGGAATACCAAGAATAATTCTAAAGAACGAAACCAGTACTGTAATCTAGATATTCATACGGCATTTTCGAATTCTAACAAACAAAATATTGATTCTAATTATACGTATCCTGTTTTATTGACAAATACATTTGACTACTATAAGCAATTAAAAACACTAGGGAATATGCCAAAGAACTCGGAGTAGGAGCCTCGACAGTTTCAAGACATTTGAAGGAAATCGACAAATCCAAAACTGACATTTCATACGGTACAGCCTGATATATTTTTAACAATGAATTGTTTTTCTTATTTTAATTAATCTGTTTTATTGTCAAATACATTATCCAACTATAACCAATGAAAAAACAACAAGGAATAAAAACAAACAAAAAGAACCGTTCGAATAAACGAAATCAATTACTCCAAAGTTTAAGCACTTATTTCTCCGATTGACATAGCCTAACCAAAAATTGTTTCAGAATCTTTTTTGTAGAACATTTAGTAAGCTTTCACATGGTAACCCTCCGTTTACCAATATTCCTAACCCTCTTCGAGATATTAGGGAATGTATACGAAGTTCCCAAAACATTTCATGTCTGTTAATAAAATATTTTATTCTAATCCTTCCTTAACTCCAAACGTAACCAAAATTTTAACATATTAGTGTTGATGAAATTCAAACATGCAGAAAATGTTTCAACTGAATCCCATAATTTTAAGTATCAAAATCAAAGACAAAAAGAACAGTTCGAATAAGCGAAATCAATTACTTTAAAGTTTTAAGCACTTATTTCTCCGATTGACATCGCCTAATCAAAACTTTCATTAGAACCTTTTTTGTAGAGCATTTAGTAAGCTTTCTAATGGTGTTCTTCCGTTTCCCAAGATTTTCAACCTTTTTCGAGATATTAAGGAAAGTATACAAAGTTACCGAAACTTTTCTATGTCTGTTAATAAAATATTTTATTCTAACCCTTCCTTAACTCCAAACGCAACCAAAATTTCAACATATTAGTTTTAATGAAAGTAGAACATGCAGTAAATGTTTCAGCTGAATCCCATGATTCAAAGTACCCAAACAAAAAACGGCATTCAAAAATTATTTTTTCAGTTTTCTCGAAAACGGTTAAAGCTATCGCCTTGAAAATGGTTCCATTCGTTTTCCTAGCCCAAGAAGCCTATAAAACGAGTACTTAATAGCTTATGAACTCAAAAACGTAAGCGTTACGATTTTTTTTGTGCGAATTTCGCCCCAAACGCCATCTTCCAGTGGGGGGATTTTGCTGGTTAACGAACTTGACCTTTCAAATTGGACGACAGATTTTTGTACCAAATTTCATCAAAATCGGACCATTAGGGAGGCCAGAAATCCGCGAACAGACAAATATATATATATATATATATATATATATATATATATATATATATATATATATTTTCTCACTTTTTCTTGTTTCTTTTTCTGGCAGGGGGTCAATAAAGTAGTACACACTTTTTTCACTTTAACTACTTTATTTTGTATGTTTCGCCCGACATGTTTCGTGCCTTTTCGCACCTCTTCAGGGGCTTTCCTTATCAGGAAGTCCTCTCGTCGTGTTGTCTAGCTTGAGTCAGGCGTAATACAGTATTACGCCTGACTCAAGCTAGACAACACGACGAGAGGACTTCCTGATAAGGAAAGCCCCTGAAGAGGTGCGAAAAGGCACGAAACATGTCGGGCGAAACATACAAAATAAAGTAGTTAAAGTGAAAAAAGTGTGTACTACTTTATTGACCCCCTGCCAGAAAAAGAAACAAGAAAAAGTGAAAAAATATATATCGGGTCATCATTCACCAGAATTAATATATATATATAGGTTATTTTCGGTCTCTAGGGGTTCTGAAACGCGAAATTTTCTAGTCGGCACATCCGGATCGTTTCATTGTATCAACCTTATAAGCGGGGTTCCTCCCTATGGGGGAGGGAGGAACCGCGCTAAAAATAAAAAGAAAGTGGTACATAAAAAAAAAAAAAAACTGAAGTACAACATCTGAATAATATATTTCTACTAACTTATTTGACAAAAAAAAAAAAAAAAAAATGTTTTAATTAGGGGTTGAGGGGATTTATAATTTTTTAATTCTTTATTTCTTCTGGAGATTAAGTTGAAACATATGGTGCTTCGATTACACAGATTAACATTTGATCTTAAAAAAACATTCGGAGCAAAAACTCCGCTCTAAAAACCCCATAATGACCATACCGCTCCGAGTGTTTTTCTTTAAATCAAATGTTAACCTGTGCTATTGATCAGCTGACTATTTTCCACCTTATTGGATTCTTTCAGTCCATGATCAGTCTTGACATTGCCTTGAAGGCTATCCTCCTCAAGTTGAGGTTGTAAGCTTTTTTATATTTATAACATCTTCCCCTGAAGAGGCACTGAAAGGGTGTGAAACATTGGGATGAAATAAAGCTGTTGACACTATCATTATTATTTAAATTTTAACGCCCATTATTATTAACTAAGAATAATTACTAACTATTATTACTAGTGAAGTTTTATTTTTTGACCTTCCGCCTATAACAAAAACTCATTGATTTAGTTATTTCTTCTTGTTTTTTTTGGTTGCTTTAGTTTCCGCTTGTCTGATAATGTCCAGAGGTTCCAAATGTGCTTCTGAAATATATATTAAAAACAGATAAAGAGAAACTGAACTTTGAAATAATTTGATAGTGGATACCTGTTCAGGATTTTTTTCTTTCTTTCTTAATATGATCATATAATTAATTTCATGATTTGCATTTCAGGTTTTCAGGAGAAGTAATGGAGGACAAGTAGATTGGGATGGAGTGACTTTATCAGAGCTTGCTGTGTTGTTTATCGACAAGAGAGCAAAGGATCTCGCCTTTATATTTTCTTCTCTTGTTGTTGATCAGTGTACTTTACAGTTAGCTGACGTTCTACAAGTAACAAATACTTTCAATAATATAATTACATTTACTGTCTCTTCAATTTAGAAATAAATTTATACTAAAAGAGTCTAGCTATCACTCAATCAGATAAACGGAATAGTTGCTCATGTGCAAACTTGAGGGAGGGAAATTTTCCCTTCTGTTCTAGAGATGGGTCCCTCACTACTCAGCTGGATCTTGAGCTCGTTCTTTCAGAAGAGCGAGTGAGTCATGACTCAGTAAAAAAGAGCGGCGGTTCTTAGGTTAATTTAAGATTGGTAGAGTTTGGTATTTGGTAGAGATCCAAAGAGATGGGTCCATATTCATTCTCGGTTGCCCACTCCCCCCACCACCTAAACGGTTCTTTTGGGATCAAAAGAGTCAGAGAGCCAGATCCACATTCGTTCTCGGCTCTCCACTCCCCCCGCCACTCTGATACAATCTTTCTTTTCTATTCGTCTTTTCTTTTAGCGCCTTCCCTCTCTCACTCCGTAGGATGGAAACCCGCTTATTTTGTTGACCTCATGATGCAATCCAGAAGTTCCAGCTAGAAAATTTCACATTTCAGAACCAATTAATCACAAAAAAAAACTTTGTTTCAAATGTGTGTGTGTGTGTGTATATATATATATATATATATATATATATATATATATATATATATATATATATATATATATACATATATATATATATATATATATATATATATATATATACATATATATATATATATATATATATATATATATATATATATATATATATATGTGTGTGTGTGTGTGTGTGTGTGTTCTAATCAGTCCTTCCGGAGATCAAACTTGAATTGTATTAATAACAGGATTTAAAGTTATCTTTATTTTCAAACTTCATTTGGACAATACATTAAGTTTATAAATTTCTAATTATATGCAGTCACCCTTAAGTTTATAGGTCATTAATTATATACTATCACTCGAAGGTTGTTATGAGTTTATGGCAGTTATGATTTAAAGATATGTTTATGTTTAGCTTGTAACTTTAATTAGAAGAACCCTTAAGGTTATAAATTTTCCATTATATAAAGTTATACATTATCCTTTATATACTGTCCCCGTTAGTTTATGAATTTTAATTATACAATGTCCTTGAAATGTACTATAAGCCTTAAAATGTATTGATGTTTCAGTCTATTGATATTTTTGTTATGGTTTTTGAGGATTTATTAACAGTCAGACGTGTGATGTTCAAACATCTAAAACAAGGCAAACAAACATCACTTTTTATAGCTTGGTTCTCCCTTAAACTGCATACTAGTGCAAAAAAATCAAAAAGAGTAAGTGAGCCGTGTAAAAGCACCGGTTCTTTTTAGTGAGCCGCTCTTCGAGGTGTGCCGTTTTGCCCATTTCTATTCTGTTCCCTTACTGTCTAGATAAAGGCACTATTGCATTGTTCTATGATCGATAGATAGCTGTTTTATCTTCCTTCTGTATAAAATTTGTTCATTATGTATAAATATGATTAATATATACCTTCCAATATAAGTGATTCTAAATTCTTTTCTTAGGTATTTTTAACTTACCTACCTGCAAGAATGGGTTCCGGTGGTTGTGCTGTGACTCATGTGCTTCAAATATTTTTGGAAAGAGTTTTCAACGGATGGAACGACATTGACCCTAATTGGCGCCCAGATCCTAGTGACATTCCTACTCTTGATGCTCTAAAAGTAATTATTTATTCACATTATTCTTCTATTAATAGTAATCTAGCTCTGTTTCAGTCTTAATGGAAATATCAGATCATCCCATATGTAATGTCGGTAGACTGTAGAATGTGTCGATCCAAGTATTTTATTCTAGCTCTTCGACTGTTATAACAGGATTTTCTTCTTCAGTAGCCTGCAGGAGTCCGTCGTCAAGCTCTGATGGTCGACCTGTACGAGGTTCATCTTCAAGCTTGTGGTTTCTCGCTTGAAATCGTTCAAACCACCACTGCACTTGTTGCCAACTAATGACATTTTCGCCATATATTTTTACAAGTTTTCGATAGGTTGGAGCATCATTTTAGCATAAGTGGTGTCTTGGGAGATCCATTTCAAATGAAATTATAAATAGAAATGTATTTAATGCTATAACTAACAAAAAATGTAAACAATAATAAATTGAAAAGGAGGGAACATAAACACACAGAATATTAAAAACCAACATTACTTATGGGATGACCTGATATTATTGGTGATAAAAATTATTATTTTTTTACAGATATTAATGAGATCTTATCTAAGTAATATGTTGGTGAAAGCTGATCAAAAAAAATTAGAAAGTGATAAGATAGAAAAAGAAAATGTAGATGTCGAAAAGATGTTTGGTGGAAAAAGGCCACAGTTCCTAGAACTTCTACCTCCATTTTGTTGCGGTGATGCTGATCGCTCTCAGTTTGCAAGCTTGCTCAAACTTCAGGTGATGAATCTGCTTTTCTTTTTATTATCTTTCTTTTGTTCTATTATTAATTTAAAAAGTATTACCTATTTTGATTCTTAGTTAATAGAATTACCAACAGACTTTGAGAGGTTAGACAAGGGATATAGTGTTTAATATTTATCAATACATAGTCAAAGCTAAGGCTGAAAACAATTTAGACTATAACGTTGCCTGTTCAAATAGACGGTTAGATGGAGGGAAATGAGTGTGGCCTATATTCCCGGTTGAAAATTGGCGGTGAAAATTCTCTCAGTCATAACCACATCACTATGAAATTTAAAACATTTTCAGCCTTAGCTGTGGCTAAGTATAGATAAATATTATTAGGGGCTGCTGCCCCTCCCCTTGAAATCGGTAAAAATGTGTGATAAAAACCTTAAAAATAAATTAAATAAGATCACTTAGTTCTGAAAAAATAATTGTTTTTTTTCTTTTTGGTGTAATATCGTTTTAATTGACTAACTATTCCAAGTTCTAGATTGTTAGAATTCCATACCTCCCAAATGGCAGAACAGAAGGGAGAGGGCAGGGAGAGAAGTTCCCACCCAGTCATTCTTGCATGCACAATTGAACTCCTTGGTTTATCTGAACAGGCTATAATTAATAATATCATGATTGTATGTTTTAGTGCCTTTTATGTAGCGGATGGTTAGAGGAAAACGTCTTATCTGAATTAATTCAATTTGTCTGTGAATTCATACCTGAAGATATCGGATTCAGCCTTCTAGTCCTTTCCCAGCCTATGAAAGCTGTTGAAATGATAATAAATAAGTACCCAACTGTCCTCCCACAATACAACAAGGTAATTAATTTGGCCCTTCTAAATATGTGCGTTTTAAAATTACAATTTTTTTTAAATTTTGGTTACGGGCTTCTGTAGGTTAAGAATAAAGGAATGAAGCACTCCTGTCCTATCTATTAACCCTTTTATTGCTGGCAAAGGGCTCGGCAGGGCCCAACCGGCTCGATGACGTCCGTTTAGCTTCCCCCGTACCCTCGCCAATCTCTCCTCATCTTGACCTCACTACTGTTCAACTCTTTTGTCTCTCAGCATCCCATTGTTATATATTTGGAATTATCAATATATAATGCCAAATGTTTTTTTATATTGGTAATTTTATACTAAAATAAAATAAATTTTCTATCATAGAAAATAAAATCACACAGATAAGAAATTACGATATGATTAGATTATTTAGACCGACCACACAAAACAAGATTTGACAGAAAGATATAAATAACAATAGGCTTAGAGTGACAAGTCTGAGTAGGACTGTTGCGAGGCTACAACATAACAATCCAAAACAATGTTCAATGTATGAATTTACATTTTTTTTTCTTTTAATTGTTAATAATAAAATAATTGTCTAATGCATTATTTCAATTAATATATGAAAAAGATTTGATGAAATTGAAAATTTGACATTTGAAGAATCAAGTGAAACTCTATTCGTAAATAATAAAATGAACACTACTAGCAATTCCAAGAAAATGTAGATATAAAATCTCCATTACTTTAACCTTTACAACAAATTAATAGTCATTGCAGACCTTATAAATGCTCAGAAAGTATAATATAATGCATTATTTCATTACGACTATTTTATATGCCTCAGAGGTAAGAAAGTGGACAGAGGTAGTGACGTGGATTTAATGAAGCTGAGAACTCCTTATTTTCGCTAGGTCAAACTGATTTTATATGAATTAATACCACTAAGCCAGAGAAGCAACAAACGGGGTTATCAGGGCCATCAAGTTATCTCGTGGGAGCCTCAGGGGTTCGGAGAGTGGAGCACGAGTTGTCTTGTGTGGAGTGTCTGGGCCCTGCCAGTCGATCACGAGTTAACTCGTTCAGAACAATGAAAGGGTGTGAGGGTGGTATCCTGTAGAGTGTAAGGATTTTTTTTGGTTTTGAATAATATTGGATATATTTTTGTTTAAGGATATGCTTTCCACTGAGCCTGAATGGAAGCATTTGATTGCAATTCTTCAGGCAAAGGTCGATGAAGAATTGGAAGTAGATAAAGAAAATGGATCTAAACTCTACTCTCAACTTTTAGAAGGTTAATATATTTTATACAAATTTAATCTCTGTCTGTTAATTTATAATGAATTGTTAGGTATTTGCAAGAAACATTTATTTCTCCCCTTTTAGATAAAAAAGTATAATATTCAATCCTTTTGTATGAAGTACAAATCAGAATATGTATCACCCCATTATCAATCATCTTGATACATTGATGATGGTAATTGTGGCACAAATAACCTTCTACTTATAACTGTCATGGACACTTCTTAATAACAAAGCTTTCTAAGTAATAGTAAATTATAATAATTTTAAAATTATACTGATATCAGTTACAATAACTATAATCGGCTAACACCCATAACACATTGAATGCACTGGTGCTCATTACTTTACCAAAGTTAGAAAGCATTGAGCGGAGTACATTTCACTCTCCTGGTTCTTCAGGGCGGTATTAAAATAGCTGAGCCTCTACCGCTCGTCTCTTCTCATTTCTCCTAATACGCTTTCGTTATTTATTTCTTTAAAAAGTTCTCCGTCACTATTTTCTCATTCGGGGCTTCGAAACAGTCAATGGCTGGCTTAACACGTTAAGTGCGGCTGTTGTTTGGCCATACTTTCGCTGTGTGCGGTGCATGTCCCCGGGGGCATGTAACCTTCCTATCTGTATGCTCTTGTTTATCGACGTCTAGCAATCAGAAGGAAAGAGATAATTCACTGATTTTTCGCAGAATCATTGCATCTAACATCAGTAAATATACATTCAAAGCAGGAGGAGGATCTGGAAATATGGTCAAATAAAAAATTCTAAATAATTAAAAAAATGTATTTTACAAATATACGGAATATTCTATTGTTCTAATATAAGTAAATAAATTAGTAATACTTTAAACAACATTATTACAATATACATTATACAACAATACAATACAAAAAAGTACAATATTAAAAAAGTATTTTAATTTAGTTCAGATAACTCGACCCCGAATTCTCAATATTCATCCTAATAAAGGCACTCCAATTCAGACTCTTCTTTTTTTCCTTCCAGGCCCATCCGGTTTTATAAATGTATGTTGCCTTAAACTTTCTTCTCTTTGACATTTTATTTTATATTTTTAACGAAAGATCAAATCCTACCAAATAACTGCTTCTATTCCTTTACTATAGCACAAGGGATAAGAACGGAACCACGCAAAGATGACACAGTTCCTACGAGTTGGACTTTTTAATGTATAATTATCCATTATCATTTGGTTATCACTATTATTATTATTAAATCTTGTGTGGATTACGGGCAAGCACTGCACTGGATGAAAGAAGTTATTTCTCCGGTGCGGCATAAGCCCCCGGGGGCATGTATGATAAAATGCATGATTTCTCTTTGTTACTTCGCAAAACAAACGCGCTATTGGTTCCATTTGTGATTACTATTAAAATGATTCACAAAAACGCGAAAAATATCAGCCTCACTGAGGTAATGACCTTTTGAAAATGACACCGCACATAAGTTATATGCGGTACATGCCCCCGGGGGCATGCACCGCAGTTAACATGTTAAAAACGATTTATTTTTTTTTTTAAATAATATGAAGTCAAATATCTCGACTTTGGTATAAAACCCATGGAACATGATCTCTATGTACACATAAACTGGTAAAACAGAAATAAGGCCCTTCAAGAGGGACTCGAACTGTGCAAAGGGGCTGGGTAGCAGAGAGAAACCCGCATTCAATAGTCTCAAAATTCATTTTTATGAACTCTAGTAGATCCAAGAGTGACTAGGGGTTACAAAATTTACTGCTATATATTGCATAAAGCTGTCACAGCGGTGGCTTTCAGTCCCAAAGCGAAGAAATGGCATTGTCACTTAAGTGTTATCAGTCTACGAGGCATGCCTGGTCGTCACGAAAGTGGCCATCAGTCTCGAATGTTAAGGAGATTTTGCATTTAGTTAACTGTTGATTTGGTTTAAAAGATTGAATAGTTATTAATTTTTTTTTTCATGATTTCAGAAGTATTAAATGATTTGGCTCAAAGTTTGAGCTGTGAAGTATTCACTAGGATCGTTCCGGCTGGAAAAGAATTTGAAGGATACATTTTAACATGCCAACAAACTGCACATGCTTCCCACCTCAGAGATGTCATCAAAGTCACCGGAGACAAATTAATGGCAACACTGAACATAAAGTCGTTCACCTGAGCCCAGCTTCTCTCAGATGCCCTACAATACTTACCAGAAGGTAAACGTTTCACTATAGAGTGGGGTCAACCTTCGAAAGCTAAGTATTCAACGGAGTCCTTAGCTTCAT